>CM022770.1:20030676-20180676 GCA_012411365.1 Ameiurus melas | reverse complement strand
ATCATTCAGGTGTACTTAAGTGGGAAAAACGAGAATATGTTAGAATACCTTCAAAGCCTTTTTCTAGCAAGGGCGGGAAAGGCTTCAAACAGCATTCTTCATCATGAATACATAAATAAAAAGGGAAGAAACTACCAATTTTATGTATAACTTCATGTATAATGACCATATATACAGTAAATATGCGAATAACGGTCAGAGAAACCTGATGGACACGTTGCTAACTCATAACGAATGTAAACGGTGCTGCCTGTAACACGAGAGCCACACTTTAGCAAAACGGAAACGCGTCATTGCGCTAAACGCAAGACGCCCATAGTGAGATCAGACTGATTAGCTGTAATTAGAATGCAGGTGTCTACACCCCCTGGTGGTGGGGTGTAAACCCAGGTAGTTCGGGTTCTTTTGGGGGTTTTATTTAAGTAAAAAATGTTATCCATTTTTATAGGAGGTTTTCCAGCACAAAATGTTACAGAGAAATGTTTGTATGTCAGTATAGAAAGCAGTGTATTATGTGCGAGACATTTTCAGACATAAACTGAAAAAATGAAGGCTGCTATAGAACCGTGTCTGGTTCTGCAAGATGCTCAATAAAACCTACAGCTCATTTCCTTATAGAACCGAGACTATCCTTTAAGCAAAGTGCCATCACACCAAATATTGCCTTTGTTTCATTCATTACTGTTTGTTGTTCTTTATAGTGTTTCTTTTTAATGTAGAAACATTTCATTGAATTATTTTTGAAGGCATCTTTGCACTGCAGCAAGACTTTTGCCCAGTACTGTGTATCACATGAGTAAATCCCATTCATTCATAATAAATATAAATAAATAAATAAAAACAAGGTCATGATCGTCTTCAGTGTCATTTCCAGACAAACATGCATAGACAGGCTGCTTGTGATTTAATGTTGGCTAATGGACAGCATTCAATATTGTAAATAATGCAAAAACAGAGCTATAGAAAACCCTATAGAAACTGCATAACAAAATCGTACGTTCGAAACAATAGCCCTGTTACAGTCCTGCTGCTCTGAGAAACGGAACGTGTCCTGACCTTGTTTTAAAGCAATTTTGCATGTGGAGGCTAGCAGACACAACATCATGCACCAGAGACTGATAACAAATGCCAGTCCTCCATGTTTGCTTTGACCTAAAGCCAACTTTGTTCTAGAGAATTTATGCAAACTTTGTTGTTGTTGTAATTTTAAGTTTTGGGTTTTTTTTTTAAACAAAAAAAAACCTAAAAGAGCCTTTTGGTTACTGAGGGATAGATTTAGGTGTAGCATTAATAATTGTGTCAGTTCAAGGTCCTCACAAGAATGATAAGACAAACGTGTGTGTGTGTGTGTGTGTGTGTGTGTGTGTGTGTGTGTGTGTGGTACTTTGTATCCAGCAGATGGAGTCATAACTGAGCCTCCACTTTTTAATGCCTCGAGCAAATTCTCAGACATAACCACGTTCCATAAAACCAGTCATTAATAACAGAATAAAACACATTTGTAGAAGGATCTTCCCGTAGACTGCATGATTCCACAAGTCAGAAGTCAAACACTAGAAATGTTATTGTTTCTGTGGTAACAGGGACTTGCACGGGAAACGTTTGGCATAAAGTAAGTCTACAAATATTTTCAAATTTGTTTCTAGTTAACAAAGAGAGATTTGTGTACGTGAGTGTCAGAGCCAGTAAGTTTCAGACATGGTATAGGGGATAGGACAGAGGAATTGTTCTGGTTTCAAGCTTTTTTTAATGACTTTCCCCAACACATTATATATATATATATATATATATATATATATATATATATATATATATATATATATATATATATATATATATATATATATATATATATATATATATATATATATATATATATATATATATATATAGTATTATAGTACAGCCCTAAATGTTTATTCCTCACATAAAGCCTTCTATCTATGTCTCAGTTGTATGAAAATGTTAGCTAATATGGTAATCATGGAACTGTAAGAGATAACAAATAGCCAAAGTGTAAAAAAAAAAATTCTCCAAGAAGTTTAAAGCGCATCCCAGGCCCATGCTTATGTTTTCTATCTCATGCATGCATAGATCACAAATTTGCATTTCTGCTAGATGAACTTGTTTCCTTTTCTGTTGACTGCTCTTGTTTTGTACACTATATGGGCAAAAGTATATGGGCACCTGATCATCAAACCCATATGTGCTTGCTGAACATCCCATTCCAGATTTCGTCCCCCATTTTCTGTTATAATAACCTCCACTCTGCTGAGAAGGCTTCCCACTAGATTTTGGAGCGTGGCTGTGGGGATTTGTGTTCATTGAGGTATGAGAGTGTTAGTGAGGTCCAGCCTGGGGTGCTGTTGGTGTTCTAGTTCATCCCAAAGGTGTTCAGTTGGGTTGAGGTGAGCTTTGACAATCCATGTGTTCATGCAGCTCACTTTGTGTACAGGGGCAATGTCATGCTGGAACACGTTTGGGCGTCTTAGTTCCAGTAAAGGGAAACTGTAATGCTACATCATGAATTCTATACGATTGTGAGCTTCCAGCTGTGTGGAAACAGTTTGGGGAAGAACCACATATGGGTGTGATGGTGAGGTGTGCACAAACATTCATCCATATAGTGTATTCTGGGTGTAAACTTCCTACTGTGGAAGGTGATGGCAGTACTGTACAGCTTGGATTAAAAAAATAAAAATGATGATGTAGAAACAGATGATGTAAAAGGCAGTAGTGAGTAGTGTACACTGAAAAGAAAACATGTTTTAATTCCAGCTGATAGATAATTCAAAACATGACAGATAGCATCTGAGGCATAATGAAATACAGTGGAAGCTCAGAGCCTGACTCAGTAACTCAGTAGTTCATGTTTATTTCTTTGGTCGTTGGATGGGGTTTGGCTAATCATACGTGTTCCATCTAATGCCTAACCAGCTAAGCAAGACGAGGAATGTGTGATGGCAAAAAAAAAACAACACAAATGTTTCGGGGTTTGGAACGATAAGTGAAAATACTTTTTTGTTGTATATCAAGTGAAAATGATATACTGGTCTGTTGAAGATAAGGGTGCTGGAGAGTCAAGGTTTCACAGCTAGTAAGAATGTGACTGTACCTTACCTTCTCCCACACACTATTTATTTACTATTTTTTTCAAAATAATGTGCATTTCTCAACTCCCTGGGATGCGTTGGGACACGATTGCTCTGGAAAACCTTTGAATGCATGAAACACTGACAGTGGAAGAGATTTTATAGGGGCGGAAAAGTCATTCTCAAAAGAAAAGAAGAACGATTCAGGGTTTTAAGTGACTTTTGTACTCAGTAACAAG
The DNA here is from genome assembly GCA_012411365.1 of Ameiurus melas. NCBI lineage: Eukaryota > Metazoa > Chordata > Actinopteri > Siluriformes > Ictaluridae > Ameiurus > Ameiurus melas. Next base: position 20,177,345 of record CM022770.1, on the reverse strand, counting down.
CTACATTTAATGATGTGAAACTGAAGATTGATTGATTGATTGATTTATTTATTTTAATAATAGGTTATCATACTATGAACATTTCAAACTTTTACAGTGCTAGGTGAAGGTTAACAACTTTGTATAATGACCCATGGGTTCATGGTAAAAAAAACAAAAAAAAAAACAACAAGATAATATCGGGTCTAGACAGGTGTAGTCCTGTCCAGACCCGATATTATCTTGTTGTTTTTGTTTTTTTTGTCCTAGACAGGAGTCCACCTGTTAACAAGCATCAAAAGGTAGTTACCCAAGCTGCGTGTTTAGCCTGGCTAACTTTCTGACTGGGCTCTACATCTGCTTAAGTCGCTATGTTTCCTATACAAATCCTGTGCATGTAATAACATGTTCCTGTGCTTTTCTTCACCATCAACGCCTCCAGAGAAAACAAAGTAGGTAATAATATAAGTGTAGATAACCTCGGGCCATAGCTTCGTGTCATCTACCGAGTCATTAAACTTTGACGGGTGAGGCCATCAGCTAAGAATATACATAAATTTTAATATAAACACCAGAGAAAGAAGATGTAAAACAGGTTTCTGGTATGAGCCAAACCAGAAAGACGGTGAGATTTGCGCATTCAGGAAAAAGGTGTATACTCAAGTGCAGATTGTCCGAAACCTAGAGCGTAATTGAGTCCGAGTCAATGTCAATGACATTGAAACTAGCCATTTGTGGCTAACCGTGAGCTCATGTATGCAGAAGAGGGCAGACAGCAATGTCTGTTCTGCTACATTGTGATGCAGCAGTTTGAAAAGATGTTTTTTTTTTTTTTGGCTTCATATGTTTCTGAGGAAGCACGTGATAGCTTTTATCTTCCCTGGTTGTCTGCTGTTATGTGATAGATGAGAGATGGCCGGGGACTGGGAGTAGGTGACCAAATTGGGGAGAAAAAGGGAGGGAAAAAAGCACGATCGATAACTACAAACTCAACACAAGCTACTTCAATTCCATAAACGACTGACTATACAAACTATAAGTGATATAGACCATGATTTAATTAACATATCTTAAGGAGGGTAAGGATCCATCCTCCTGTGGTTCTTATAGACCACTATCACTGCTGAATGCAGATGTAAAGGTTTTGGCGAAAGTAATGGCATCTAGGTTAGAGAATGTACTTCCTTATATTATATCTGAAGATCAGAACAGTTTTATAAAGGGACGTCAATTGTTTTTCAATACCCGTACACTCTTTAACATAATTTATTCAAAGCATTCGGCTGTTCACCCTGAGACTGTGATCTCATTAGATGCTTCGACAGGGTCGAATGGGAGTATTTATTTGCAGTCCTGAGGAAGTTTGGATTTGGGGACAAGTTTATTTCTTGGATTAGCCTCCTTTACTCAACGTCTAATGCTAGAGTTCAGACTAACGATACTTATTCGGATTATTTTGTGCTCGGACGAGGGTGTCGCCAAGGTTGTCCTTGGCTGCGCACATCCATAAACTTTGTTACTGGGTTCAATCTGCTGGATCTTCTTGGTCTAAATTGGAATGATCTTCTTGTAGTGAATCCTCTTTACCTGCTCTGCTTTAATCCCCTTTACCTACAAAACTTTCCCTATATACTGATAACTCCGTTGACCTCAACATACTTATGACTTGGTATCAATTTAGACAAAATTTTAAATTTGTAGGTGCATCCTCTTTGTGTCCTTTAGTCAACAACCATCTATTTCCCCCATCGTGTTTGGACTACTCATTTTCAGTATGGTATGACGAGGGTATTAAACAAGTTAGAAATTTGTATTCTGATGGTGTGTTTGATAGCTTTGCCAATTTGGCATACACTTATGATCTCCCCTTGACGCATTTCTTTCGGTACTTTCAAATACGGAACTTTGTTTCTAGATGTTTTCCTGATTTCCCTTCTGCTCCTCCTGAACAGGCCTGGGAAGACCTGTTTTCAAATAACCCGCATCAGAGAGGAATGATTTCTAAGATTTATGATTTTTTTTTTTTTGACGTTAGGTAGTGGGTCGAGTAACAAAATTAGGAATGTGTGGGAAACGGAATTAGGAGTACAAATAAGTGAGTAGTGTTGGGAACATGCTATAGGGAGGGTACAGCCTACCACTTCTTGTGCTCGTCTTGGACTTATACAGTTCAAAGTTTTAAATAGAGTCCATCTGTCTAAGTCGAGATTGTCTGTGATGTATCCGAATGTAGAGGACAAGTGTGATAAATGCCATGGCTCTCCCTGTCATCTTGGCCATATCTTTTTCTTCTGCCCTGAACTCCATGGTTTTTGGGCTGGCTTTTTTACCATCATATCCACTATTCTCAGGGCAGATCTAAAGCCTTGTCCATTGATTGCGATATTTGGGATCCCTCAAGTGTCAATTCCTTTGAGCTCGATACAAAAGGATGGTATTGCTTTCACATGCCTTATTGCAAGACGTTCCCTACTGTTACATTGGAAGTCTGATAAATACCCATCTATCTCCCAGTGGATAAAGGACGTGATGTTTTTTTCATAAATGGCATCCCTTTATTGCATACTTTATGGAGTTACAGACACTACCCACTTAAAGGTTGGTGCCTGTTGTTGAATTTTATAATATCTTTATAACCAGTGACAGTTAATGGGTAGCCATGATGAGCCGGAGGGGTGAGTTGTGGGTTGAATTTTGTTTTCCTTTGTATAAAAAGAAATAAACCTGTGAATAATTACTGCTGTTGCTCAACTTGTTTTTATTTTTGGGAAATGGTGGGGAGGACAGAACAAAAAAGGCGATTTAGTTAGGCTTAGCAGAAATGTTCAACAGAAATGTTTAGCAGAAAGGTTATTAGAAATGTTAGCAGAAATGATTCATCAGAAGGTCAGCAAAAATATTCAATAAAAATGAAACGTTCAGTAGAAACGTAGAAATGTTCTGTAGAAATCTTCTGTAGAAATGTAGAAATGTTCTGTAGAAATGTTCTGTAGAATTGTTCTGTAGAATTGTTCTGTAGAAATGTTCAGCAGAAATATTCAATAAAAATGAAACTTAAAAACAAATCTTTTATATCCCATGTACGTGACTATATGTGAACACCCAACTCACTGTAAATTAAAAGCATCCTGTTGGCTGAAAGGAGCTCTTGTATGCTCTCAGCGATTACATACTGATAAGAAACCTGATAAACATGCCAACACTCCCTGAACACCTTCATTGCAGAACAATCTTGTTTGCAGCTTGCTTGACACGCTTTTAACGGCATCAGCATTTTTCAATGCTATTAAATAATCAGCAACAGCGTGTTGTGATGCAAAGCAGAGTTACCACGATCACTCAGAAGTTGATTTTCCTATAAAAACACATCTCGAAGAGTTTTATTCAGCACTTTACCAACGATCACAATGGTTATGTATTATACAGCAACACACTGTATGTTTATTCGGATTATAGTTGCATTAAATGTTATCACTTAGCTCTAAGCAGTCAGTTTCTAACACAACAACAAATGCAGCTTGTTTTGAAGATCAAGGTCACTTACTGTTACATAAATGTTAACTAATAGTTTTAAAGAATACATAACTACATCAGCAATTATACATTTTCTTTGTTAAATAACAACACTTTAAAATAAAATAAAAAAATCAGTTTATTATTAATCGTAGATTATGTGGAGCATCTGAACAGTAGTAATGTTTGTTATGGGTTCTCTGAAGGTTAGACTAGAACATTACAAAAACACCCTTCAGCGATGTCTAGAAAACGTGACAGAATAACAGTATGTTGAGGAATTCCAATCGCCTGTACGTTACAAGGCACCTTCATGGCACTGCTGATTTGTATTTGGTGATGCCAAGGCAAACAGAATTGACTTACACACCGCTTGAGCTCGTCCTTCTTTTATACCATGGCATTCTTAATCGAATGACGTAAATCTTATTTGGATTTATGTTGCCATGATTTCTTTCTTTTTCCATATTTAATATTTCTTTAGTTAACGCAATTAATATAAAACCACCGGGTTTCACAAAAGTTTCATTAAATTTGTGTGTAACTAAAGACAAAAATAAAGCTATTTCAACTTGTCACGTTACAAAGGTAGATCCGGAAGCAAGTGCAGATCTTCAAACAGTTTAATAAACAAACAAACAAACAATGACAACTAGGCAAAATACTGCGGCTAAGGCTAAACATAAACGATGAAACAAAACATGGTACAGGGACAAAGGTCAAGATAGACAATACATAAGAGGAAGAAGCAGTACACACAGTGGCAATATATAGGAGCGCCTGTTAAACAGAAACATGATACAGGTGGTTATGTGACAATGATGTAGGGAGCACGAGTAACATAGAAATGTTTTATTTATTTTTTTATTTTTTTAATTTTAGGGATTTTCACGAATAGCAAGTTTCTCGTGTAAATGCTCCTACGAGCCGTTTACGAATATAATGAGGCCCATTTAATAAACTTGAAATGTGCTAACATTCATACAACCATACCTTTGCTGAAAAAGTGAAAGAGCTTTTCACCGTAACAGAAAACTTTCGCTAGAATCAAAGAAACACCAGTGAAGAGAGGATTGTGGGTTCAGGTCTATTGTTATTATATAATATTTTATATCATATCACATGCCATGTTGTCCCATTGATAATATAATTAGAAATTCATAACAGAATTAGAAATTAGATTCCTTCCAGCGTAATAAAAAATAAAATAACATCCGTTCATTTGTTAATCCGATTGTTAAGGTCGATACTGATTTCCAAGGAACTTCCACTGCAAGCCCAAACACTTATCAGTGGAGATGCATTTCGTCACTCTATTCAGTAATAAAAAACAGGGCAGAGTTCCTTCCTTGCTTCCTGCTTACATTCTAACACTAAGTACTTAACAGGACAGAGGGACAGAGTTAGCCACAGTGATTCAGGTGAGATTACTTTTTAATAATATTTATAATATTTATGGCTTTGGAGTTTGTGTGTATTTTTCCCCAAGGCAAGATGTTTTACATACAGTTCATTATCATGAGTATGGGGTAAGGGCAATTTTCATGTAGTCTTTTTTTTTAATCATAGAAAGTCTATCATTCGTTGTGAGCTATATAAAAGGGAAGTGCGTTGAACATTAATGACTAATGCATTGATGATCTTCGATTTGTATAGGAGCGTTACGCTGTGAATTGTTATAAACACTTTCCTAGGAAGTTTCCTATAAAGTATCGATAGCTGACGTATTGTTCAAAGGCAGTGTTATAATACCACAGATACTCTGAAGAGCTCTTAGCCTTAAAGAAAACACTGTGTGCAGAACATGTGGGACTGCAAGAAAGGCACGTAAAAACTGTAAAGAAAAGAAAATGTCAATAGCTTTTTTAAACACTTGTAAACAATTCTATATAAATATTGCCAGCTGATTTATATCCAGCGTCTCTATTGCATATCTAAAATATTTTATTCTCAGAACTGCATCGCGTTGTTGATGTTTTATACCAGTGCATTTGAATGCTTGATTCGTTAAGGCCAAAACTGTATAGAATTAATATTCTCTGACCGTAGTGTTGGTTGTAATTCAAATCGCAGGTTTATATTAATGCAATTGTGATCATGCATGAACGTTTCTATAGTAACCGACTAATTTACAGGGACTTGTAAGTCTAAGAAAATGTTTAACATTTAAATCATTATTTATTCATCAATGAAAAGAGTCTCGATTGTAAGCGATTTTTTTAAAGTCCTATTTTATTCCTTACATGATACAATTGGTTATTTAATTCACTGTTTATGTTGCATTCGTGTTTGGATAAAAATAATAACAATTAAAAGCAACATAGCAAATGTTCCCTGTGGCTGATAATTATGATTAATGTTAGGATAAGAGGACACATTAACAAGATGCGCACTGAACAAAAACTACAGTATATTGAATAAGATCTAATAAACTGTACCTAAGTCATTTTTAATTCTACATGACACTGGAATTCGATGTTGTGAAGATAAAACATGTCCTGTAGTGTAAGCTTGACTGAGAGACATTCTTAGTGAAAATAAATCTGTTAGCAGAAAATCTGGCGTTTTTAAACACACCCTTAAAAGGGCTTGAAAGTGAACCGCGATTCATGTAAACAGTTCATGTTGCCAGTCGATGAAAGTAAACTTGCAGATACAAACTACTCAGAAATATGGCAGGTTCAAAAGATGAGATTCCAAAAGTTGTTTGCTTTTCTCCTACTTTTTAACACTGTAATCATTTTGTGATCTTTTTCATTCCTAGCCATGGATCTCAGTGACAAACAAGGTGACCCATTAGGCGTCTCGTCCATCGTCTTCGTCTCCCTGTACGTGTTGGTCTTCGTGACTGGCCTGCTCCTGAACTCCATGGCCGTGTGGGTGTTCTTCCAAATCAGCACGCAGAAACGAACCTTCATGCTATACCTGCGCAACATGGCGGTGGCTGACCTCCTCATGACCCTCACGCTACCAATCAACATCCTCATTGAGGCCAAATTGGCATCTTCGTGTCTCGAAGCTGTGTCTTGCCGCTACACGGCTGTGCTCTTCTACTGCTGCATGTACGCCAGCATCCTCTTCCTCGGATTGGTGGCTCTGGATCGCTACTTGAAGGTCGTGAGGCCGTTCAGTGAAACATGTGGCGCTTGCCTTTACAGTTACTCATTCACCGTAGCCATGGCTGCTATGGTGTGGATAGTTATGATCGCACTTTCTCTTCCCAATGTAATACTGACTGATAAGCCAGTACCACAGAACATGACTAACTGTGCAGAGTTAAAGAGTGAGTTGGGTAAAAAGTGGCATGGAGTGGTGATCTACATCAACATACTGATCTTCTTCCTAGTTCTGATCACTCTGCTCACCTGCTACATATCCATCTACAGACACATCCATCAATCCGCAGCCCAGTTCATCATAGTCGGACAGACAACCCAGCATAAAGCCAAGAAAGGGCAGAACATTCTTGTCTTACTGGTCGTGTTTTTTATCTGCTTCGTGCCTTATCATCTATGTAGGATCCCGTTCACTAAAAGCCAGACTGATGGAGTACAAATGAATTCTACATTGATGAATGGGAAAAAGGCAACACTCTTGATGTCTATGTTCAACGTGTGTCTGGACCCAATAATTTACTTCCTCATGTGCAAGTCTTTTAGGAGCAAGCTATCTGAAACACTGGGATTCTGGACACTCAGTGACAAAATGTGCAGTTACTCTCCGACATCTACAAAGAAAACAACGGTAGTGATGCGCTTTAAGGAAAGCACATCTTCATAAGAAAAAGCAATGTGGTGTGGACTTAAAGTCTATATATATAAATTATGGCAGCTGATAAATACTGTATCACATATGTACAGTGCCCTCCACTAGTTTTGCCACCCTCGGTAAATATGAGCAAAGAAGGTGGTGAAAAATTGTGTTTACTGTTGAACCTTTTGATCTTTTGTTCAAAATCATTCACAAAAATACTCTGCTCTCATGGATATCAAACAGTTGCAAACACAACACAGGTTTATCAAAAAAATCTATCTTTGTTAAATATAAGTGTGCAACAGTTAGAAAAATATGAAATATGAAAAAGGCTGTAATGTGCGGCAAAAGGTTATTGAGCTTCTCAAAATGGGACGTGACTATAAGAACATAGCAGAAACATTGAAAATGCCCATTTCCACCATCAGGGCGATAATGAAGAAGTTCCAGTCAACTGGAAATGTTGTGAATCAACCTGGAAGAGGACGTGTGTCTATATTGTCCAATCGCACTGTGAAGAGGACGGTTCGACTGGCCAAAAAATCTCCAAGGATCACAGCTGGAGAATTGCAGAAGTTAGTTGTGTCTTGGGGTCAGAAAGTCTCCAAAACTACAATCTGAAGTCACTTAAATCACCACAAGTTGTTTGGAAGGGTTTCAAGTAAAAAGCCTCTACTCTCATCCAAAAACAAACTCAAGCATCTTCAGTTTGCCAGACACTACTGAAACTTCAAATGGGATCGGGTTCTATGATCAGATGAAACCAAAATAGAGCTTTTTGGCAATAAACACCAGAGGTGGTTTCAGCGCACACAGAGAGGTAACCATATGGAAAAGTACCTCATGCCCACGGTTAAATATGGTGGTGGCGTTTTTATTTTTTGTGGCTGTTTTTTTGCCAGAGGACCTGGACATTTTGTTAGGATACATGGCATCATGGCCTCTATCAAATATAAATAGATATTAAATGAAAACCTGACGGCCAAATGGGCCGTGATTGGACCTTCCAGGAAGACAGTGATCCAAAACATACACCAAAATCAACACAACAATGGTTTACTGACCACAAAATCAAGGTCCTCCCAGTTCCCTGACTTGAAACCCAAAAGAAAACCTGTGGGGTGAACTGAAGAGGAGAGTCCACCAGCGTAGACCTCAAAATGTGATGGATCTGGAGAGATTCTGTATGGAGGAATGGTCTCAGATCTCTTGCCATGTATTCTCCAACCTCATCAAGCATTATAGGAGAAGACTCGGAGCTGTTATCTTGGCAAAGGGAGGTAGCACTAAGTATTGACTAAAAGGGTGTCAGTAATTATTGCACACCTATATATAACAAAGAGTTTTTTTTTATTAAACCTGTGTTTTGTTTACAGTTGTTTGATATCCAAGAGAGCAGAGAATTTTGTGAAGAAAAAAAAAAAAAGATTAAACGATAAAGATACATTTTCACAACCTTTCTTAGCTCATATTTACCAAGGGTGCCAATATTAGTGGAGTGCACTGAATACGCACTTACAAGCTATTTTAAGGTTACGAAAACCGGACAGTTAAAGACAACGAAAAAGAGAAAGGAAAAGAAAGAAAAAGACCAGCCAGTGGTTTTCCAATCTTCAGCTGTCCACGTCCGTTGAGCTTGAAGCCTCAGATTCCTGTTCTTGCTCAGCAGGAGTGGAACACGATGTGGTCTTCTGCTGTTGAATTTCAACATGTACATTCTGAGATGCTTTTCTGCTCAACCTGGTTGTAAAGCGTGGTAACTTGGCGTCCTGTAGCCTTCCTTCCAGCTCAAACCAGTCTGGCCCTTTTCCTCTGACCTCTCTCATCAACAAGCAATTTTCACCCACAGAGCTGCTTAATGTGTGCTCCATACTGTTACACTCTAGAGACTGTTATGTATGAAAATCCCAGGATATCAACTGCTTTTAAATACTACGTTATAGCTCCTCACCTGTATCTATATGATTTCCTGCTTTACGCTGCTGCCACTGATTAGCTAATTGTGTGAATGGTATACAGATGTTCCTATTGATGTGTACAGTAAGTGTACATACTGTAAACTGTATATATACCTGTATATATGCTATTTTTATTACCAGAAACGTATATGTGCTGTTTGATTATTGGCTTAGTCCTGTTAAAAAATAAAACAAAGTATCTAACCACTGTTTTGTATAGTTGATAATATAAAAGTGAATAATCTCATCTCTTTTTATATGAAATTGAAGGATAAAAAATGGATAATAATGAGCACTATTTAAGGATGTACGACTGTTGTGAAATCATGTGGAATGACTATAATGAATCCTCTTTGATTAAAATTACTTTTAACAATGGTTACAACAATGGTGATGGTGTCGTGTAAGAAATAAAAAAAAAACAGGGAGTGCTGTCATAGAAAAAGAAAACCCTGAAGTTGATTATTTTCCATTAAAAGGCTATTTAATTTGTTAATTAATTAAAAATTAATCAATCCATTTTTTAATAATTATAGAACAGCACATTCTACTTTTTATTCATCTATAGTTACATCTATCTTTGAAAATGTTAGCTCCCATTATCATGAATCCTGAAGACTTTTCCATACTAACAACGACCTAACACTGGAGACTCATTCCGTACATGCTAAATAAATGTCACTTTTAAGACCTTAAAGTAGAACAGTGGGGATGCCTCTATTACCAACAAGTCTAGTTCTTCTTGTTATTAATTGGTATGCTTCAAATACCCTTAAGATATGCTTCAAAACAGTAAGGAAGCTATAACAGAATGACTATTTTCGACCTTGCTGTGAACTTGATTTTATTTGGATCAATTCCAATGTAAACGTTCCATGTAAACATTCAACCACAGGGTTTTTGAGATATTGTGTTAATGAGAATTTCAGGCTAATAGACAACAGAAAGACAAACAGAGAGATGAACAGACAAACAGATGGAAGATGGAATGGACGGCAAAAAAAATACAAATCTTAGATAGCCAGGGAATGGGCCTTGAGTTTGTGAACATGAATGTGTAAGTAGCATCCCTGTATGACAAACAGGAAGAAAGCTCTTGAAGAAAAAAAAATTTTCTATATATTGGGTCCGCGGACCAACACCCGCGCGCAAACTAGGAGGTTCGCTCCTTCCCCCGACTGCCGCCCGGCACGGGCGGGCAGCCTCGCCCCCGGTCCCAACGCCAACCGGAAGGGCCGTCACTGCAGGGTGGAGCCAACCCCCGCCACGCCGGCGGCGGATTGGCGAACCGGGAGCAGGAGGTTCACCAATCCAGCTCCAGAAGGAGGGGATAAAAGGACACCCTTCCGCCAAGGAAGAGGATCAACTCGGCTATGTAGGCAGCTAATGTCCGAGGTAATTGCCACTGAATCCGCGCAACACGGGCTTACCTAACCGTTCGCGCTCTTCCTTCTCTCTCTCTCGCTCTCTCTCTCCTTCTCTTCGCTCACAGAGGGCTCCGCCCGACGAGGACGGCGACGACAGGACGAGGACAGTGGTGAGGCCGAGAAACCGGCACAGGGAAACCGCTCCTTCCCAGCTCTTCCGGGAATTCCGCCACGCCCCGGAGGACGCGCGCATCGGCCCCGCCCCCGCCGGGTTTCCCTCATTCCACCCCACACGCGCACACGCACCCAAAACACACACACACACTCACCACTACGGATCTAAGGACAAATAAATCCTGGGTTTTCCCTCACTTCTCGCACTACAACCTGCCCTCCCGTGTGTTTGTGCTACGCCTTCGCCCCCTGGGCTGATCCCGCTACACTGGTGGAGGATGCGGGGCAGTAGCACAGGCCCACCCCTAAAAAAAAAAAAAAAAAAAAAAAAAAAAAAAAAAAGAGAGAAAACCCCCCACACACAACTCATGGAGCAACGTTAAAACACCTGCTGGAGGCCAGCATCCAGCAACAGACCGTTACGCAGCAACTCGTCGGAAAGCCTCCAGGTGGCCACCCAAACGCTGGTGGACCTTAAGACCCTGACCCCGCGGCCGCCACACCCTCCCGGACCCCAGATGCGAGCTCCGACACCTATTACCACCCCTCTCCCCCGACGAGGACCTCGTAGCTTATTTCGAAACCTTCAAAAAAAATATTGCCCGTCCCGAGAGGGGTGGGATCGGGATGACTGGCCCAGGGCCATTGGCGGGTTACTCACGGGGAGGCACGCACCGCCTATTACAGCCTCGAACCAGAAGACGCCGCCGATTACCCAACGATGAAAGAGGGGGTCCTGGCGTGGTGTGGCCGCACTACGGGCCAGGCGGCAGTAGAGTTCCACAACTGGGTCTACCAGCCGGGCCGCCCCGTGGGCAACTAAACGCTCTGATCCGACTCACTAAGCGGTGGCTCCGACCGGACCAGTATACAGCCCACGGAGGTGGTAGAGAAGGTGGCGATGGACCGGTTCCTGAGGGCGCTACCCCGCCCAGAACGACAGGCCATAGGGGCACAGGCGCCAGAATCACCCCAGGCGCGCTCATGTCGGCACTGGAGCGTACTATGACCACGCCCGGGTTTAGCCAGGGGGACCATCAGCCCTCTGCCCAACCCCTCGGGACCTCAGGGCCCCGGCCTGACCGGTCAACGGGCCCCTGGACCATGGAGGACCCGCCGGAGGTCACCAAGCCGGATGACCCCGCTGCCGAGCCCATGCCCACGGAACCGGAGATAGAGCCCGCGGCGCGGCCCGATCCAGAAACCATGGCTAGCTGGGTGCGCGCTCCACCTCCAACAGCCTCCCGAGGGCCCCACCCAGAGGGTGTGGGTAGAAGGAAGACCCGTCACCCCCCCTACTGGACACCGGGAGCACAGTGACGCTTCGCCCGACCGACAGTCCTCCCAACAAGGCACTACAACCGGAGGGAGTCCTCCGTTGGTACCTGCATCCATGGGGAGACCCGGGAGATCCCGGCAGCCGAGGTGCGGATCCGAGCGCGGGACCTGGCCCCTCCATGTGGGCGTGATCCCCACTCTTCCGGTGCCACTGCTCCTGGGGGGAGAGACGCCGGGCGCTTCCCAACGGGCCCGGCGGCCGAGGCGAAGACGCCGCCGCTGACGGACCCAGAGGACCCAACGCCGGGCAGTCTGCCTGCGCCCACGACGCCGGAGACGCCGAAACCGAAGGTGAGTCCTCCCGATTGACTAATCCACTGTCCTCTGTGTTCCAACAGGTGAACCGGGAAGGGAAGTTTGGCCGGGAGCAGAAGGAGGACGACCACCTGAAACACTGTTGGGCGCACAAGCGGCGCGTGATAGAGGGGTCACCCAGAACCCCGACCTGAGGCTCCCCACCTCGTACTTCCTCGTGAAAGGGGGCCTTCTTACCAACGAGTCTGTCGCAGAGAGGAACCGACGGACCTCCTGGTGGTACCACGGACGAGGACTAACCTGGTAATGCATCTGGCCCATGCCCACCGTCGCGGTCACCTAGGGGCACGCAACACGCTGGAGAAACTGAGAGACCGGTTCGTATGGCCCGGGATGGATGCCGAGGTCCGGGGGTTCTGCCAGCAATGCCCTCAGTGCCAGCCGCGCCCCGCCCCAGGAAGCCCCCGCCAGCACCCCTCATTCCGCTACCCATCATAGGCGTCCCATTCGAGCGGATTGGTATGGACCTGGTAGGCCCCCTTCCCAAGTCAGCGCGGGGCCACGAGTACATCCTCGTTGTTGTGGACTATGCCACCCGGTACCCGAGGCGGTGCCGCCACGCAAGGCCACTTCCCCAACATCGCCAGGGAGCTTAATTGCCCTTTTCAGCCGGGTGGGCATTCCCCAAGGACATCCTGACCGACCAAGGTGCACGCCGTGTCGTAAAAAAATAATGACGGATCTGTGTCGGTTGTTGCAGGTGAAACATCTGAAGACGTCTGTCTACCACCCGCAGACCGACGGACTCGTGGAGCGCTTCAATCAGACGCTCAAACGGATGCTACGGCGGGTGGTACGCAGCGAGGGAGGAACTGGGACCTCCTCCTCCCCTATGTACTCATCGCCGTCCGGGAGTGCCCCCAGGCGTCCACAGGCTTCACCCCGTTTGAGCTCCTGTTTTGGCGGCGGCCAAGAGGACTGCTGGCACGGCGCAAGCCTGGGAGGAACAGCGGCCCCCGTACCGCTCGATCATTGAGTACGTGCAGGAGATGCAAGATAGAATTGACCGCGTGGCACCAATAGTGCAGGAACATATGCGCGGCGCCGCCGCAGGAAGAACAGCAGCGGGTGTATAACCGCCCGGCACAGCCCGAGAGTTCCATCCAGGCGATCAGGTCCTGCTTCTAGTGCCTAGCAGCGCCTGCAAGTTCCTGGCCCGGTGGCAGGGGCCCGTATACCGTCCTTGAGCGACGGGGAGCCGCTAAACTCCGCCTGCAACAACCCGGTAAGCGTACGGACGGGAAGTTATACCACATCAACCTGCTGAAGAGATGGGTGGAACCAGTCCCGAGGGTTTCTCGGACGCGGGCCGGGACACAGATCCTGACAAGCGTGCTGTTCTTGTCGACTTTGGGGGAAGACCTCACCCCCCGACGCAGAGACAGGAACTCAACGAGTTGGTGGACCAATTCACAGACGTGTTCTCCTCCTCCCCGGGATGACCCAGGTGGTTCACCACACGATCAAGACACCCCCCGGCGTGGTAGTTAGACAGAGACCCTACCGGGTCCCCGGGCCGCGGGCGAAGGCCATCGAGGAGGAGGTGGAGCGAAGCTAGGATGGGATCGTCGAGGAGTCATCCAGCCCCTGGTCCAGTCCCATCGTCGTTGTACCGAAACCCGACGGAAGCATGCGCCTGTGTAACGACTTCCGGAGACTGAACCAGGTATCGGACTTCGATAGCTACCCCCTCCCCCGAGTGGACGACCTGGTGGAGCGACTGGGGAGGGCCCGCTTTATATCCACCCTGGACCTCACCAAGGGGTATTGGCAAGTTGCCCTAGCGCCCGACGCTAGGCCCAAGACGGCCTTTAGTACCTCCACCGGCCACTGGCAGTACCGGGTCCTCCCCTTTGGCCTACACGGGGCACCAGCCACCTTCCAACGGCTGATGGACATCGTCCTACGACCACACCGCGGCTTCGCCGCCGCCTACTTGGACGATGTCGTCGTCCACTCCTCCACCTGGTCGGACCACCTGTTCCATCTGGGGGAGGTCCTGAGGGGGCTCCGGAAAGCCGGACTGACAGCCAACCCCAAGAAATGCCACCTGGGATTAACCGAGGCACAGTACCTGGGGTACCGCATTGGGCGGGGGTTGCTGAAGCCGCAGACGAGGAAGATCGAAGCCGTAAGGGACTACCCTCGCCCCTCATCGAAGAAACAGGTACGTGCCTTCTTGGGGTTGGCGGGGTACTATCGGAGATTCGTGCCTAACTTCTCGGCGATAGCTGCCCCTCTTTCAGATCTCACCAAAAAGGGCCAGCCGGACCGGGTGAAGTGGTCAACCGAGGCGGAGAGGGCCTTCCAGGCCCTGAAACGGGCCCTCACCAGTGCCCCGGTGTTGCGGAACCCGGATTTTTCGCTCCCCTTCACGGTACACACCGACGCATCTGAAACAGGGTTGGGCGCGGTCCTCTCCCAAACCTTCGACGGAGAAGAGCACCCGGTCCTCTACATCAGCCGGAAACTGGCCCCCGCGGAAAAGAGGTACGCAGCGGTAGAGCGGGAAGCCTTGGCGATCAAGTGGGCCATTGAAGAGTTGAGGTATTACCTGGCAGGCCGACACTTTGTCCTGGTCACAGACCACGCGCCCCTGCAGTGGATGGCCAAGGCCAAGGACACGAACGCCCGGGTCACGCGGTGGTTTCTCGCCCTGCCGATTTCTCCTTCCAGGTCCAGCACCGGGCGGGGGCCCTGCATGGGAATGCAGATGGGCTCTCACGACGGACACGCTCTGGGCCCACCTCCCAGCGGCAGTAGGCTCGGAGCTGAGGGGTACTGTCGCGCGGACCAACACCCGCCGCAAGAACTAGGAGGTTACTCGCTCTTTTCCTTTTTTTCGACCGCCGCCCCGCACGAGGCGGGCAGCCTCGCGCCGGTCCCAACGCCAACCGGAAGGGCCGTCACTGCAGGGGTGAGCCAACCCCCGCCACGCCCGGCGGCGGATTCGGCGAACCGGGAGCAGGAGGTTCACCAATCCAGCTCCAGAAGGAGGGGATAAAAGGACACCCTTCCGCCCACGAAGGAAGAGGATCAACTCGGCTATGTAGGCAGCTAATGTCCGAGGTAATTGCCACTGAATCCGCGCAAACACGGGCTTACCTAACTGTTCGCCTCTCTCCCTCTCTCTCTCGCTCTCTCTCCCTCTCTCCCGCTCACAGAGGGCTCCGCCCGGACGAGGACGGCGACGACAGACGAGGACAGTGGTGAGGCCGAGAAACCGGCACAGGGAAACCGCTCCTTCCCAGCTCTTCCGGGAATTCCGACACGCCCGGAGGACGCCGCACGCCAGCCCCGCCCCGGGTTTCCCTCATTCCACCCCACACGCCGCACACGCACCCAAACACACACACACACACTCACCACTACGGATCTAAGGACAAATAAATCCTGGGTTTTCTCTCACTGTCACTACAACCTGCCTCCCGTGTGTTTGTGCCTACGCCCGCCCCCCTGGGCTGATCCCGCTACAATATCTAGTCCATAGATGTAGTCCACCAGTTCGAAAATCTCAGTTCATCTGCTGCTTACAATACTAATTCAACATGAATCCTACAAACATTCTTATGACTACTCATTCTTGATATATCGAAAATCTTGGACGCTAGTGGTAAAGGCATAAAATATTCACCATAGCAACAATTACATACTGGACATGTATTACAGAACTACTAGAACTACTTGTAAGTCAACTTTACATTAAAGGAATACTCCCTTCTCACTGCATCAAGGGATGCCAAACTCAATTTCTGCCTGTACCAGCACTTTGTTTGAAGGGCCATAATGAAAAACTATTCATTGTTTTAAACATGTCTATTCTACCAATCACTAATAACGTTACTAGGAAACAAAAGGGATTAGACATCACATTCACCTGTACTAGGCCTAGGTCATAACTCATTAAATGTGTTTTTTGTTGTTGTTGTTGTTGTTGTTTTTATGTTTAACTGATGTTTACTGTAATTGTTTGGCTGTTTTTCCAAATATCAAAAATACAAATGTTAATAAAGTACTTTCAGAAGAACCTTCATCAGATTATCTCTGCTAAGAACATTCCCCATTTCTCTAGTCTTCACGTTCAATCAACTTTTTTTCAACATAGAATACGTGTAGGTTTCTACATTGGACATAGATTTTTGATTTCGATTCAGTCAATGGATCACGCCAAAGGAAATCTGACATATTTCAGAATCTTCTGGGTCTGACACGGATCAGATGCAGGAGATACTGCAAGTGTTGGTTTGATTTGTTTTTTCAACGCTGTGAGATGTGAGCGCCTACCTGCTGTGCGTGGGTATTTGCTGTGGAAGATCTGCTGTGATTGTGTGAAAATGTTGAGCAACTTTGATATGGTGCATTTTTTTTTTTTTGCATGTTTGTGTGTGCTGAATCAAAAAAGCCAGCGAGAGACATTTGGCTCCCGGGCCCTGAGTTTGACAGGTGTGCTTTAAAATATATAAAAGTAAAAATAGTCACGAAAAAAAAACACTTTTTTTTTTGCTACAACTTTCTCAAGCTCTGATTAATGTTGTCTCGGACTAAACTCTAACAGATGTAAATGATCAGATTTATTGTGTACTAGGGTACAAATGGTATATCTGAACAGGTGCCATAGATTCTGCGGCTAACACACTCTGCAAAACTGACACATTCTCTTCTTCCTATTCTTCCTCTTTTTTTCCGCGGATTTAACACTACTCAAATTCGGTGGGACCTGGGGGAGGTTGTTAATAAGCTCAAACAATGTGAATATGCTAAATGAAATCTCATCATATTCTGTCCTCGTGCCATTTTCAAATAAACAGGCAAAAATTTGAACTGGTGGTCCCGCTGTAGATGCCAGCTCTACATAGGCCAGGTCCGAGTATGCACTCGGACCCTGGTAGATGACCCACGGCCCTGTCCAGCTATCTGAGTCACGGGGCCGCACGTTGATGTACAAGCCAAGATCCTGCCGAGCATTGGGCCAGGTAGGGTGTCCATACACTACCCATGTTGGTGTTAAAAAATTCTGGAATGTGCTTGCTGTAGTGGAAGGTGAGCGAGTATTGGACTTCATCCACTGGACTTCACCCAAGTTGGACTTCTGGAGGAGGTTGAAAGGTGCTGGAAATCCAATCACACTTCCATGACAGCCATTTCTTGGCTCCACAAGCTTGTGCACCAGTTGTCCTCTTTGGAAAACGCCACCATCATCAAAACTGAGGGCCTGAACGCGGAAGCCGAGGGTACTGCGGGCATTACAGTAGAGCACGTTGGTCCCATCCTCTTCGTCCAGTGAGACAAGCTGACACTCCACGCATGCAGGCTCTGGCACTGTTTCGCCGAAATGCCACGTCCTGCCATGAGTATCGCTGTAGAAGCAGAAGGAGTGGGGAGTGGTTTTACAGATCTTTCCGAAGCACTCCCTGCAGTCAATGTGGTAGGTGTAGGCTGGGATCAGCAGACGGCCGGATTTTAACTGGATCCCATGGCCTGGGCCGAGAGCAAAGGTAGCCCACGCTATACATGTAATAAGACAATACACCGAATTACATTACTAACACTTTTAACTTTGAGGTTTTGTTTGGACCAATATGACACATTTTAAATATTTACTACCTGTTTTGTGTCCATACAGTATGCAAGACCTTTGAATGCTCAGTTTCATCCTGTCTCCAGTGTAAGTCGTGTTGGATAAATGTGTTATTAATTATGATAAAAGTTTTGAATTGTATAAACAGAATATGAGAGTTAAACCATGGCTTCTGCAACCCAGTCCTGCACTCTCAGAAATCTCAGAAAGCTACCAATCTGTTCTTTTTCCGGTAAATATGGTGGTAGAATTAAGCGTACATCTTTTGTACCTTTCGCATAAATCTTTTACCTAATAGTGCATGTGCTGTTCCATTAATGATCTTTTAGTGCAGTAGTCCTTAAGGTCCAATTATGTTACCTAAGTTGTTTACAAAGGTTCCAGCTAAAATATACCCTTTATGGTACCACTCCAGCAACAACAGAAAGCATAGTTTACTATTTCTGAGAGTGTTGGGTTCCAAAGCAGAGAAAATGTGTTATGCTTCCCAGGAAAATACTAGAGCTTCTTGTTCCATAGATACTTTACTACAATGGAACAAACAATAGGAATAGGAATTCTACTTTTTAGTATGCTTTTTCACCGTAATTGGGTTCTCAGATGTAATGTTCCTATGAATGAGGCAGGTTTAAATTTGATCATGGTCTGCATTAACTAATATAGCATTCAGGAACTAAGGCTCACCTTTAATTGTGTCACCTATGACCTCCTTAGTGAGGTCAGTGGCAAGACTCCAGGTGTCCCCATTGTCCTCACTGTACACGTAGCAGAGCCTAGTGACATTGTTGCCTGTCACCAACTGATACGACTCTGTGGTGTGACCGAGCACTGCGATGAAGAAGAGGAAGAGCGTCCCGGTGAAGGTGTCATACACGGGACACGGGTTCATCGAGCGGTGGCCTTTAAGACAGGCGGTGCTCAGGACTCGCATGTCGTCCCACTAGACCAAGGAAAAGAGCGAAGGAGATGTGAGATCATAGCTGGAATGTATGCATTCAAGACTAAAGATGTAAAGGTGGTTTGAGATTCTGTTGCTTCTTTCTTGCAGACCTCTACATAGTTCCTGTAGAAGACACCCTTGCGCATGACGAGCAGGTGAGCATGGGAATCAGAAGGACTGAGTCTCTCCTCACAGAAGGCCAGGAAGCGGGAGGAGCGCTGCAAGAAGATCAGAGCTGGTATGCGATACGTCACTCCGTTCACTTCCCTCCGAAACAGCACGGAACGGGCAGGGAAATAGGACTGGGTTCCTGTGGTGCCATGATGGTAATCCATAGTGTACTGAAAAAAACAAAACAAATTCAGGTGGCAATCGTAATCATACTCAGATTGTTCTGAGTGGGATCCTCGGCAATCACACCAACTTCGAAAGACTTCCATCATTTCAGCGTATTTATACTACAGCGCTGTTGAATTCTCAAATCTGATCAGTCAATTTTCTTGAATATAACTCTTGACTTAAAACCAGAACGCTCATCAGATGACGTACAGATCAATGTGGGCCCAATGAGCAGCACTGATGGGGTATCAGTGAGGCTTCTTCAGGATCTATTTTCATCAGCGGAGCAAAGATAAACAAACCATTTGGCCATATTGAGTCTGAAATGTCTTTTACTCTATATTAATTGCTTGCTTATAGAACTTTTTATAGAACCGGCTTGTTTTTATATGTTATTGTTATTGTATCAGGTGCTCAGAGCTCTGATATCCTTACTGTTATATAATGCTACTGGGCATTAGAAATGAACAAGAAGCTATTTTATTCATTCAGTTATGAACCACAAATGCAGTCTTTTCACTGTAGACCATTATTCATCATAAATGTGTGCAAAAAAATTCATTATCTACAGAAAGCAGCAGTTCCAACACAGACAGTTGAATGAAATGCATGACATCACAGCATATTTACATAATCCAAAAGAATTATTCAGGATAATGTTGATGTTTGTTTTTCATATTTATTCATAGGGATGGCTGTGTGTGGATCAGGTGGTAGAGCGGGTTGTCCACTAATCGTAGGATTGGCGGTTCGATTCCCGGCCCACATGATTCCACATGTCCTTGGGCAAGACACTTAAAATCAAGTTGCTCCCGATGGCAAGTTAGCGCCTTGCTTGCATGGCAGCTCTGCTACCATTGGTGTTTGAATATTTCACAGTATTTCTAACACAGCAAAAAAAACTGATACAAATCATGTATCTGTCACAATGAGAAACTAAAAATAGCTCTCTATAGAGAAACCAGCATTTTAAACATACTAGCAATATATGACTCAAAACCCAGTAAATGGAGATTCTCTGCTGGATAACTTTTTTTACTGTTCTTCTGGTGTTTGGTTCGTACAGAGAACATTGCCACTTCCTTCTCACTTTGTCTTTTCCTGTGATTGCAGTGTGAGTGAAAGACTTAGAGTGTCATTTGTCTAGAACAGTCTAGAAAGAAAAAAAACGAGTTGTCACGAACAACTCAGAAATCTGTCTGTAGGGTATGAAAATTTCTAGTGCTTTATTACTATAAATATCTTTATTACTTACTACTCTAAATACAAAACCATGCAAGAATTTAATGTGGTGCAAATGGCATCTAAAATCTTGATTTAAGCCACTAGAAATAAATTCCATATTGAGGGAGTCAGTCACAGTTTGTTTCATGGTGCAAATGTTAACAGTAGTCCCTTGTTAACATTTCTAGACATATACGATTTATATTCATATACGAGGAAATATTTCAAACCTGGGCACGACGGCGTATTTTATACATATAGTATATTACTATTTACCAGTATATCAGCGGTGACACTGAAATCACATTTACATTGAAAATGACTTCTTTATTTATTAATTAATTTATTTATTTAACGTAACGTTCAAGAGTGAATCTTGGAAACATTATTGTTGTCTAAAGTGAAATTTCAGGCAGAAGATTGAACAGGATTTTGATTAATCAATGCCAAAAGGTCCGAAATGCTTTCCTGAAATATAACGATAACTGACCCAAATTATTAGTTGGTTATTAGTTTAATAATGCATCATACTTTAAAATTGCGTTTAGAAGTTAGTGATAGATGATAAACAGACTTACTGACAGATAGATCTGTGGTGAAGATAGTCTTTGACAGCTTGACTTCTGTTTGAGGGTGAGATGTTGAAAGCATGTGACAGTGTGCATGCATGTGTGAGGGAGGGGGCTGTTTGCAAAAGATAGAGAGAGGTGGTGGGGGGGGGGGTTGTACTGCAATACAATGGCATTTTTTGCACGACCCTGTCTATTAGGTAGAGGCCTATTCAGTGTCCTGCGCTTAGCTTGTGCATTGACCCAGAAATGAACTCAACTCATCAAAACAACTGTATCCAGAAAATCAGCAATCTACAGCCATTATGTGTGCAATTTCGGTGTGTGTGTGTGTGTGAGCGAGCTAATCGTGTTCAACAGCAGGATCTTAACAAGCTATCATGGGAAAGGCTTAGCAAATCAGAGAGATGAAAATTTTAAACAGCTGAAGGCAAAGCATTTTATCAGAGATGCGGGTTTTTTCTTCATAAAATTAGAGATATCGGACTAACCAGTGAGATTAGCCTTGCCTAACGTGACCATTAGCTGCAGGGGAAAATCCTAGTTTGTCCTGAAGCCTGGTGCAGTGCTCACATATTGTCGTGTATCGATCTCTTTTCATCTTCTTGTTCAAATGTGACTTTATAATGAAATTCATTGACAACCTTTTTACAGTTCTTTAATCATTGTAATTTTTCTTAAGGTTGCGTTTGATCGTTGGCCTGGTATATACTATGCGAATGATCACACTTTATACATTATCGCTTAATTCTTCTTCTGCCTCCAAGTTATTTTCTGAAAGAAAAAAAAAAGAAGATTAAAAATTAAATTACACCATACTGCGTTTATGCCATTACATCGTTGACAACTGGTTTAGCATAGCATAGCGAGGCCATGCTGAGAGCACAGTCCACACAGCACGTGGTGACATCCTGGATCGTGTTTAGGGATGATTCTATTCGTGACGTTCGTGCTGTGGCCAGCTGAGCAACGCCACACACTTTTTTTTAGCAAATCATTTTATCGATGTAATTCCACTGCTATCAACAGAAACGGACACAGATGAAGAGTACAGCACAATACACAGCATACACATGTGTATGCCAACAAGGAAGGTGTGCCTGATAAAGCAAGTGTACACAGTGTTTAAAAACACCGGCAACGCTGCTGTGCATGTCACACTCCCAACAACACCACACAAACAACCATGTCAAGTGCTGCTGTGCTGAGAATGGAGCACCACCCAAATAACAGCTGGTCATTTGAGGTCCTATAGTGGCTCCATTCCATTAGGAGGGTCCAGGGGAACCTATAGCGGCTTGCGTGGTAGTTTTACTTGATAAGGTGATTGAGTGCACTGAAGCCGTATGAAATAACGAAACCAAGTTGTTGTGTGTTATCTAAATGTAGGGTCCGTGAAACATAGCCAAGGGTTTATTAATATTACATTATTAATATATATTATTAGTAGTGTAAGTCACAACCACCATTACCAAAGTTCCATCCATTCATACATCTTCTATACCGGTTATCCAACAAGGTCATGCGGAACCTGGAGCCTATACCTGGAAGCATGGGGCACAAGGTGGGGTACACCCTGGACAGGGTGCCAATCCGTCGCAGGGCACAATCACACACACACTCACACACCCATTCATACACTACGGACACTTTTGGACACGCCAGTCTACCTACCATGCATGTCTTTGGCTTGGGGGAGGAAATCGGAGTACCCGGAGGAAACCCCCGCAGCACGGGGAGAAGATGCAAACTCCACACACAAATGGCCATGGTGGGAATCAAACCCCCAACCCTAGAGGTGTGTGGTGAAATTAATGAGCTTAATCCAAACTGTCATTTGCCATCCATCTTCTCTACTGTTTATCCTCTTCAGGGTGACGGCTAACCTGGAGCCTATGCCAGGAAGCATGGGGCACAAGGCGGGGTACACCCTGGACAGGGTGCCAATCCGTCGCAGGGCACAATCACATACACACTCACACAACCATTCATTCACTACGGACTCTTTTGGACACGCCAGTCTGCCGAGCCATGTCTTTGGCTTGGGGGAGGAAACCGGAGTACCCGGAGGAAACCCCTGGAGCATGGGGAGAACATGCAAACTCCACACACAAATGGCCATGGTGGGAATCAAACCCACGACCCTAGAGGTGTGCGGTGAAATGAATGGGTTTAATCCAAACTGTCATTTTGGACCTAATCTATTCAGTCAGTACATATTTAAACAATGAACCAAATATTTGCATAGTTGGATTATATGAATTCATTCATTCATCAATCTCCACTAAGAAGGTCAGTAGGGTTTATTTCACAGTTAAACGGATCCTTCGAGAACACCCGTGCTCTACACGAACTATCCACGCTACGCTATTCAGACGCGCCCGCAGAAGGGTGGCGTTTACGTCATCAACGCGCGACGTTTCCATATTCGCTGCACGTGTGCAGGACGCAGCTGTTGTTGTGTTTATGTTCGAGTAGTATTTGTATGTTTCGGGCGAAAGACTACAAGCTTTATTTGGACTGCTACATCCATTGATTTCAGGTACATTTATTCTTTATTTATTTTAACACATTGGCTTACAAACGCTTAATAAATCAAAGTCAAACGGGGGTAAAAAAAAAAAAACAGAAAAGTTCAAACAGGCGCAAACTCTTATGTCGTTTGTACAGAGCTGGCATGTGTACCACGTGACCTACAACAGCAAACACTGACCTTACACTGACCTTGAGAAGGGTATAAAGGTGTACATGGAGAAAGACTGTTCTCATGATTAAGGAAGGGACACTGAAAGAGAAATACTGCCAGAAGTATGCAAAACTCCAAAAGAGTCAGAACTGAAGCTGGAATAAATACTCTACATTTTATATTGCATTCAGAATCATTAATATTTCAACATAGACCTTTTTGTTATGCCTGTAAGGATGTTTCTTGTCAATACAGGTCAGTAAGCAGCATGGCACAGCAGTGGACTGGAGGCCACACTACCCCGGTGCTGTGCATCGGAGCTGCGGCAGGAGCCGGCGGATTTCTGGCCTCGGGGGCCGAAGGAGGCGAGGTGACGGTGTGGACTCAGGAAGGGACTCCTCTCTCACAGATGCGTTTGACCTCTCGGGACGACGTCACGTGTACGGTTTTCTCCGGCGCAGCGCCGGGGCTGTTGTACGTGTCTCACGGTGAGACGGTGACCATCCTGGACCCACGGAGTCTGCAGAAGCCGGTGGAGGAACTCAAGGACGTCGGCGAGGACGAGATCAACTCGCTTTCGCTGAGCGAAACGGGCGCCTCGCTGGCACTGGCTGACGATTCTGGGGCCGTGAGGGTGGTGGACCTGCAGACGGGGAAAGTGAGCCGCACGCTGCGCAAACACACGAACATCTGCTCTTCCGTGGCGTTCCGACCCCAGAGGCCACAGAGCCTTGTGTCTGCAGGCCTGGACATGCAGGTGAGAGACATAGATTTTACATCAGACACAAAATGCGAGATAAAACTTCAAGCTGGGGTGGACGAATAGCTAGATCAGGACTAGGAGATTCTATGATTTAGGTGACGCACTACATGGTCTGCCTGTTAACAGGGACTGTTTTTCCCAGGTATATTAATCAGCTCAGACAGATGCTAGAATATTTCCATAATCAGGGAAATGAAGGGGCATGGGAAAGTGACTACAGTGCTGTGCAGAACCTCTTATATAGCTCTAATAACGAACACGCTCATATCAACATCAGACAGGGGCGAAAAGGCACGTAAGCCAGATTCAAATAATTTTCTTTGAGGTTTTTTTTTTTGTAAAGAGCACAAACACACCGCTTCATCACCAGAGACATGAATCGATCATTTGCCCAGCCCTGTTAAAGTATTTAAAAATGGACAATGAAAGCAAACGGTATGTCTCCTGCGTCTGACTTCTTGCGACCCGTTTTGATGGAAAACGTTCACAGAGGCCCATGTTTACACGAGCAAGACCCGATGTCAGTTTTTATAGACTGTAACTTCAAGTTGGCCGAGTCATTTTCCAAAACGATGCTCCGTTTAAGTCCTGCTTACCGGTAATCCGCTTGATATTACCGTATTAGGAGAGGGAAACCCCTTATCTCACCCCAGCTGTGGTTTGTTTAGCCGAATCCATTTCTGTCCTGGAAATTCTTCCTCTTTAGTTTTTGCCTTAAAATGGCATAAAGCGAACAATAGAAAGAAAATGGATTACGATTTCTCGTTACTAGACCGCAGATTAGGTACGGCAAGGTGTACGGTCAGTGATCTACAACTGAGGTCATAAGTTTACATACGCCTTGCAGAATCTGGAAAATTTCCTTTTTTTTATGTATTTTTTATTTTTTATTTTTTTTGAGGGATCATAAAAATTGTATTTGTTTTTATTATTTATTTAGCCCTGCCCTGAAGAAGCTATTTAACATAACAGATGTTTACATAAAGTGCACAAGGCACAATAATAACTGAATTTACACAAATGAACCGGTTCAAAAGTTTACATACGTTTGATTCTTAATACTGTGTGTCATTACCAGGATGTTCAGCGACTGTGTTTGTTTTGTGAGAGTTCTTCACGAGTCCCTTGTTGGTCCTGAGCAGTTAAACTGCCCACTGTTCTTCAGAAAAATCCTCCAGGTCCAAACACTCTTTACTTTTCCAGCATCTTCTGCATATTTGAGTCCTTTCCAACAGCGGCTATAAGATGTCGTCTTCTCACACCGAGGACGACTGAGGGACTCGTACACGACTATTACAAAAGACACAAACCTTCACTGACGCTCAAGAAGGCAACACGGTACATTAAGAGCCAGGGGGGTGTAAACTTTTGAACAGGATGAAAATTGTTGTAAATTGTAATTTTGTGTAAAGATCTTTAATTTTTTTATTTAGTTCTGCCCTTCAGAAGCTACATAAGATATTTACAATTACACCGGTCATCCTGTTCAAAAGTTTACCACCCCCCCACCCCACCCCGGCTCTTAATGTATCGTGTTGCCTTCTTGAGCATCAATAATTCTGTAGACTCCTGCCGATTCCAGTGAAATATCACTTCGGCTATTTTTCATGTGCGCAATGTTTGCACGTCAGAAAAATATTCTGCTTGTCAGAGCACCAAAAAAAAATAGTGGAAAAAACAGTCATCCAAAACAACTGATTGGAAATAAAGGCATCACTGTACTGTGGCTGTGTGGCCCTCTAGTGGTGCACTGTGTGAGACCAAACATTTAAACACTTGTGGATTTATTGGCGTTAAATTGAATGCGTCAAAGGAGACCTGCGTGAAGTTGCCCCCCCACCAACGCAAAACGTCAGCAAAATAGTCTCAATCGTTTGTGCTTCGTTTGTGCTGGTTTGTACCGTTAAAAGTTTTGTTTGTGCTGCTTCGGTTCCGGAGATATTAAAGGAATATTTATAGGTCATTCTGGGGTCACCCAGCCCCCCCACATGCTCCGAATTAACCCAAAATAGTCTCAATCGTTTGTGCTTCGTTTGTGCTGGTTTGTGCTGTTAAAATTTTCGTTTGTGCTGCTTTCGTTTTTAGGATATTAGACATTTAATTGTGGCGCGGTGACGTCACCAGCCCCCCACATGCTCCAAGTTCATTCAAAATAATCTCAATCGTTTGTGCTTCGTTTGTGCCGGTTTGTGCTGATAAAAGTTTCGTTTGTGCTGCTTTGGATTTGGAGATATTAAAATAATATTTATAGGTCATTCTGGGGTCACCCAGCCCCCCACATGCTCCAAATTAACCCAAAATGGTCTCAATCGTTTGTGCTTCGTTTATGCTGATAGAAGTTTCGTTTGTGCTGCTTTCGTTTTTAAGATATTAGACATTTAATTATGGCGCGGTGACGTCACCAGCCCCCCACATGCTCCAAATTAACCCAAAATAGTCTCAATCGTTTGTGCTCCGTTTGTGCTGGTTTGTGCTGATAAAATTTTCGTTTGTGCTGCTTCGGTTCCAGAGATATTAAAAGAGAAATCATATCATCATTTGTTCAATAAACAATTCTCTTTACTTCATTCACTTGTCTCTCATGATTGAACTTTTCATTTATTTACAAGGAGAATAATCTGTTACACTTCACTCCCACCACTAGGTGTAACACTTCTGTTCACGTTGCTCTTGTGGGAATTAGTGTTGTTAGTATAGGAAAAGTCGACAGTTACTAAATAAAAAGTCTGGCCAGTGTAAGTACCATTTTATAACACTGTCAGTTAGAATATTATTAGTTAACTTTAATCATAATGGTACAACTTTCAAAGAGCTAAGATTGTCAATGTTTCTTGAACAGAAAACTCATTGTTAATACTAGTATGGTTAATGGAGCTCTGCAATGCTAATTACAGCTGCACATGGTACCCATGTTAGTTTTTTTGAAAACGTTGTGCATCTAAGGGTCAACATTACCATATTGGTCTTAATATAAATATATTAATCCTTATAGTAATAATATATATTTTCCTTGTATTCTGGCAAATACAGTAATACACAAAAACAAGTTTGCAGTGTATGACCAGGATTATTTCAGTGGGTAATTATGTTCTGCTTATGCCAGATGCCGAAGAAAGCAGCGGTCGACAGGGGTGCCATTTTCACAGTCCTCTGTTCATTAAAAGAGGCCATAGTCCAAAATGGCAACATAGCTACTCCTAATCAGAGCATCTGGACAGAGCTTAGTGAGCAGCTAGAAAACAGGATCACTGCAAAGGCTCTATATACCTTTGTTAAATTGAACAGACACAACATCTGGACTGCTTTAGGGTTTGATTTTAAAAGTGATCATGAAACAAGTGGCAGTAGTGATGACACTGATTTTGAGCCAGGGTCCCTTTCCCCAAGACCAAAAGATTGCTGGACTTTTGGTCTTCAACTTCCATTTCAGACATGGATTGAATTCATGCCTGAAACAGTTCAATGTAAAAACAAGTTCTCTAAAACACAAAAAAGGGAATACACTATTTTGAAGCCTGGCATCTGGACACATGTAATAAATCACCACATTTGGGAAGAAGTGAAGAGCCCCTGTACATTTGTTTTTAGAAGAGCCAAGTCTATCCATCAGTAACAGAGAAATTCCTAGAAATCAGAGGCAACTGTAAGGAATGTCATGGCCACATTCACATAAAATGTGACAGAGAGCCTGAAATGAACAGCCCAATGGTGCTCAAGTGTTTACTCAAAACACTGATGACTCCCTGCACACTGGATGTTCAAAGCGTCCGATGTGTGGTACGGTAACCTTGCGCATATAGCGAAAGAACTGTGTGAGGGTAGAATGGAACCCCATGTATGGAGGGCATCAGAGGCAACAAAGCTGATGGATTTTGGAGATCCTGAGCCAAGCCATCTTCCTAATTTGGCCACCCTGCGCAAAGCAAAGCAAGAGAGAAATGACTTAGAATTAGGTGACAAGGATCCTATATTGTCACTGCAGATGTTAAAATATAGTGCACCTCACAGTGGTAGCATTAAAGACATTGGACTAGACAAGTTCTTCTGTCACTACTGGAGTCAAACACAAATGTTTATGTACAAGTCATTATCAAAGAAGTCTACTAACCCCACTGTGAGTTTTGATGCAACTGGCTCAGTGGTGAGGAAACTACAGAGACCAGCTGCTGAGTGGGATATTTAAAGCTGTCCAATTGAAATCTGGTGCTCTCCAAACGATGCACAGTGCCACATCTCCACCATCATTGAAAAGTCAATGACAACGCGCATGTGTTTCCTTCACACAACAGTGCTCCTCACAGTATTGCAGTCTCAGCACAGAAGTCACAAGGAAAATTCCATTTGTTTGTACTTCTGTTGCTGTACTGCAGGCTTCTGGCATGGCACATCTTCAGACCGCGGTGGAAGAAGGCCTTAACCTTCCGGAGTCCCCCTGCCTCAGGCCAATCCAAAGTCCGTCACACTGTCCCTCTGCATTCAAGACAGACTCTACCTCAGGAAAAGTGCTCTGTGCAGGTAAAGTTTCTCACAGTTACAGTCTGGGAGAACTTCTGTGGATTGACACTGACCTGGGAAGCACCTCCACAGAATTTTCTTTGTGTGAATTTCCCTTAAATCTGATGCTCCAAGGAGAGAGATTTACTTTAAGGGCATTCATTGCTTTCAGAGGAGGCTTAACCCAGGATGCTCTTGGACATTATGTGGCCTACTGCAGGAGGTCTCCATGTGTCTGGGAGATGTATGATGACCTGAGAAGTGGAGTGACAGGAATGTCTGAAAAAAACAAAATATGCCCACATGCTGTGTTATACACAAAAGACTGATTGCATTGTTTAAATTGAAATATTTTCATAAATTCAAGTATTTTTGTTCTAAGTGTTTAAGTTTTTAAAGGTACATTATTTGATTCAAAGGATGTTTGATAGTTCACAGTAATTCAGTTTCACAAGTAAAATCATTTTGCCTTAAATCTTAATTTATTGAGTCATTTAAGTCATTAAATTTCCACAGACAGACACACACACTAATATATACATATACACACACACATATATATATATATATATATATATATATATATATATATATATATATATATATATATATATATATACACACACACATTCAAACATATATACACACGGCCCATGTATGTATAAACAGAGCTACAGCAAACAGATTATGGTACGTGTATTTATTTATGACAATGTTAATATTACGACTGTTATTCTCATAACAACATATACAGAAACAAGTAAAAACACTTATCTTGGAGTTCGTGTTAGATTTCACACATCCTGTGATCCGCTGTGTCTCTTAAAAGTTGAAAACGCACAGTGGTTAAGTAACAATTACATGAATGCGACTATTTAATGTGATTTTTCGTTTGGATTTTACCTTTTTACTTCAACTGTATTGTTAAAATAAAAAAGACAGTCGGCAAAAATCGGCACAAACGATTTAGACCATTTCAGGTCAATTTGGAGCATGTGTGGGGCTGAGTGACGTCATCTCATAGAACTTAATCCCTAATATATTAAAATCGAAAGCATCACAAACGATTGAGACCATTTTGGGTTAATTCGGAGCATGGTCGGGTGACCCCAGAATGACCTATAAATATTCCTTTAATATCTCCCGAAAACAGCCAAGCACGCAAAGCGAAACTTTTGCCGGCACAAACCGGACAAAAAACGAAAGCACAAACGATTGAGACTATTTTGGGTTAATTTGGAGCATGTGGGGGGCTGGTGACGTCACCGCGCCATAATTAAATGTCTAATATCTTAAAAACGAAAGCAGCACAAACGAAACTTCTATCAGCACAAACGAAGCACAAACGATTGAGACCATTTTGGGTTAATTCGGAGCATGTGGGGTGGCTGGGTGACCCCAGAATGACCTATAAATATTATTTTAATATCTCCAAATCCAAAGCAGCACAAACGAAACTTTTATCAGCACAAACCGGCACAAACAAAGCACAAACGATTGAGATTATTTTGAATGAACTTGGAGCATGTGGGGGGCTGGTGACGTCACCGCGCCACAATTAAATGTCTAATATCTTAAAAACGAAAGCAGCACAAACGAAAATTTTAACAGCACAAACCAGCACAAACGAAGCACAAACGATTGAGACTATTAGATGAGACTATTTTGCTGACGTTTTGCGTTGGTGGGGGGGCCAACTTCACGCAGGTTCAAAGGAGCTATGACTACAGATAGTGAAGATGGGCCTGGATTATTATTTATCACATGATCCAATGCAGATTGCACACATGATTGGAAAGAGTATGGTTCAATTCTAAATTCCTGAATTTCCCCTTGGGGATCAATAAAGTATCTATCTATCTATCTATCTATCTATCTAAATCGCAGCCGTCTACAATAGATCACATGGGTGGACAAAAAGTAGCACTCTGGACAAAGATCATGCTTTATTACGCTCTAAGCTACCAGTTTTTAGTCTAGACAGTGAGATTTCCAGCAACTAAAACATAAAACGGCAACACAATGGAGATTTTCCTTGTCCAAGGGCTCATTAATGGATTTATGATTTGTCCTAAATGGGTGTGGCTACGTTTAAACATGTTCCTATATGACTTTCTGTTCCATTTCTTTTGACTGGCCCTTGCTGTAAATGAGCTTGAATGAGAGTTGATATTTTTGGCACAGTTGCTCATTGTTGTTGTTGTTGTTGTTTCGTCTCTTGTCGTCCAGCTGATGCTGTGGAACCTGCAGAAAGCTCGGCCAGTCTGGACCTACAGTCTGCAGGAGGCGCTGGAGGAGGAAGAGAAATCCCAGCAAAGTGCAGGTCAGCTCTTTAACCCGCCTCTGGCTCACTGCGTCAGTGTTGCATCGTGTGGAAACGTTTTGGCGTGCGCTGCAGAGGACGGGCGCGTGCACCTCGCCCGGGTCGGTGCTGGCTCCAGACTCGAGCAGCAGGGGGCGATAAAGACTCACAGTCAGGGCGCTTCTCAAGCCCACTTCCTCAACTTCATGCCGCACGCTTACTGGCTGGCGACCGGAGGCAATGACGGAGTAGTGGCACTGTGGGATATAAGCGAGGAGCCTGTAGTGGCAGGAGAAATCAAGGTCAAGGCCCAACGCAGGAAGCCCAAAAACAGGAAGTCAAAGCCTCAGGGTGACGAGGGAAAGAGAAGCGAAGAAGAGCTTTCCGAGGAGGCCAGAAGTATTGACCCGAGTCAGACGAAGATGGCATTAAAACTGAAGTTCAATCACGAGGAGAAGGTGAACTGGGTGTGTCCGGCGCTCCTAAAAGGACACGCTAGTTTACTCGTGGCAGATCAGAGCACCAGTTTATCTGTGTATGCTCTGTCTGGGCTTTAGCAGCATTTCTCCAGACAGTGTGGGAATGCACAGAACTGTGTTTATCTTGAACTATTTGCCTTGTGGTTAAACAAAGGGCGCTTGTAAAATACAGAAAAAGTCAGACCTGACTGAATTAGCCCTGAAGTGATGCTTTCTGTCTGATTATCCTGGTTTTTTGGGGGGGTTTTGTGTGTGTGTGTGGGTGTGTGTGTTCAAACTACAGGACCCATTCTTCATACGTTGCTTAACAAATCCAACATGAGATGACACACCAGATAATTAATCGATACAAATCTATGCGTTAATAAATGTGCTAATGTGTCGTCGTCGTCCCCCGTGGACACATTTAAGGACTGGGTTATTGTAGCCGTGTTGCCAGGAGAAGGCGGATATAACGAGACTCGAAACCGTGATGGGGGTCAACGCTTGGCTGTACAGAAGCCTGAAAATGTTTTGCATCATGTAAAAAGACACGCACAGTTTAGTTTAATGTTGCTACGGAATACTTGATCAACATCGGGAAATCGTAATGCATGTTCAGTTAGCGGTGTGTAACTATAAATCGTGACACAATGTGCCGTGCATCATAGAAATGTGGAAATCGGCGCAGTTGCACGGTTTGTACACCACAGGTCCAAATCTGCACATCCCACGGTGGTAACATAAGTAAACGAATCCGAAATTTAAAAAGAGAGCATGCTGGTCACATGATGACATTCTTTCACCGAGTGCCCGTAAGATCTGCTTTAGATAACGGCGTCTGCTAAATGAGTAAATGGAATGGAAATGCACACCGTCGGTCAAAAGTTTGTGGACACTCGACTGAAATGTTTCTCATGATCTTAAAAAGATTTTGGTCTGAAGGTGTGAATAAATGAAATGGGCGTCAGACAGAAATGTAAGCGTGCCGACATATTCCTTTCTTTCATTAGAAAACTAACACTTTAAAACGGACGACTCGGGGAGAGAAATATTCCGAAAAGCAGCCGATGAGTGTGGAGCGTCGGTGTGAACTCCTTTAATCCTGTTTAACAAGCATCTCATGGAGATTCCTCGAGAAATCGGTTGAGAAAACAAGAATACATTTCTGGAAATTCTAAGCGAAAGCGGGTCTACTTTGAAGATGCTAAAATATTAAATTATTTTATTTATTTTGGATTTTTTAGCACAACATAATTCCCACAGTTCCATGTGTGTTACTCCAGAGTTTTGATGGCTTTTTATTATTATTATTATTATTATTATTATTCTAAAATGTGGGGGAAAGAAATAAAAATAATGTGTCTAAACCTTTGACCGGTAGTGTGTTATATGTTACATGACCATACTATAACTGTTCAAAGGAACACTCCGAGCGACACCGAACGCAGTGGAAGTCGGGCATTTTAGTCGACTTTGGAGCTCTTTTTCATCCCCAGGTCAGACACACTGTTCAGTCAAACTTTTTGTGAAAATGTTTTTATTTTTAAGATATGGTGAACCTGTGGCATGCTTTGTGTACAACATTAAACCATTTATTTACTTCTCAATCATAAACAATGCACATTTTTGTCTGCCAAAAATGTAGAAGTAAATAAAGTTTTTGTCAGTCACTTTAAAAAGACCCATACACAACGGGGGGGTTCTTAAAGTTAAATACTCGATGATGAAGTGGAATTACTGTTACCAACTTGAAGTTGATTATTACCCCTGTCCAAAGTGTTTTATTCTTTTTATACCACACCAATTAGCCAACCAGACTATTTTTTATTAATTAACTAACGATGCATCATGTTTATCCATTTATAGTTATGTTTAGTGTGTGTGTGTATGTGTATATATGTACACACACACATTATATATACACATACACACAGAGAGAGAGATGTGAAACCAGGTGTTTATTATTAGTCTTGGATCATGTGGTCCATCCATGAATTAGCTGTCGCTATAGAAACAACGGTATTAGATTGAGCGAGTTGATAGACCTACGATTTCACAGCTGCTGTTCAAGAAAAGAAACACCTTCTGAATAACCCTGTGATGGAAATACCTGAAGCCTACTCCTGAGCACGTTTGTACTTACGGAGAATTGGTACAGTTGGTTGCCTTGGCAAATGAAAGTCAACCGTCCAATCCAGCGAATACAGTAATCCATGTATGAAGAACAGCGGCCTGGTCGTCGGTAAATCGGATTCAGGTTGAAAGCGCTGGATTTCTACATGACGAATGGACGGATTAATCTGTCCGAGTGTGCGCTGAATTATAGTCATTTTGTTCTGAAGTGTCTTGAGAGAAGTTGTTTTCCTTCTCCTCCAGGACTTTTAGAGTAATTAAAGCTTAGACAGTAAGACGGTGTTTGTCTGGAGAGTTGGGAGGGAATGATTTAAACTGAAGAGGAGCGATGAATCCTCGACTGTAACACTAACGGCGACGGACCTTGATTTGTACCTCATACGTCAATCGGCACATCTAAGAGAAGTGCTATTTAAACCTAAACTAATCAGAGGGAAAGAGTGGGATAGAACCGAGCTTAGGGAAACGAGAACACAACAAAACACAGATTCAAAGCTAAACGTGCAAAAATCCCAAACTGTTTATTTACAGGTTTCAGCAGGAGCTCGAGCTTGATGCGTTACCATAATTACATCGTCAAGCGTTCCAGATATAAGGCACGAATCAGGCTTGGAGAAATCACACAGAGGTTTTTTTTTGGTTTTGTTTTGTTTTTTTAAACACCGTAAACTGGCGGTACCGTGAAACAATAAATAACAGTTTATGATGTTAAATTAGAACGTTCAGGACGAATTGTGTAGTCTAAATAAATAACCGTGAATGCCTTGGATGCAAGTCTATACTAAACTCGAATCAAGACGTTAATAGACTTTCTTTCGCACGGTTCTAGGTCAGCTGACGTGTACAAGTCAATATAAAACAAGGAAAACAATACTGACTAAAAGCCATGGAGTACATGACTTGTGTATCTTTGTCCGCAAATAACGGTTCATAACTTGGCTAAACACTTCTCCAAAGCCTCGATTTCGGCGTCTTCGTCCTCGGGGCTGCTGCGTGCGCTGCACTCCACAAACTCCACCTGCATGGACAGCTGGGAGAACTCGAAGTCCTTGCCCTTCTTGCCCAGGTGCGTCGTGGACCGGACCGAGCCGTCCTGAGACGTCAGGGCCGCCGAGCGGGTCACCCTCAGAGTGGTTCTGTGAGGACGGACACAAAGGGTTGGACTGAAGCACGCGTCTTCGGTTGAAGGCTTTACGCCAACTGTCCACTTTATTAGGAACACCGGTCAGTCTAGATTTTGTGTACATGCTTATAAATATCAAATGCATAGGGTCTGGACACTAATTTTTTTTTTAAATAATCGTTTTTAAAAATCTGAGATTTGTAGAAGTGAACACTTACAGCTCTCTCTCCAACTGCTGCTGAATCAGTTTGGCCGATTTTGCCATGGTGATGTCTGTATATGTATATATTTTTTTTAAAATTGTTAAAAAGTGGGAGGAGTCAGAGTTTAAGTATGCATCAGTACAATCACATTCAAACTAGTTTAAAACTGCGCTTTTAACCTGTTTCTACAGAGCATTTAAAGCAGAATGCTATTTAAAAGTAAAGAGTACCACATCTTGTTGCATCACCAGTGCTTGATAAATCTGCAGGTCGTCGAACACGTGTGGTGATCCGGCAAGCCAAAGTTCCCGGTCCCCGAACTTACAGACCCGTAAAAGTGCTTCGGTAACACGAGATTAGCATTCGCAACCGAAACGATTCGTTTTGATAACGCCAAACCTCCAGCTACAGAGGTGGCGGTTCCACATAAAAAGGTTCCAGAACCTTTGTGTGATGCATGTTAGCTCTGTCTATCGCGTACTTTTAAAGAAGTGTCTTTGAGTGCTTCTACCGTCACCAGCCAAGATAAATGTAATAATAAATAGCGTTGACGCATCCGTTTTCTGTGAGCGGACAACGCACCTTGTTTGTTGCAGGCGATCAGCATGGTCGGAGCGTTCTTGGTCACCACGCTGTCCGTCAGGAGGGAATAAAGAAACTCCGCCACGTCCTTTACCTCCTTCTGGAAAATGGCGCTATCCACCACGAACACGATCGCTCTGCGGTCACAAGGACAACCAGTCGATACATCTATATACAAATTACTTTCGAGATATAGTACGACTGTTTCAATCATGCCTAAGTTTACAATGCAATGGTGAAGTAAGACGCATTAAGAATTACTGCATAGGAATGTTTCAACCATCACAACCAGATGTGCGTCCCATTCCAGATTTAGTCCCCCCTTTCCCAATATAATATCTTCCACTATTCTAAGAAGGCACTAGATTTTGGAGTGTGGGTTTGTGGACATTTAGCCACAAGAACATTAGTGAAGTCAGGTTGAGACGTCGAGGAGGTCTGGCGTTCTAGTTCATCTCAAAGGTGTCGGGTCGAGGTCAAGGTTCTGTGCAGGACACTCGAGTTCTTCGACACCAACTTTGGCAAACCGTGTCTTCACGGAGTTCGCTTTGTGTACAGGGGCATCGTCACGAGCTTGAGGATGCTGTTGACGGCGATTACAAAAACACACCCGGTCTGGAAAAGTCTACCAAATTCCGCTTGCCAAAAATCCTGTCCCAGTACGACGACGCACAAAGCGAGCTCCATGAAGACGTGGTTTGAAGCGGAAGAACTCGAGTGTCCGCAGACCCCTTGACCCTCATTCAACACGTCTGGGATGCTACGAAAACCGTACTCCGTACACACGGCCTCCGCTCACGTTTAAAGAGCCCATGAAAAACCCTGAGAAGGTCTACAGCTTTGGAGGATGCACATCTGCGGGGGTTCTACCTGGCAGATTCCTTGAACTTCTCCAGAAGCTGCGTTCTCAGACTGTCATGACCGGGAATGTCCACAAGAGTCCAGCTCGTGGCCTGTGGATAAGAAACAGCATTGAAACCAAAGTTTACATCATCTCCTCGGCTCTGAAGATGAAGTAAGATCAGCTTGGTGAGATGTTCTCCTTCAGTACCTTCTCGTTTTTTGCTCTGTAGGTCGCTTTGTTCTCGGTAATGGAGGTCACAGTTTTGACAAATGTCCCTGTCAACAGCTGGAGACACAAAACTAACCTGTTACAACTATTGGGTTTATTTTTCTTTACAAAAACCTAATGAGTTTTGTTTTGTTTTTTCTTCATGAAATCGAATGCAGACATGTTTTCTTCCTCACCCGGCTGAAGAGGAGGGATTTTCCAGAATCACACAAACCAACTAGCAACACTGCATTTCTGCTCTTCTTGGTGCCCAAGAAATACCTCAAAAACACTGCAACGTACACACATGACCGTTTATTCCGTGCTAAAAGCTTCCAACGTGTTGTTTTTCCATTCAAACAAACAAACCGCTTAAAAAAAAACTAGTTCGTTTTTTCCCTATCCGTTTTCGACAAATCCCGCCACCCGCGCTGTGATTGGCTAACACTTCCGACTCAGAACCAATCCGCAAACTGCTTATGATCCACTAGTTACACAGCGCATGTGCATGTCTACAACCAGCCAATCATCGCCAAGAAGCCGGGATTTGCCAGAAAACGACTAGGAAATATATTCTGCTTGCCGCTGCTATGAGGCCTAAACGTTCTTCCGTTAGCTAACTTGCTTACCTATTGTAATAATAACAACAGCTATAGCGATGAAAACGCCGATTAGAACTGAAGGGTCTTGCTCTGTGATTTCTTTAACGAACGCATCCATAAATGGCTCCGACGAAAAGTCTTCATTCATATCCAAATGAATTTTCCTCTCCATGGCGGGGCTACTGCTACAGCAAGCGCTTCCTCTGACCACGTGTACTTAAACTGCTGAACAGACGTGCGCATGCGCAGGAAGCACCTCACAGCAGCCCAATAGATACAACACTGTACTGTGATGTACTGTATATTTATATGTATAGTGGACACCTTTCTGTTATTCTGTAAACAGTACACAAGTAAGAATTTATATATTTAGGTTTATATATACATATACACACACACATATATATATATATATATATATATATATATATATATATATATATATATATATATATATATATATATATATATATATATATATATATATATATATATAGTATTTATTATACTGTATAATGTTTGCTCAGCATGTTCTCCCCGTGCTGCGGGGGTTTCCTCTGGATACTCCGGTTTCCTCCCCCAGTCCAAAGACATGCATGGTAGGCTGATTGGCGAGTCTAAAGTGTCCGTAGTGTATGAATGGGTGTGTGAGTGTGTATGTGATTGTGCCCTGTGATGGACTGGTACCCTGTCCAGGGTGTACCCCGCCTTGTGCCCGATGCTCCCTGGGATAGGCTCCAGGTTCCCCGTGACCCTGAAAAGAAGTAAGCAGTAGAGGATGAATGGATGGATGATTGGTCAATTCATAAAGAGAGAGAGAGGGGGGGGGAAAGTCTGGTATGTGAAGGACTGTTTATAGCTCCTGTAATGTAAGTGGATGTTTTATGGGCGTTTCACAACGTTAAATGTAACTATAAATGGATAAAAAATGAAAATGGTTTGTCAGTCTTGAATGAATAAAGAAAATCAGCCATTGGCGAGAGGAATGACACACTTGGTATAGGAAAATAATCAGCTATGGTGTGGTAGCGGTCGCATCGCACCATCCTGTTGTGTTTTTTTCCTTATGTATTGTGCAGCAGATCATTGGTGGCTTGGCGGTTAAGGTTCTGTACTTTTAAGGTTGTGAGTTCAGATCTGATACAGAGCTAATGATGGCCTTTGAGCAAGGCCTCTAACCCAAAAATGCTCCTCTATATGCTCTGTAAGTCTGTTATATATATTAGTTCAGTTATCCCAAGTGAAAAAAACATGACTTACTTCTGCAGTCCCTTAGTAATAATAAAAGTCTCTCCACATAAACAAGACGAATGACATAAATGTAAATATATATGCATGAGGCATTAATAATATCCATAATAAGCCTTGAACTCGAGTGCATGAATCTCCAGCCCTCCTCGTCGAAAGCTTCCCACAGACTTCAATTCCAGCTCTAATCGAAAACATCCGATCCACTTTTAGATCCTGATTAGTGTCTCCAGAAGAGCTTGATTAGCAGAATCAAGTGTGTTAGATGTGGTTTGGAGCTGAAGCCTGCAGAAGGAGGGCTGGAGACCCTCACTCTAGTTCTCAGATTCAGACCAACTGCGCCGCTCAGAGCATTAAGAGTTACAGAGAAGTCCTTTGTTCTGTAGAACAGCTGATCAAAATCATCAGCTCATCAGCAAGCCTCGCAGTGAGCTTCGCGTTACGGCATAGGGACAAAAGATTTTTCTTCAAGAATCTGTCAATAACCGTACCTTTCCAATAACGAAGCTGTAATTCTGTCGTATAACCGGAAAAACATTTGTTCCTGTCACAAACTGTATATATTTGTGTACATATATATATATATATACAAATATCAATTATATTGCAAGATTAGCCAAAGGATGTGTTTAAATCTAGAACCTTTCCTTGGCTTTTTCTTTTTGGAGGAACATTTAAAGGTTCTCCTAGGAAAGGCTAAAACCCTATCCAAAATATGGACTATTATCACCTTGGCTGACAGGAAATGAATGGTTTATTGGACAGTTAACGATTCTTCGTCTCTATAGCAGGTTCTACTTGGAAAACGCTCTGAAAGGTTAAATCTATAACTCTTAGTCAATCTTCTTCTTTTTGTCCCTCTCTGGAAACCATTAACAGTTTTATTACTGTAGAACCATACAGCATATGAAGTGTTCCACTATAAGAAAACGTTACCAGCAGAAAACCCTGTTTTTCATCCTCTCTTTTCATTGCTTTTGTTTTTCCAGTGGTTCTTTGGTTAAGCGTTGTTAACTCCCAAAGTATTAAATATATTTAGAACCCTAAATGTTTTATTTTTTTAACTTATTCATTTAAGGGAACTCTTGAAGTGGTTCTTTTTTATGTAGAACCGTACAAAAGAGTGTTTCTGTATGAGAGAGACGTGCGTATTCGTATAGACTTCTGTATTAGGAAGATTAGGAAAATCTAAGAAAATCTGAAAACACAATGTCCACGCTTTCAACTTTTTTCTTTTTTTTTTTAAAAACATTGAATTGGAAATTCCTCTGTGTCAGGACGAGTCTGGCAAATCCTAATCAGGTGATATATGTCTGTACACTAGCATGGTTTAGAGATTCCCCCGCTCAAACACACCTGATTCAGCTGCATCGGTTCATGGCGAGCTTTTGCAGATGTCGTAGAGCTGGAAAAATGACTAACGTTCCAAACCAGAGTTGGTGTCCTCTACAGAGAAACGGTTCCTCTGGTGCCATAGATCTCAAAGAGGCAACATTAAAGATGTAGGGCTAGGGGGCATGGTGGCTTACTGGTTAGCACATTTGCCTCACATTTGGGTTTGATTCCTGCTTTCGCCCTGTGTGCAAGGAGTTTGCATTTTCTCCCTGAGCTTCAGGGGTTTCCTCTGTGTACTTGGTTTCCTTCTGCAGTCCAAAGACGTGCGTTGTAGGCATTGGTTGCCATTTCCAAATTGTCTGCACTGTGTGAATGGGTGTGTGTGATAGATAGATAGATAGATAGATGGATGGATAGATGGAAGATAGATAGATGGATGGATGGATGGATGGAAGATAGATAGATAGATGGATGGATGGATGGATGGATAGATAGACAGACAGACAGGCAATAGTTGTGGAGTTGGATATATAGATAGATTGATAGATTGCAAATAGTTGTGGAGTTGGATGGATAGATAGATAGATGGATGGATGGATAAATGGAAGATAGATAGATAGATGGATGTATAGATAGATAGATGGATGTATAGACAGACAGACAGACAGACAGACAGAGACAATAGTTGTGGAGTTGGATATATAGATAGATTGCAAATAGTTGTGGAGTTGAATAGATAGATAGATAGATAGATAGATAGATAGATAGATAGATAGATAGATAGATAGATAGATAGATAGATAGATAGATAGATAGATAGATAGATAGATAGATAGATAGATAGATAGATAGATAGATAGATAGATAGATAGATAGATAGATAGATAGATAGATAGATAGATAGATAGATAGATAGATAGATAGATAGATAGATAGATAGATAGATAGATAGCCAATAGTTGTGGAGTTGGATAGATAGGTAGATAGATGGATTCATGGATTCATGGATGGATAGATGGAAGATAGATAGATAGATAGATGGAAGATAGATAGATGGATGGATGGATAGATAGACAGACAGACAATAGTTGTGGAGTTGGATATATAGATAGATTGATAGATTGCAAATAGTTGTGGAGTTGGATGGATAGATAGATAGATAGATAGATAGATAGATAGCCAATAGTTGTGGAGTTGGATAGATAGGTAGATAGATGGATTCATGGATTCATGGATGGATAGATGGAAGATAGATAGATAGATAGATGGAAGATAGATGGATGGATGGATGGATGGATGGATAGATAGACAGACAGACAATAGTTGTGGAGTTGGATATATAGATAGATTGATAGATTGCAAATAGTTGTGGAGTTGGATGGATAGATAGATAGATAGATAGATAGATAGATAGATAGATAGATAGATAGATAGATAGATAGATAGATAGATAGATAGATAGATAGATAGATAGATAGATAGATAGATAGATAGATAGATAGATAGATAGATAGATAGATAGATAGATAGATAGATAGATAGATAGATAGATAGATAGATAGATAGATAGATAGATAGATAGATAGATAGATAGATAGATAGATTGCCAATAGTTGTGGAGTTGGATAGATAGGTAGATAGATGGATTCATGGATGGATAGATGGAAGATAGATAGATAGATAGATGGAAGATAGATAGATGGATGGATGGATGGATGGATAGATAGACAGACAGACAATAGTTGTGGAGTTGGATGGATAGATAGATAGATAGATAGATAGATAGATAGATAGATAGATAGATAGATAGATAGATAGATGGATGGATAAATGGATGGATAAATGGAAGATCGATTGATCGATTGATCGATTGATTGATTGATTGATTGATAGATTGCAAATAGTTGTGGAGTTGTATAGATAGGTAGATAGAAAGATGGATGGATAGATGGAAGATGGACAGACAAACAGACAATAGTTGTGGAGTTGG
Source organism: Ameiurus melas (assembly GCA_012411365.1). Lineage (NCBI taxonomy): Eukaryota > Metazoa > Chordata > Actinopteri > Siluriformes > Ictaluridae > Ameiurus > Ameiurus melas. Next base: position 20,135,325 of record CM022770.1, on the reverse strand, counting down.
ATATACAGATAGATTGATAGATTGCAAATAGTTGTGGAGTTGGATGGATATATAGATGGATGGATGGATAGACAGACAGACAATACTTGTGGAGTTGGATAGATAGATAGATAGATAATCCCATATTTAAATAAAGTACCTCATTTTTTTGGAAGACTTACAAAGTACGTTTGAATGAAGGTTTTTTAAAAATATTATTCATTTAGTTAGGTAGTTTGTTAGTCCGTTAGTGCTTTCTTTCTTTCCTTTTCTTATTTGTTTTCACGGTTGAAAACGTTCCTGGCTGAAAAAATAAATAAATAAATAAAAAGTTTGAGAACCCCCTAGTGTCTCTTTAGATACTTCTGTCTAAAAATTTGTATTTATTTATTTATTTATTTATTTATTTATTTATTTATACATACTGCCAACCCAATCTGATGATAAACCCCATTTGCTGAGGGGTTCTGCACGGATTCCTCATGACGAGGAGTCCTTAGGGTTCCAGATTTCACCTTAAAAAAAAAAATCCCTGAGTGTACTGCTTGTGTGAAGTCGGTGCGTCATTACGCACTCTCCAACCATTTACAGAGCCACTTCAATCCACTCAGGAGGTCGAGCTGAGAAAGTGGGGGTGGTGTGAGAACATCAACCAGCTTTTACGCTTTCAGACATCTGCATGATTCCTTCCTCTGTGGTGTGAGAGCCTCGCTATACAGTTGTATACACATTGTGGGTATCTGCTTCTTCCAGTGCGGATGTGTGCGTGTGCCTGCGCGTCGCAGTGGCATTGAGCTGAACCTCGGAGCGATGGCGCGCTGCGCGTTCTGGAGCGCTCTGTGTCTCTTCTTCATATCCTCCGCCCGACTTTCTTTCGGTACTGGTTTCATCTACCCGTTCCCGGGACTCACACTGCAGCATGTGAGCTCAGAACAAAGCGTCGCTGGACCTCCGGCTGCAGGCATCAGCTCCCAGCGCAGGTAAGAAACGCGCTCAGCTTTATTATTATCCGCACACATGAAGCACTAACAGAATAACTTCAAGCCTTTCTTTCATAGAATTCCACATACGATGGCCCTTGACGGGGTTGCCAGATTGCTCCTAATTAAATCCAGCCTACACAATCCACTCAAAGCAACAGTAACTCCATGCAGAGATTGAAAACCGTTCTAAAGGAGTCACAGTGTTGTAACCTACAAGTACACATCTGTTGTTGTTGTTGTTGTTGTAAATCCAAGCAATGCACTCAAAAAGAAATGGCACTTTTCCTTGTTACTAGGTTGGTGCCATCCAGAGTACATCTTCTGTACCTTCACAAGGAATCCTGAATATGGTGCATCTTTTAAAACCATTTAAACTACACATCTGGACCACATGCTTTACTTTTTAAAAGTTCATCAAAGGCACACCACGTGCACCTTCCCAGGTAAAGCATGTGTCCTTGATGGTACCAAGGAAAAGTACAATTCAGTACCGTTATTTCCAACATATGAACTGCACCGTCTGAGTTCTTAGTGTAAAGATGATCTACATAGATAAGTCTGCAATGTTTAGAAAAAAAAATGTTTGAGCTAATCCGAGTCAGTGCCAGAGTCTTATAAGCTCAAGTAGTGAATACGCAAAGCCCTTCGATGTTACAACTTAAGTCTGACTGAAATCCAAGTTCTGGACTTCATTAAAGTTACTTGAGAACATAGCACAAAGTTTTTTTGGGTTTTTTTTTTTTTTGGGGAAACAGACAGTTTCAAGATGAAAGTTAGTGAAGAAAATGATGTACAGTATAATGTAAGGTCTTCATGTGCAGTATGCTCATTAAAATGATCAGTCAGTGGTCTTACTGCATGAATACATTTAGCTGAACTCAACAGAAGTCATTTACAAGACTTCACTTAAAATATCGTTTCACCTTTATTTATTTTTTTTAAATCAAGTAGAAAATGATGCAAATCTGTGTACTAGTGACCGTGTGTCGCCATGTTGTTGTGACCTCGGGTGTGTTTACCGTATATCAACTCGGGCAAGGTGGATGTTGGGAATTCCGAGTGGAACCATTTCATTGCACTTTTCCGTCTCGGAGGTCGTTTAATTTTCCAAGTTCCAAGTACAGCACATTTCTACCGTCCATGCCCATAACCCCCGAACAATAACCAGAGCAATAAGTTTTATCTTTCTGGCCATGCTGCTCCAGCGTATTCTTTGAAGCGTCAGTCAATATTGTGGTGAACGTTTGCATATGTCGAGCATTTGTTCACTTTCAGTTGCATGATTAAGCAATGGAATTTATGAATGTTATATTTAAAAAAAAAAGAACCTGACCAAATCAGGGCAGTCCAACCCAAATGTTGTTCACCGGCCAAGTCCATTATCCACCCCCCAACAATCTAACCAAAAGCAGCCTAGAAACGCAGACCAACAGTGGTTTGAGAACATGCTCAAAATGTGGAATGCTGAAGATGCTTGTGCTTTAATAGACTCATCCTTATTTCTGTCAAGCGAGCTCTTTCACTTTGTTCCAGGAACTGGTGCCAGTACACGGTATCAAAGACGGTTACGTGCCAGGTGCATAACGGCACAGAGACGACGGTGCAGAGGGTGTTCCAAGGCTGTCGATGGCCAGGACACTGCTCCAAAGTCATCAGGTATGAACCTGTATCATTTGCTCTTTCGTGTATCTGCTTAGTGCTTTCCAAGTGTCTAAATTTCCAGAAATTGCATGCTCTTTGAACACTGAATGCCAAACTACGGACAGTTCCGTTGAGACAAATGAGATGTCGTCTCATGTTACGGTAGAATCAGAATTTGAAACTATAAACCGCTCTACGGCAATCCAAAGCCACCGTTGCAAGAACTGTGAATCGAATCCCGCAATGCATCAGAATGCAAATGCTGGAATGATTATACAATGCTGATTTCTTTACGTTGGCAGTTACAGGACTCTGATCAGGCCTTCGTATAAGGTGGCCTACCGACAGGTGACGGCGCTCGAATGGAGGTGCTGTCCCGGCTTCCTGGGAAGTGACTGCAGTGTAGGTAGGTACAAAAAAAAAAAAACGAACCGGTTTCTCGTATGTAATTCTTTCAGTATAGTCCCACACAAAATTAGAATCATTTCTCAAGATTCTTTAGGGGGTGGGGAGGTCTTTCAAAGACATTAACATTTCCATATCAGATTATTTGCTGTTATCGAATGTATTCAAGCAGATTATTATGTACTTTTGTGCAACCAAGAACAAGAGCACCACCAATGGTCATTAGAAAAATACACCGAATGGTATAAAGAAGTGATGTTGGGGCTTATTTCTTTTTAGCCCAGACTGTAGCCTATCTTTGTCAGGGGATCACAGAGTGACACGCCCACAACATTTTGATCTCCAAATGCTGACACATCCATAATAGGTCATTAGCAGTGATTGAACAGGTGCATACAGTCGTGGGTGTAATGAACGTGACCATGGTGAATTATTTACTCTTATCACCCGTTTCTTCTCCAAAAATGTCTTTGGAGGATAAACGTAAAGTACATAGAATAAGCAAATATTGTCCAAGCAAAGTATGTATTACATGAAAAGGAAGATGAGATGAAACCCTAGGTTTAGTGTGTGTGTGTGTGGTTTTTTAAATGATACAGTTACAATTTTTGTTTACCATGTATGGTATTTGGAGGAAACACGGCATGCACCCATTCGAGCATTGCAGACTTGAGACATGTTAATTTCATTTAAAAAATCTGAAAATACAATGAAAAAATGCCATTATGTGTATGAGTGTGTGCGTGTGTATAAAATATTTGCCCGACAACATTCTTATTACGCCATCGATGAGGCCTCGTTATATAATACATTTCTCAACACTAATATTGTCATTGGTAAGCTATTATTCTTAGCCCTTATATCTAATATCACGACCAGCTGTCACTGGCTAAAATGTCTAAACTCCAAAATCCAACCTCACTCTTTCAATTACATATAAATGTTTCAAGAACTCGGGTTCGATAGCTAGCAGTGTGAAATCTAACGTGGGTCCATTGTAATAAATCTTTAGTGATCCAGGAAGTGCATTTTCTCAGAATAAGCAGTGATCCTCTTTTTTTTTATCTTTGAGAAGAAAATACTTTCTGTCCAAGTTAATATTCATTGTGGATGCTGGAGGCTCTATGTACTGATTGAAATCATATGAAGGGAATTAATGCACATTTTACTACAGCCTCTGTTGCTCTGCTATAGTTGGTATGTGTCCATTGGTTAATTGTTGCCATGGTTTGAATGTTTTTAAAAGTGTTATGGGGGTAGTAATGGATCCCTGTGTATTGTTTCTTGCCATAGTGTGCTGATTAGTAAGAAGAAAGAAAAAAAAAAAAAAGCATTAGGGACGACTGAACGAAAATCCAATTTTGCACTCATTAGGGTGAGGGTTAGGTATGTGATTGGACAGAATCCTGCACACAGTGCTTAAGAGTATGTTGGAATTCAGATTTCTACTTATTCCATTATCTCTTCTTGTTTCTTGGCCAAGTGGTTAAGCTTAAATGACTTTGTCTTGTTCTCTCCAGGCTTTCAGTAATAAGTGCTCTGTGGTTTCACGCTCCTTAATCGAGGTTCTTTTGTGTCTCTCTTTAAAAAAAAAAAAAAAAAACAGTGAGATCATCCACCACAGGCATGGAATATCAGCCCCCCCACATACTCACTGCATAGCTTCTCCATCATACATTTTAATCCTATATAAATCTATACCGTACCTTCTCTTTTTCCCCCTCGGACATACCTATTCCTCATCCTCTCACTGTCATCACCCACTTTCAGAACTAGTTCCAGCCTTAGGTTCGCTCACTGACCTTTTCCACCACTCCACTCCACTACCACAACATTGAGTGTTTTGTATTGTGTCGCCCCAACTTTCAGCCTGCCCAGAACTGAGGGGGGTCGGCATGGGATGGGGTGGGGTAAGGGGGGCTTTAGTGGAGGCCGTAATGCTTGAACACGGGCCAGCTGTCTGGGCTGCAGAACATCTGGAAGCGCTGCGGGCCTTTTGGTGCTTGACTGAGTGAGCCAGCTAGGGAGAGCGCGTCACTCGCACACAGCTAGATTACACACATATACACGCTACGTTTCATCCTGGACACCGGCGACTACAGGGGAGTGTATTAAAGAGCAAATGAATGATAACAAGGATGCTTGTGGTGCACGTAAAATCCTTCCTCGCTCGGTTGTTAAAAGAGTTCATGGGAAAGCAGCCATAGGGGCTACACCTTGTTCCCACAAATATCAGGCTGTAAGACGAAAGAAGAGTGTACAGTAGGGACAGAGGGAAAGTCGATCACCTTGTTAAACTGGAGGCCTGCAGAAAGAAAGCTGTTTGAAGAAATGCTGTGTCTGAAGCTCATTAACCCAGTTCGCTCATGCACTCGACGGTATTGCCGAATAAAACGTTCTCATTGTTTGTTTATGAGCTGTTGCGCAGTAGGAATCAAAATGGCAGCAATCAACAAAGTGCCCCTTCTTCCTGTGCTTTGGAGATACTGCAACATTTGCCACCTGGGGATTTTGGATCCTGTCCTAGAGAAAGCCAAGCTGTCTTCCGGCATTGATGTTGTTGGAACGCACTTGTATGTTAGCGCTTAATGGATTTAATGTTTAGGTCTGCCTGCTGATGAAACAGTGTTCGCTCTTTGAAGGGGATAAAGCACACTCGCAGACACACATTTGTGATTGTTTCCACAAACTGAAGAACCTTAAATTTAAAAATGTCTATCCTTGTTGTAAAGCATGGATTTACTAAGAATGCATGGATATGCCAGCCTAGCCTTGCTTGAGCCTGTGTGTGTGTGTGTGTGTGTTTGTGTGTGTATCTTGCTTGCATGGGAACATGCGTGAGAGAGAATTCTAGGGTCAGTATTTTGGGGGAGTGTTCTTGGTGGGAGAGAGAGGGAGATACTTTGAGATGTTTTGCAGGTCACAGACACTAACCCCTGATGTTTGTTCACATATTTATATAGGCCAGTCCCCATCGGGATTCTTTGTGGCGCTCCACAAACCATATGCCCCCTCCCTGTCCTTCTTTCTTTTCTCTTTTTACCCTGCTTGTCTTTGGGGTAAGACCACAGAGGTGCTGGATGTATTTGTATACATTCACCAGCGTGCTCTGTTTTCTCTCATATCACTTCATTTCCTCTCCAAAGAAGCAATATGTGGAGAATCAGCAGTTTTAACAAGGAACAAACCATCTCGTTACAGAGTGACAGGTCCTCAATAGTTCGCTTGAGACGTTTGGTCTGTGAAATCGTCGCAAATGACAAATATTTAGCTTTTACAGTAAATAAGGTTTGCTTGCCAAGCCAAATAAGGTATAAACTCTTAAAGTCTTATCAGGACGGTATGATGTAAGATAGCTATAACAGATAAGTACTGATCTTTAAAAAAACTTTCCTTAATAAAGAAAAGTCTAGCAACTTAAAGTTTAAAACCTGTCCCTGACATTCTGTCTATTTATACATACACGAAAGAGATTGTGGGAACGAAACAGCAGACTTTCATTGTTTGCTTTACCTTTGGCAAAATGTATGTGTGTGGACTAATGGGCTAAGTCTTCAGAAAATCACATCCATATGAGAAGAACCGGCTGAGCACTCAACAGAGAGAAATAAATCCAACAAAGGATCACCTGATAAAGCAAGGTCTTACAATCACCCGAATAAAGGTGGACAATAAGGGATCAAAGAGATAAAAGAAGATAGACAAGTGTGGATTAAGATTTAAGGAGCAAAAGAAAGTGGGTTAATTGGTTCCAATGCCGCTTTTTCCAACCTCACACAACTGCCGTCCCTTCTAATGAAAAAAAAAAACGCTTGAGAATACAAAGGCGTAATCGACTTGCATAACCTTTCAATTACAAGACGTAGACCAGTTGCAACTAGATCCTCAGACTGATATGGAAATAGTATGCTGGACATGAGGAATATACACACCACCAAACCAAAAACCACTTTTCTTGTGACTCAACAAATCCAATCATCTCTGCCCTCCAAAGTCTTAGACCCCTGCTGGTACTGCAACTGGAACAAGTTGGGGAAAAGTCGCTCTGGATTGATCAGCAGACGCCTCAGTTTCATTGGTTTTGAGGCATTTTATACTAATGAGGGCCAGACAGTCTGCCTTTACCCCAGCAAAGATGATTTTCCACAGGGGCAGAGCATTTCCAAGCCCCAGGACGCGGTTTGCTCCAGCTTGGCTCGATGGTATGTCAAAGAGGGTGCTAGCTGTAAATCTGCAGTTTGAAAGTTAGCTATCTTTTCAGCTAACTTTTTAGCTAACTTTTCAGTGGCCCTATTGAACCCCTTTGCTTTCTTTTTTTTTCTTTTCTTTTCCCCTATATGCAAATGTTGACCCTGTTTGCACTATGATGGATATTCATTTATACCTCCATAGGTGCTAAGTTCAAATACAGGGACAGTCAATGTTAGAAGGCTAGTATTTGAAAGGGAAAACCTGAACTAGAAAACTTGAAGCGGACACTTTCAAGTTTTCAGCGTAAAATGAGGCGTTATTGCATTTCTTGGCTGAACCATCATCCTGTAAGTGGTCACGTTTAACTTATTAAAACATTAAAGAACATATAAATTGGCTTGTTTGCTCATCTCATCTCCTCTCCCTCCTAGTTTATCAATCCCCCCCCCGCATGTCATTGTGACCAGCTCCATTTCTATAACATTCCTCCCCGAGCTTGTTGAAAAGAAACGTAGAAACCGTGCCAAAGAAAACTACAAGATACAGCATCCCGTTCTAGACCTCGGTTTTATGCAAGCCAGTGGATTTTAAGCAGAAGAAACCAAACCCAAATCTCTACCGGAGCAACGCAACCTGACACATGTCCCTTTTCTTCAGCGCTCCTACCTTGGACAGAATCGTTTAAACCTTGTAAGAGTCTGGCAAGAATGTCTCAAGCTTGTTTTTTGCAATATCCTGGTGTCGTGTGACTGGTTGTTTAAACTACATTGTTAGTCATGGACTTGATCATAAATTTTTCTGCGTTACGGAATTTAGTATGTCGAAGCAGATCAGTAGTTTGTGTGGTACTGATGGCATGGAACACATCGGTAGAAATCTGGGAGCAATTTCCCTGCTCCTTCCCCCATTCACCTTTCACACTGAGCTGCTGATGGATATCTTAGATTGTAGTCCCAGGGCCTGAAGGTAATGGAGGAATCAACATTCTGGTGTCTGGATTTCAACATATCCAGGAATGTAGAAACGTCTTGTTGTATCGAACTGCTGTTTATTTAGAGTGAGAAATTTGAGGTCGGGGATGGTGAGTTCTTTCAGTTCTTTTCAGTTTGGTTTATCTTTATTGAACAGATTTGTAAAAATGATCATGGTCTCTCGAGAACCTTTCAGTCTTGTCATCCTAAATGCCTTATTCATTCATTCATTCATTCATTCATTTTCCTTCTGCTTTGCCTGGTGGTGGCAACAGGCCTAGATGGTAGTCAGCCCAGACTTCTCTGTACCTGGCCACAAATCCTAGCTCCTCATCAGGAATTCCTGAGCAAACAGTGACATCATCTCGCCAGCAGTTCTTCCTCGAGGGTCTCCATCCAGTTGGATAAGCAGGAGCCAAACAGGGGCATCGGGTGCCTGAACTACTTAAATTGGCTGCCATAAATATCTTCAAATACTATCTACAATGATCTCAACTCTGCAAGTAAAGGATTTGCTTGATTTGGACCTTGAGGCAAACTCCCAACTGCTCCAGGGTTCCAGTACAAGGTTGTGAACAAACTCGTATTATGATTTCCTGTGAGATTATTCATTTAGATGAAGTTGAAGATCTACTGTTGTTCAAAAAATCAAGTCGATGTAATTGTCGTAATAGACGTAATTGTCTGGTTTATCCTTGACTGGAGTTGCACGTGAGGCCAAAACAGCAGGATGCTAGCTCCGCTTTGCACCACCCAATAACTTATGTAATGCAAAGTCCAGTCTTGATGAGCAGGTAGCTTACCTTCTAACTACAGCATGTAGGAGCTTTTAGGAGAGTTTATTGCTCAACCATAGTGCTAAAGTGGGATGTGTAAATACGGACACGGATCATTTCCCAAGAACCCTCAATGGGTGTAGGGACTCCGCGAAGTCCAGCCATGATATCATTGCCCGCTTTGTTGTTGAGTCTTAGTTGTTTTCAAATATTGAACATGGAAAGTCCAAAGTAGGTGTAAACCCCAGTGGTTAAAAATATTTTTTGGAGCAATGCTTGTGGGTGTCCTAAAACTGTGACAAGGACGTCATTCTTATAGAGGCAGTACGGAATCTTCTTGATCAAAAATGTGCATTATTCATAGTGTTTGTGTTGGCTAGGATTCCACACACTGAAGAGGGATCTGATTGGATTTTAATGAGTGATTTAGAAGGTGTTCGTCTTCATAGAAAATGGGTAAAAATGGACTTCCAAAAGCATAGGCATGAGTCAGACATATGTCTGAGTCATTGTGTTCCTTTCTCCAGTGGTAGCTCTCAACAGCTGCGTTTCAACAGTTAAAAGACCGAATCTAATATTTGAGAATCATGAGTGTGCCATCCTCTGAGTAAAGGCTGTATTTCTATATTATAGAAAATTTGCATTCAATTTCACATTCACATTTGATATTGATTTACAACATGGTTGCTCTGGGGTAATCTGAAGAGAAAAAAACCCCCAAAAACAAGCACATTTCTTGGATCTTAATGGCAAATTCCCATACAGAACACAATGCTAACTCACCACCGCCTTGCCGAAGCAGAGGTTGTGTGGCCATGTCTGATTTATGACGTAATGTCTGTGTCAGCAATATTAGTCATCTCATCAAACGCAGGCTCAGAGGTTATCTTGGCTTTGGCATGCATGCATCGTGACGAATCGTTGCATTCCAGCTGAATAAGTGCCAGGCGGCTTGAAACGCAGACGTTCCGACAGCTAGACTTATATTAAGTGTGTGTCATGATTGGCTTGCTGAATACGCTCGACACTGGAAGTCGATCAGACAGAGAGACCCTGTAGAGATGTATCTTATAGCAGGTATTCTCGGGGTTTTCAGGAAGTATGACTTAGAGGGTCAAATGGCGGGTTCTTTTGTTCTTCGACACCAACGATTATGCTAGTTGACGGAACGATGCGATGGCACTTCGGTTTGTCCTTAATGGTTCAAACTAGAATTCCCCAAGAGAATTTCCCATTGGGAAAAGCAGGACATATTTACAAAGCTACAACTTTTAACCGTTTGAAAGAACAACGAGTGTGCCGAGAAAAAGCCACCTTCAAGACAGCAAGCGGACCATCTCATTCTCCATCGGTTAAGACTACTTTGTAATAAAGTGAGGAAAGTGAATGTTTAAAAAAACAGGTTCTCATGTTCACTCGGTTCTACTCGGACTTATTTCCTCGGTGAACTGTAGTCGCATCACATACGGCACATACTTCAGTGAGATATACTGTACTGTATGTGGTGTTAAAGACATGTCACACCGTATCACGTTGCAGCCGATGAATATTCGAGCAGACTTAGCACAGCTCTTTGGCTGATGCAGAGCCTGCTTCCTTAGCACACGGACCTGGTGAGACATTAGACGTGATGGTAGATCTAGAAAGGAAGTGGAGGTGGCCATTGACTTTGAGTTAGTGATTTAACATCAGTCCTCAGCAAAGAGTCTTTTGTGAGCTCTCTTTTATTTGAGAAGTCACCATTACTTACATACAACAGACGCTTCAGTATGTACTTTTTGCTGTTAAAATGAAAAATACTTTTTTTTTTCGACCAGGTGGAGGAAAAAAAAAAAAGTCGTTGTAATGTTTTTCATTAAATTTAGAAATGTTACTGGGAACACTGTGCGGGCAGAGTTGAAATAGGATTGTGCTGCAAACTATTATTGGAGCAGATGTTTTCTGAACGTCGCAGTAACGTTATTTTGGGAACATCACAGCTTCATTCTCATAGAAGCTGTTGAATACTTACTGACCCCTCTAATAAACTTTGCTCTTAGCTGGGTATTTATTTGTTTTGTTAGACACTAGTGTGCATTCAACAGGTCTGACTTATCTCAGTGTCGAATACACCGGCTTGGCACGGTGAAGAGAATCACCTGCTCAGCTCAGGAGAAACAGCTGCTTGCTTTTCTTGGACGGGACAGAGTTATGCTGGCATGTCTGCCGATTGAGCAGTCATGTCCGGCCACACACTGCCCCAGACACACAGCACAGATGTCTGGGAGAGGCTTGGCAGCAGGAGGCATTCCGTCGGTCATGGCTGGCCACACACCTCCTCACACACCATGTATATCTTGGGTGAAATTCAGCTCTTCTCTTCTTTTAAATGTCCAAATGGGCGGTATGCCCAAGCCATACGATCGCCTTTGTGCATCCCCCCCTTCTTTTCCTCTCTTTCTTGCTCATGTCCTCCCACCTTCCATCCTTTTCTTCTCTGTTTTCATTTCCAAAACATACGTTGAACTCTTGACTTGGACATATAAATAACTCTGACATCTTGGGATGAATGGGTAAGATTGTTGTGCTCTGGGAGATCAGTAATATTTATGAATACGGCCCTTAAGTCTGTGCCCTTCAGAAGCCCAGAAGCCGTCTCATGTTTAGCCATAATGCAGCGACTCTTCTCGAATGCTTTATTGCCATTAGTCTTAGCTATGTCTGTTTCATATCCTTCCTTTGTGTCATCCTATATGTAGGCTGATTGTAAATGAATTCCCAGGCTAGACCTGCATAACCTCTGACCCTTTCAGCCATGTGCCTTCTGTCGTCTTGAACAGCTGTTCATAAAAAGGTTGGAGTTCCAGAAGACAGCTGCAGTGTCTAATGGTGCCAGGGTCCGTCTTACAAGGGAATATATTTGACAGCTCATTGAAACGGGACAGTTGTACGTAGAATCGCTTCGTTTCACTGTATCTCTGTAACTCTGACCCTAACCCTATTTTTTTCTGGACTTGGATTTGTGGGAATCACAAACTCTGAGGAACCAGCACCTTTTTTTTTTTTCGGTTGCTAAGAGTAATTTAAAAATTTATATTTCTTCCTTTCCTTGGTCAAGTTCTCTGGGGTGCAATTATCCAATATAATACTCTGAAAATGTGCTGAAAATATTTCCCAAAATGATGGTGAGCAGGAATGTTCTGCATCCAGAAAGAGAAAGTGTTTGTAGAAGTCTGTCCACAACTATGTGTGAGAGGGAGTCTGATCTGTGGTGTGTGTGTGTGTGTGTGTGTGTGTGTGTGTGTGTGTGTTATGATGAAGGCTTAAGTGTATCTTCTATCATCGTGTACAACCCCAATTCAAAAAAGGTTTAGACGCTGTGTAAAATGTAAATAAAAACAGAATGCAGTGATTTGCAAATCGCATAAACCCAATATGTTATTCCCAATAGAACATAGAAAACGTTATCAAATGTTTCAGAAAATAATAATGTCATTTTGAATTCCATGGCCACAACACATCTCAGAGGCGGAGTCTTTCAGAAGTAAAGATGGGCAGAGGTTCCAATCTGCGAAAAACTGAGTCTACAAATTGTGGAATCTTTTCAGAATTAAGTTCCTCTGCTCGTGTCACCTCCGGTCGTGTCACCTCCGGTCGTGTCATCTCCGGTCGTGTCATCTCCGGTCGTGTCACCTCCAGTCATGTCATATCATCTCCAATCATGTCACCTCCAGTCATGTCACCTCCAGTCATGTCATATCACCTCCAGTCAAGTCACCTCCAGTCAAGTCATCTCCAGTCAAGTCACCTCCAGTCAAGTCACCTCCAGTCAAGTCATCTCCACTCGTGTCATCTCCGGTCATGTCATCTCCAGTCATGTCATATCATCTCCAGTCATGTCATATCATCTCCAGTCATGTCACCTCCAGTCAAGTCACCTCCAGTCAAGTCATCTCCACTCGTGTCATCTCCACTCGTGTCATCTCCAGCCATGTCACCTCCAGTCATGTCACTTCCAGTCAAGTCATCTCCACTCATGTCATCTCCACTCGTGTCATCTCCGGTCATGTTATCTCCTATCATGACATGTCCAGTCATGTCACCCCCAGTCATGTCCTGTCACCTCCAGTCTTGTCATGTCATGTCACCTCCAGTTATGTCATGTCACCTCCAGTCATGTCCTGTCACCTCCAGTCATGTCATGTCACCTCCAGTTATGTCATCTCCAGTCATGTCATGTCACCTCCAGTCAAGTCATCTCCAGCCATGTCACCTCCTCTTGTGTCATCTCCGGTCGTGTCACCTCTGGTCATGTCCTCTCCAGTCATGTCACCTCCAGTCATGTCCTGTCACCTCCAGTCATGTCATGTCACCTCCAGTCATGTCATGTCACCTCCAGTTATGTCATCTCCAGTCATGTTATGTCATCTCCAGTCATGTCATGTCACCTCCAGTCAAGTCATCTCCAGCCATGTCACATCCTCTTGTGTCATCTCCGGTCGTGTCACCTCTGGTCATGTCCTCTCCAGTCATGTCACCTCCAGTCATGTCCTGTCACCTCCAGTCATGTCATGTCATGTCATGTAACCTCCAGTCATGTCATGTCACCTCCACTCATGTCGCCTCCACTCATGTAATCTCCAGTCATGTCATCTCCACTCATGTCACCTCCAGTCATGTCATCTCTGGTCGTGTCACCTCCACTTGTGCCCCCTCCGCTCATGTCACCTCTCTTCGCACCACCTCCAGTCATGTCACCTCTGGTTGTCTAATCTCCAGTCGTGTCACCTGTGGTTGTCTAATCTCCTTTCATGTTACCTCAGGTTGTGTCACATCTAGTTGTGTAGCTTTTGGTCGTGTCACCTCTGATCACGTCATCTCCATTTGTGTCTTCTCTGGTTGTGTCACCTCCAGTTATGTTACCTCTGCTCATGTCATCTCCAGAGATGTCAACTCTAGATGTGTCACCTCCAGTCATGTCACCTGCACTCATGTCACCTCCGTTCACATTGCATCACCTATGATCATGTTACCTCTGGTCACATTACTCTTGGTCAGGTCACCTCTCACTGCATCACCTCTGGTTGTGTTTCATCACCTCTGGTCATGTCATCTCAGTGTCACCTCCAGTTGCACCAAATGATCAGATCTCATTGAGCATTTTGTTTTGTTACATTACTGCCAACAGGATAAGAATAAAGATCTTAGGCTCTCTCTAAGGTTTTGTGGAATCAGTCACCATCAGGTGGAAACTAAAGCATGACTTCTTCGTATTTACTTTCAGGTTTGAACACTAGGTTCATAATGCTTACCCGTGGGTTAGTTTGTGGACAAATTCTCCCCTCTGAAAAAAATTAGTTATGCTGCTGATGTTGTAGATAAAGAGTAAGTTGAAAAATCCTGGAGTATTACTTTAATGCTGAGATTGGGATCCATCTAGTTCTGCAGTTGATTTGATCACATTTTAAACAGGCTTTGTTCATACCATACTGCGTGTTACATCTAAATATCTTCTGTTCATTTCCAATGAGGGCTGAAAATAATTTAATAGCCATGTGGTCTTAAAGTATTTTTCCAGATGTATGTATAGACTGTAAGCCTCATAGGTGCAATGCTGTCTTCAGGTTCAGGATAGTAAACACTGAGCTAGCAACCAGAACCCCCCCCCCATTTTTTTATACCCACCCTAAGGAACTTTTTTTCTACCCATGTAATTAAACCCTCCCAGACGGAAGTCCGGACTCGGTTCTTATGGCTTCTGTGGGCTTTCTACACCACATCCAGACCAAGCATTAAGTAGTCCCCTTGGTTATAGACCAAACCAATCCATACTGAAGATGAATCCTCTGGAAATAGCTGTACTGGGCAGGATGCCAGAAGTATCTAGAACTTGTCTTTTAGCCTCTCTTCATTTGATAATTGTTATAAAGAGGACTGTTTGAACGACTTGTTCTCATTGCAGGCTCAGCTACAAAAGAAGTTTTTATACAGAAAATGGTTATGCTAGTTATATAACTACTTTTTTTTATCAGTTGTTTATGTAATGTATTTGGTTTGCTCTGGCTAGCACCTTGGCATCTGACATTTAGAGTACATGGTGGTGGCCAGGTTGGCACATTGTGGGACGTTGTGTCTTCCTAGCATATGGGCACACAGCAGGGAAACTGCCATGGGACAGACAGACAGAAAACAAGCGCTCGGAAGTTAAGAAAGCGATGGAGCAGTAAATAATGGCAGTGACAGGGGAGGAAGTGAAGGAGAAGAGAAAGCCTGTCCGTACTTGTAGGTGTGTCAGACCTTGAGCTCCTGACGAATGGGATGATTTAGTGCTGGAATAATACAGTAACGAGTCGTAATTTGTTGTTTCAGTAATGCATTCACTCGGGGGACTCGTTCAAGGCATTCATCTGCTGGCACTATGGTATACTTCAGCTGCCAACTCACTACCGCTAATTTCTGAGCAATGTTCCCTGAGATCCCATCCAATTAATGTCCCTGCTTTTATATATTTATATTTATATATATATATATATATATATATATATATATATATATATATATATATATATATATATATATATATATATATATATATAAGTCTGTGTGTTTAAGTGGATATTATACGATAGCTAACTGATGTTTCAATAAAAGCATGACTGATCAAACAGATCTTCTTTTTTTTTTGTGGAACATTCTGATCGAAGGTATTTTTTTTTTTATCTCTCATGCAGAATGTATGAACTGTACGGGTTACAACGATCTGAACAATCGCCTGAACACCATCGAGAGTAAGGTAAGAGCAATGAAATCAGCTACGATACGAGCAAAGTATTTCCTGCCTTCCCTCAAGCCTAGCTAAAACAAGCTAAATCGATTAAATATGTTTAAGCTAA
Organism: Ameiurus melas; assembly: GCA_012411365.1. Lineage (NCBI taxonomy): Eukaryota > Metazoa > Chordata > Actinopteri > Siluriformes > Ictaluridae > Ameiurus > Ameiurus melas. The sequence continues at coordinate 20,119,507 of CM022770.1, read as the reverse complement.
GAGAAGTTACCAGTTTTGGCCGAGATTTTTCGGTGCAAAAAAAAACAAACAAAAGGACGCTTGTCCACATTTCTTTTGTTTTTCAGGTCATCCCTATGTTCTTCCCTTCCCTTCATGGCCTGTGTTTAGAGATAATACTCTCTAGAAGTAAGAACTGTGATAGAATCGAGCAGTGTTATAATATTATTAAAAATAGCGAATTACTGCCTTATATTTTAATGAAACACATCCGATCCTAATGGCTTTTTGCTAAACTGTTTTAAAGGCAGTTCAGAAGTGTGTTTCAATCAGCTGACATCGCTGTTCAATCTCAGGCCCTTTACTACTTTAACTAATCCATTTTTTCCCAGTACACTGATCTAATCAAGTTTTTTTTTCATAATAACTTCACATTAGTGGTTTCACTGAAATATTATGCAGAAAAGGAAGAATGAATATGAATCTAATAGGAAAGGCCCTTAACCCTCAACTATTCAGATCTATGCTTGGATTGGATTCTGGCCCAGATTTGTTTTTTAATAAAAGTCTCTGCCAAATGAATGAATGAAATGAAATGTAATGTAGTGTGGACAGTAGGACATAAGCAGTGAAGTTTTTAAGCTAGTTTGTGGAATCTTAATATTTAGAGGGTTTTGTGACTTTTTCTTGTGCTTTTGGCTGTGTTTTAGATCAAGTTGTTACAGGAGGCTGGACCTCGTCCTCCATCTATCAATACGCTGCTGGAGAGATCAACAGACAACGAGGTAGAAACCCCAGAGCCCACCCCTAGGGGACCCCCACCTTTTTGGCAACCAGGTGAGCCAATCACCTGCCATCACTTTTCTTAACAATCCCTCATTTTAACAGGGACCAGCGTTTCACCCCGAGAAGAGAGCCTCCCTGAGATTTGCGGCCACATACATGGAGAAAGTAATGGCCATAGGAGTGGAGGAGTAATGACATGTTGAGTCTATAAATGCTGGTGCTTAGAGACATGACTAAAGCATATTCATATTTCTTTAGGGCTCAAGCTGCCAAAAATGTCTCGTGTCTGAAAAATCTCACCTGCTTTTTTAAAGTGTTAAAAAGGCTTGTTCTCCGGCGAATATTAGAATTTAAGCAGTTCAGAGTAAGAGTATCAATAAGCAAGGGTTCTACAATTCAAACCACTGGAAAGTTTTGTCTGGGAAAGTTTTCAGTCAGTTCATAGATTTGTCAAATAGTTTCAAGCAGGCAGTGGAGACTCGGCTGCTAAGATTCTGTGCGAATGACCAGAATTTTGTGTGGACTGTCTTATTTATCTAGCGCTATATGAACAAACTTATTCATAAATGACTCATAGGAACACTTATACAAGAAATGTGATGTACATGAACACAGGGTTGCCAGGGTCATGTTATTTACACCAAAACTGGGCTAGTTTTGGAACAGGTTTGTGTATGAAAAGAGCAAGTCCGCAGATGGTGAGTTTTTTTGGTTCTAGTTTAAAACAAAAGTCCACGATAGCCAAGATCTTGTTTTAAAGCAAATAAATGGCATTAAATATGTTCAATTTAAGCAAACATAGCCTATGAGAAACAAAGAGAAATAGTGTGGCGCAGACAGTGTATCTATGATACACAGAACCATTTCTTTTGTAAGATATATTGTGAAGATTGGTAGAAGGAAAGGAGGATTATAGAGAGGATAATGTTCGTACCAGGCAATGATAGCGGGGCGAAAGGTGTATTGCAGATACTGCAAATCAGAAATGCGTGCACTGCACGGTGAAGTTCTTTTCCAACCAAGACTAAGAAGAAGAAGAAAAATGTCTGTCCTTTTTCCAATGGCCAAACTTTTTGGGTTATTTTCAAGTCTTTGTGCAGTTTGAGAGTTGTAGTTTGGCTGGAAATTTTTAGATGTGGCCACCCTGTTTGAAAACATTCATGTGGAAAAGCATTTGCATCTTGAGTTTGTGTAACTCAACTCCTGAGTTTCTGTCAATTTACATCGCGAAAACTCACTAATGTGAACACTGACGGACATGGAACGATTGGCTTTGTATAATTGGAATGGCATTCACATCACATCACTTATTTATTTTAATTCGCTGAAACTCTGACTTAAATAAAGCAATCCAAAAGAAATCCATAAATTTCGACAGGACCATAATTATTTTTTTGAGTTAATCAGTTAATAATCAGCTAGCATTATATGTGGTTGGGACTGAATTTGGGTGGGAACTGTCTCTGGTTTGATCGGCATTATTATTTGGACAGTGCTATGACAGTAAAGTGTACCTGTGGCTGGTCTGATCTGCACTGCAATTCCTGTCAGTTACTTCAAATCTAACACATTTTAGTGCCAATCTTTTTTTTCTGCATGGGAGAATCATCAGAAATGTGCGACTGTGAATGTGTGCAGTTTCGAAGGAACAGTGACCTCAAGGTAAAGTAAAAAAATCTATACGTTTGGAAATAAACATTCTTTAAAGACTAGGTAATAAACTACTATTTGAACAATATGCTTAGCCAAATTGTATTCCATCGGTGTAGTATTCAATTGGTTATTCCAACAGCTCGGGTTTTTAGAGACGCTAGCACAAATACGTTCGACATAAACATATCCTTCTGTACGGTAAGCAGTATTAGAACTGCTGCCATGAAACTCAGTCGATCTGTTCCAGCATTCTCCAAAGTCTCACAAATCCAACGTTCAGCACTCGTACTGTGTCCATCATTAAAACCGCATGCAGCAGACTAATGAGTGTGCTATTGTTTTCAGTGGTGCTTTACTCTCTTTACAAGCCAAGATTAGATTTCCATTAAAATCTCAACTTCAAATAAAATGTCGTTATCCCATGAGGTCCTTCTTCATCATATTTCCTATTTACATCTGTGTGGGCCCGTCTAGTGTTTAGTCTGGCAATCCGAACCAAGTCCTGGTTTCAATGCGTCAAATCAGCTTAATAGACTCAGTGAGGCAGGACAAAAAAAGCTATTCTATAGTATAACACAGAGGACACCCAGCCTAGGAGAATGAATTAGTTAGGGTACATTTCAAGCTGTGAGAATATTGGGTTATTCCAAATGAACAGGGTCCTAATTTATGTTGAAAGCCTGGCAGAAGAGGTTCTACAATTGTTTCATCTGTCTTAAAATATTCTGCAGATAATGAATGGTTTGTTTGGTCTTATTTTGGCAATGAACTAAATGTGCATGAGAAAATGGCAGGAGTTCCATTACTATTGCTATCAGTCTTCGAAATGTAGAAGGTGAAGTTGGGGAAACTAAAGCATAGGATTAATAATAATAAGAAGAATTTATTTATATATATATATATATATATATATATATATATATATATATATATATATATATATATATATATATATATAATTGTGTCACTATTGTGTACATGTATAAAATACATATTCTTATATGACCTTTACAAAAATATATACATTATATTATTTTATTATTTTTTTAAAACACACACAATATACAATAATGTGATTGTGCCCTGCGATGGACTGGCACCCTGCCCGATGCTTCCTGGGATAGGCTCCAGGTTCCCCGCGACCCTGTAGAAGGAATAAGCGGTTGAAGATGGATGAATGGACAATATGCAATATATCTTATATCTTGAGAAAAAGAACTCTAAAGTATTCTTTGGTTGTCCCTCTGGGGAACTCTTAAAGGTTATGTAGAACCTCAGAACAGAGTACAGTAAAGATAATACATGACCCCTTAAATAAAGCCTACCAAAGAAATATTGGCACCCTTCTTAAACATGCAGTGTTTATTTATATATATATATCTTCAACATACAAGCACAGTGTATAGTTTATTTGTTTGTTTGCTTTTTCAAGTAGCACATACTTCATGTTTGAACAAATCACTGGTCTCAAAATTATTGTCAGCTTTACGATTAATATTTTGTTGTGTCTGCATTAAAGAGAATACCAGAACAGGGTCTCTTCCTGTGATATCTAACAAGGCTGGATACACTGGTAGAAGAATCTTGGTTCACTTCTCCATGCAGCAACACATTTTAAATTTCTTTATATTCTTAGTTTTACACATGTAGACTTCCCTCTGGTTCAAATCTGGTGATTAATACAAAATGTGTTTGGCTCGTCATCTTGCTGAAAGCTCTGTCTACGGGCATAACCTCTAGGTAGAGGCAACCAGGATTTGGGCTGAAATATCCTGGTAGCCACAAAACAGCATAAAAATGTCAGTGATCCACCTGTAAATCTTCCCATGGCTGTCAGGTGCTTTCCCTTGAATGCAGTTCCATTTTGTCACCAAACACAATGATGGTGTGCATAACCAAAGAGTTTGATTTTGCTCTCATCCAACCACAAGATAGTAGTTCCAGTGATGCTTGGTGAAGTTCAGGTGCTCTATTTTGTGAGCCGTGCTCAAGAACTTCTTTCTTGCGACGCTTCCAAAGAGCATCTTGTTATGAAGGTAGTGTTTTAAGAGTTGATTTTGAAACCGGACAGCCGCCGATATTTTCTGATCCTCCTCACTATACGGGAGGACAGTGTACTCAATTCCTGGTCCAACTTTTTGTTATGGCCTTAATTGTTCTGAGTACTGAACAACCATTGTTCTCTTGTGTGTTGAACGTTTTTTTGGTTTTCCCCAAATGGACAAATGGATGTTTACGTGTGTGCAACTTTATATTTATTCTCCAGGAAGACTTGGCATGGTTAAAGGCAACACGAGTTCATGGAAATTAAAACTATTAATGAGTTTTTCAAGAATGCCAAAAAAAATGTCTTTGTGTTTATGTGATATATTCTATGTAAAGGGACAAGAGGCCCTCCAGGGCCCATAGGACCACCTGGTTTACCTGGTTCATCCGGACCTCCTGGACCTGCAGGAGAGACAGGTACTCCAGGCCGACCGGGACCCACAGGTCAGAGTCATTATCCATTTTTTTTCTTTTCTCCGAAATAAATGTGCTTGCACATATTCTCTCTTGTCAAATCCCAGACCATCTTCAACCTCCAAGTCCTGTTCACCACATAGCAATGAATGCCCCTTTGGCCCAGATCCAACTTTCAAGAATTTCTACCAATACCCTTATCTTCAAAAAGAACATATGTCCTATCTTCCCATGACTGGTTATAAATATTAATATTATTTGTAGATATACTTAACACGTGCAAAAAAAATAAAAATAAATTCCTTAGACCTGGATGGAAGGTTTGGGGCTTTGTAAGGGGAGGTCATCCTTCAGTCCTATTGGATTTTGAACTGTGAAAATTGTATAACAGTAACACTCAGTACTCAGTCAGTCCTAACAGATCATGAATCATTACTAGAGAGAAGGAAAACAAGACACAAAGAACTAACATGGCAAAAGGAAACAATGAATGAGTCACGGTGCTCGAAGTTATAGTGGAAACATATGCAAGACACTGTGAGGATACAACACAAACCAAGCAATGTATATACAGTGCCCTGTAACCTGCATATAACTGCATATAAGGAGTGAGCCAGCTCAGCATAACACCAATTGAATCCTTAGTAGTGTTCTATGAATGGATGAATTAAAACATGCAGTTATAGGAAAGTAATCATTGACAGGATCCTGACATAGTGACATTGGAGTGCTGACACTGGAGACTCCTTACATAAATGTTCAACGATTACAAAAAGCTTTACCATATCAATGATTATAGGTTTACTTTGTTAGGTTATGTTAAATGTCCACCATATAAGCCCCTGGGAATTTGCGGTTACTACAGAAACAATAATGTATTAGAACGAGTGCATTCATATAAAGCTATGATTTAAATTACAGTCCGAACTGCTGTTATAGAAATTTAACGGCTCCGATCAGAGAATTCAGCATTGTTGTGGTATATGATATATTAATTGTACTGTATATACACATACATATAAATAGTCATGGTGCTCATTCTTGTTTTCAGGACCAAAGGGAGAAAGAGGCTTTCCAGGTGAAATTGGTCTTCCGGGTCCTCCAGGACAACCTGGACTGCCCAACTCTATTCCTCTACGGGGGGATGTATTTCAGGGACTCAGTCCAGATGAAACAGGTGAGTGGACTCACTGTTCATTTATGGTATATGTTCAGGTAACAAGCATCCAGGCTATGTGTGGTATGTGTGTGTGTGTGTGTGTGTGTGTGTGTGTGTGTGTGTGTGTGGAGCTTTTCAGTAATCCAGGTGAAGCTAATGAAGTTCCTAGAAACGTCCTTTGTGTATTAAATTGTCTTAAAGTCTTGCCACGTGTAAATGGCAAAGTCGAAAAAGCGATGACCTGTAGATATTATTTGACCTAAACTTTGCCTAAAAGTGAACTGCATGCTTACACAGACGGCGAATTAAGATATTGTCAAGAATAAACAAATGTGTGCAGCCAAACGCTCGTCCCTTTTCGTCATCATTTCTGCTGAAGGGACTGACGTGACTGAAATGAAATTTATGACAATATAAACCATAGCATGTCTAGTAAAAAATAATGAATTCATAAAACGATGAATAGATTCCATTACTCATTTGATTCCCTTGAGTCATTTGAGTTCCATAACAGCAACTCTAATAAGTCAATTGTATCATTTGACAACTACAGTCTGAGTTCAACTGTAGAGTTTAGGAATGTAGCAGAATACTAATACATTGAATGAAACGATATTGTACTGTAATATGTAATAGAAAGCCAGAACGGTTTACAGGGAATTTGACTAAGACAGTAGATGTGCGTCGGCACTGGGATCTCGCAGGATGCAACAAAAAATTACGCAAGAAGGAGGATTTCACTTTGTTGTGAACGAGCTGTCAAGAAAGACCCGCTGGATGCATTTACAGCATTCATTTGTTCATCCTTAGTAACTGCCTGGTTAGGGTAGCTGTCGCTTTCAAATGAGGTTGGTAGTTTGTTTATGTTTTGTGAAATAGAACCAAATTATTTTGTTATCATGGACAGATATGAATAAATATAATAATAATAATCAATCAATCAAATCAGTTAAGCAGAATTTTCGGGGGCCAAGCACCAAGCACCCAGACATGGTGAGCCAGACATGCTACAATTTTCGCCTAAGCAATCACAGAGAAGCAGAGCCATAACTTTAAGCGAAGAGATTCAAGATTGATTTGTAGATTCATTCAAACATGAAGTGTATGTTTTGATCACGGACAGTAGTGGAATTCACTGACTGCAGGTTGGAAAGGTCTAGATGAACAAATGGGCAGGAGGGTGGCTGTGCTGCTGCAGCTGCTGTTACTGCTGTGTGTTTGTGCAGTATCTGTATCAAAGTTTCTTTGATAATTTTTATTTAGACAGGTCTCAAAGTGATGTGAGACAAATTTAGATAAAATTTGTAGAAGAAGGAGTGAAAACGGTATTGTAACTTTTGACCAGTAAGTGATGTCACGAACTTTCTTGCATAGCCTCAGGTCCTGAAGCACCTTTACAGGGTGTTTCATTCACCCATTCACACACACTAATGATAGCAGAGGCTTGCAAGGCGCTAACTAGCCATCAGGAGCAACTTGCGGTTCAGTGTCTTGCCCAAGGAGACTTCGGCATGTGGAGTCACCCGGGCCAGGAATCGAACCGCCAACCCTACGATTAGTGGACAACCCACTCTACCAACTGCGCCACAACCACCCGCATTTACCAAAATTTGTGTCCAGGCAACTATAACAACATGCTGATGTGTACCAATTTAGTGATGATTGGACAAAGTTTTTAGGAGGAGTAGAGAAAAAAACTTTTTTTTTTTCCTTCAAATATCCAAGATGTTAGAAAATCTGATTAGCCAGAAATAGACATATCTCAACCCAGGTTGTCTCGACCAAAGAAATGTAGGGAGTGTCTGGCTTTTAAATTTTGTATGCATGGTTAAAAAGTTACGACCCGTAAATATACTTCCAAATTAGGCCCAAATTTGACTCGATGGAACCAATTGAGTGTTGGCAGTGCTTAGCCTAAATTTGGTCAGAATATTCTTTAGACCCTCCCCAATCAATTTGCCAGATTTCAGAACTTTTTACCAGGTGGTTCTGTGGGTTGCCATAGACAGCCTAGCCAGAAGAAGAAGAAGAAGCAGAAGAAGATGAATAAGAACTGGTAGAATAAGAATAGGGGGCCGAGCACCAAAGCTGCGTCTAAATGTGCGAGTGGGATTTTAAAAAAACAGCACCTCACACATCTCTAGTTCAGACCAATTATGAACTCGAGTGATGTAGCTGAGCTTGAGGTATTGACCTTGAATTCACACTCCATGCTGAAACTCATGACATTTCTACATCAATTTTATTTTTGTTTCTGGGTTCATAGTTAATTATTTAGGTCACTTTGTATGTGCATATTTGGAGCACAAAACCAATAAAGATACTGCTAGTGGGACTGCATTACAGAAAAAGGCTGTTTCAGAATTATCTTCAGTTTCCAGTAAATATGTACATTCCTACAGTAGGAACACTCAGGACAGGTTTCTCCCATCATATGCAGAATCTTAAACGCACACCCAATTTCTTACAGATGTTCTCATGGATCGTTTCAGATCATTTACCTAGTGTGATATGATTGCCAAGCGCAACCGCATTGTTTTGAGCTACATGTGCTTCATGAACCATGGTCCGTGATTCGAATTTCCATATTTAACAGCATACCTTTCTGCAATGTTAAATCTTTAGAGCAATCTTCTCTCCGTCACACTGAGAACAGATTTTCCGGCATGCTTTAAGGAAACTGTGCCTTCTGACAGATGTAACAGTGGAGGTCGGAATGATTTCAGCCTTGATAAGATATTACAGATCTTCATTACAGTCTTCAAGCACCGAAGGTGTTTCAAATTACGATCTCGACCTGAACTTGTGGTTTATTGACTACATATTGTTTTTATTACAAATAGTATGCCCCATTGACGTCATTTATCTTTGAGACATTATGAAAAGCAATGAGACCAGGTGTTATTTTTCCGCTCATCTGTTTCCTACATTTAACTGTAATTTCCTTACATCACCCGCTATTATTCTGACCTTACCGAGCGACTTGTACAACATTTGTTTCCTTTGTTTTTTACTCGGAAAAGCACTGGCCACATCGACCCCTGAGTAACTTGGTAATTATTTGCTTCGTAATTAGTAGTGTATACAGACGGCGTCCAGACTGCTCTCACGTCCTAAGGCGCAATTTTCATAGAATGCAAAGGATAGAATTTTCCATGAAATTTCCCATGCTTCTCTATTTACTGTGCAGTTTAATCCAGTGAATTTAATTCAAACTGTGCTTGGAAAACCAGTCTCGGAGCTTGGAATCTGAAACAAATATTTAAGTGTGAAATTAGTATAAAAAACCAGAACCCTAAGCACAAATTGCTAAAAGTAGACACTTACAGAGAGGTCAGAGAATAAACTTTTTATGTTCTACACAAATATTGAGTTTTCTTTAGTGATTTTAAACCCTTGATGCTTAGCATTCACCCAGTGTAACTATTTAGGTAACATTCTAGCTAGTTAAGTAATGCTAGTTATGCTAACATTACTTAACAGTCAAGGCTATAAGTTTAAACATGCCTTGTTGAATCTGCAAAATGTTAATAATTTATTTGATTTTTTTTTTTAAGAGCGATCCTAAAAATGGCATTGTTTTTTATTTAGTCCTGTACTAGATTAAAAAAAAAAAAAAAAAGATAATAATCATCCTGTTCAAATGTTTATACCCCCTGGATGGATATCTTCCAATCTATGATTGGCTTAAATGGCTTAAAAGTTTGACCACTCTGAAAGTGTCTACTTTTGACTAGCAATCCCAGATGCATCACCTTTGGCCTAATTTACATCAGGTCTGTATTTTTGAAATTAGATTTTTTTGAGATTTGTATTTAACGTTCAGGCCTTTTTAAAGTCAAATCTTACGTCTAGCAAGTTTGAAACAAAGAAAAAAAAACGTAACAAGAAACAGAAAAGGTACAGAAAAATGTTTGTATGTTGGTTTAGAAAGCAACATATTACATAATAGACCACTTTCAGAAAAGAAAAGAAAAACATAATCAAGTCTGTTTGTTTTTGCTGCAAAAGAGAAGTCAAAGTCTCCAAAAGAACTGTGGCAGATTCTTCAAGATGCTCTGAAAAACCTAGCAGCTAATTTCCTTATAAAATTGTACCTGAGACTACTGATGTACTTTTAAAAAGCAAAGGGTTGTCAAACCAAAATACTGATTTTGTTTAGTTTATTACAGTTTACTGCTCTTTATAGTATTTTTTAAATGTAGAAACATTTCATTTAATTATTTCTGAAGGAATATTTACTTTACAGCATTTCTTTGCATGTGCTTAAGAGTTGCACAGTAGTATGTGTAATTCAGATATACAGAATTCTTATCCAAATGTTTGTCAGCTTCCAACCATTATAGATTTAAAGTATCTCAGATACTTTAAGTTCTGTCCTAGTCATGTCGTGATTGGGAGGTCAGATCGCAAAGCAATAAAGTTTTATTGTGACTTCAGATCCAAGAACTGCCACAGAGCCATAGTTTGGATCTTAACCAATGTCCCTAACCCTCATCTGAACCTGAGCTCTGACCATTCTTCTTCTTCCTTCTCGAATATGTCCAAAATAGTAATGTGCAAAAATAAAGCGAATAAAATAAATTCCTTCAGCACTTTCTTGAGGAGCCAACAGGGGACAGCAGAGTCCTTCTCTTACTCCGGCCACGCTGAGCTGTTTTTGATTAGGCCTCTGGCTGGAGCGCAAATCAGCTCTAATTTGTAAGCTGTCAGCGCAGCCGTCTGCTTTTGGAAGCTCAGTGCCAAAGAGCAGTGGCGTGTAAAAAGGCGAGGGCGAGACGTTCTGCCCCCCTCAAAAACTGCCCCCCTTCAAGACCGTCGGAGCTCCAGAAATTGGTTCCAGAGGGACGCTGCCAAGCCGGCCAACCTCCTTGAGTAGCTTTGCATGTTTTCGGAGCTGGAGGAAGAGGGTTGTGGCGGCTGAGTTCCCCTGAGGCTCGAGGCAAGACTCGGTGCTGAGACTCAGACAAGAAGAGAAGAAACCTCCTGCTGAGTCTCTAGAGGCATGGGAAGGGGGTGTGAATGTGACTGGATGTGGACTTTCTTGCCTCTTTCACACATAGTGCAATGCATGCCATCAACGGTCTGGGGACTCATTATATTGTATGTATAAATAGATGATGACTGCACGGTTCAACACTAGACACCAAGCAATCGACCGCAACATACCAAACTGAAAACACAATATCTTCTGGTGTTGTGTGGAACAGTCATACTCTGGCTCACCTTTAGTCGAGTTTTTCTTACCTGTCTCTCACCTGTTTCTTATTACACAGCGCTGCTGAATCCTCCATTCTGACTGATCACGAGGTGTTGATTAACAGCAGTCCTAACATTAGGTAAAACGAACTGATTAAGCTTTCCGCCATGGGAAAGTCTTCAGGACAGCGCTTTGCGGTTTCTTGGTAACCTGACAACCGTCCATCCATCCATTTTCCATACCGTTTATCCTACACAGAGTTGCTAGGGAGCCTGGAGCCTATCCCAGGGACCTCGGGGCACAAGGCGGGGGACACCCTGGACGGGGTGGCAACCCATTACAGGGCACAAACAAACCTGAAAACCTCTGGGGGTTTTTTCTCTTATTAATTTCACACCAAAGAAAATAATGAGACCAGTGGGGGAGCTTGAGAAAAGGAACTTGTTTTGTGAACGTTTCACACCGTTAAACATAACTACGAATGAATAAAACATATGTTGTGTTATACTTTAATAAATACAAACAGTTACCATTGATGAATTGGTGTGGAATAAGGGGAATAAAACACTCGACATGCTGTTATCGTTTTACTTTAACATCTTTCAGTTAGAAATGTAAGTGTCACAAATTCTCTCTCAGTTTCTAAGTACGATGTGCACTGCACTCATGTTTAGTTTTGATTTTAGTCTTGTCTCCGCCCCTGTCCTGTTATTGGCGCACTTCCTGATTGTACTCACCTGTATCCTGTTGTGTCTCTTGCTGCCTTCAAGTCCCATTGGAAATAACATAATTATGAGGTGAACACACATGAACACCACCATAATATCATAATTTCCACCCAGGAACTTGTATTTTCCCATGAGCCCTCACTTTCCAAGTTACGGCCGTGTCTGTAACGAAAAATCACGGTGGCCACCGATATGAATGCGAAGTCTACAGCAGTCGGTGCGATTTAAAGTCATAAATATGGACGTTAACATTAACAGTTCAGTTTTCTTTCATTAAGGCAAAATAAACTTCTTGTCTTTGATAATCCCAAAAAAATCAAATAAATCAAAGCAAAAGACATTTTCTCACGCCATCCCTTTATTTTTCATCCTAAACCACTTGAACACACACCTGACCATAATTACTCTTACACACGAACTTTCGAGGAGGACCTGAAGGCAGCATTTGTCTCGTCGCGAACTTAACATGCATTTGTCTCGTTAAATCCAAGCCATGTTTTCCTGTGTCCCGTGTCCCGTCTTCTATGTTTAGACCTGTGCCTGTGTTTCTGTTTATGATCATAAATTATCCTTGTTTGGGGTTATTTTTGCTCGTTTTCCGACTAGGGACTTTGATGATAATTCCTGAATTATCTCTAATAACGTCTGAGTATACGCACATGCGTCCTGCTTTCACTCACTACACATTACAGTAGGACTGTGTTCTCTTTAAACTCTTCTGTTCGTAGCATGCAATGTGTATTTCGAATCATTTTCATTTACATTGGACATGCTGGGAAAATAGCTGAATTTAAAGTACCCTGATTAGGACTGGTTTGTTCAGCATGGACGTTACTTCCAACCACCATCCTTCTAGCTTGGACGTGTTCCAAGCCCTAGCTGGAGGGCAGTTCATTTTGGTTAATAATCACCAGCCAGACTGTACAAATCAAGAATACTCTTGAGCACTCGGCTGTATGACTGCTTTACATGTAGCCTACACATTTCACCTCCAGTGTGTAACATCATTCATCTCCCTTTCTTACTTGCTCGTGTGACTGTGACTCGCTGACAGCCGTGTTGAGCTTGTGGGCCCGAATGCATCCAGATCTCATCACGACGTACCGGAGAGAGTGTGTGTAAAGTACAGCTGTCCCTTTTCCATGTCCCTACGAGACCGGAGCAAATGGAATTCCAGGACTAAAAGGACATGACTTTGTCTCTCGTGTGCTTTGGAGTGGATTTGGCAGGTCATTGGATCTCAATCGATGACCGGGTACAGTAATGACTAGCGCTGACTGTAACTGGGACAAACTCGCACACATATACACACACACGTGTCTTATTATCCTTGTAAGGACCTTCCATTGGCGTAACTCTTAATATAGCCATGCTACACCTTAATCCAGCCTTAATCTAAGTAATGAAAAGGAACCATTTAGACATTTTTAGTTTTTTTTGTTTTGTTTTGTTTTGTTTGTTAGATAGTTTGTGTCATAAAGCAGTTATCCGCATGAGGACCAGCCAAATGTCCCCTCGGATATGACTATTCTTTCCCCACCAAGATATAAATACATGACCACACACACATACGCAATCACTCATACACTATGCCTGTATGGAATTGTTGAGTTAGGGCTCTAAATCTCTCAAAAAGAGACAACAGGTTTCTCATTCTGTCCTTTTCTCGCACCCAGATTTTGTCTTTTATCATGTTATGGAGCAAAAGTTAACAAAACACCCATCTACAATATGAAAGGGAAATTGTTTGAATTTTTCTGAGCATTACAGGCGAAGCGCGTCGTGAAAATAAGACTCAGTGAGGTTCCCTCATGGTATTAATGCTTATGTGTATTGTCTTTGTGTTGCTTGTAAGCAGGTCGTATAGGACCACCAGGCCCACCCGGCCCTTCAGGTACGTCATAATACACTCTCGCACTCGCTCATACATTTTTATCGATTCATTATGTATTGAAACATTTTAGTGGTTGTGTGTGGTCTGCAACGAATAAAAAAAAAAAAAAAAAAAAAAAAAATTTCAACGTCGCATTAATGAGAAATGAATATTAACCATGAAGTAGTGGTGCAAAGGTTCAGAGAGTTCCAGAATGCAGTGAAGCTACTCTGTGTGACGCAGTTGTGCTTGGTTGTGGCAGAGTCAGAATAAAGCAGCGCTGCATCGTTGTCTTTGGGTAGGAGGAAAATCCCACTGCAGCATTATCAGTAGTAGTCAAACAGCATTGTGGGTAATGAAGGAAAATGAAAATTGATCAATATGTCAGTGAAAGTGATTTAAAAGAAGAAAAAAAAGTCAATTCAGAATTGTATCTTGGACACCACTGAAGGTTAATTATTAAAGATTAATATGCAAGTTGTTCAGTGAATATTTCCTTTAAGTAATAAATAACAAATCTAAAAATTAAATAATTTAAAGTGAATGATCAGATTCTAGTATTATAATATCCAAACGTAATGTCTTTAACTTTATTTATCCTGCCTTTGTCAAGGACCCCCAGGTCCTGCTGGAGCTCCTGGCATTCCAGGTTTACCTGGACAAGATGTAAGTTGATAAGTAAAAAAAAAACCAAAACCTACCTCTGAATTCTTTACCTTTTTTGAGGAAAAAAAAAAGTTTCTGTCCATCTTGAAGCAGCGTGAATAACGAGCACCTTAAGAACATGTTAGTACATGTATAAATATTTTAGTTAATGTATTAATTAACACGAAGGGGTAAGCTAAATCAAACACGCTCTATAAGAAAGAATATGAATATTAAATGTGTATAATTGAAAACCTTTTATATAATTTGCCATATGCAGCTGCGTACACACAAACATCGTTGAATGCGGCTGGGTTACGTGTATAATTTACACTGATGTCATTCTTATCGAACGTAGAAAGACGCTCTAATAATAAACACTAAAAATTTCATCTCAACCCGTTTCGCGTCATTCTCCATCCAGTTCTCTTCTAATCATACTAGAGTATCAGTTCGTGCTCTGGGTGTGGCGAGGGCTCGGGGGCGCTGCTCCTTTGCCCACAAGGGTGAAATTTGATTTAGTTTACCCCTAGATGTTAATTAATACATTAACTAACTAACATGTACTAGCATGTACTTAAGGTGATCTTTATTCACGCATGAATTTATAAGGCTCATGTCGTAGTTAAGCTTAGCTCTTCATTAGTTCATGATTAGTACATGCCTTAACTCATCATAGTTCAAATTTAAGTAAGTAATAATTCAGGTGTTAGTGCACGACTATTCATGTACTGTTATTGTCGTCTTACCCATTTATTTTTTTTTAAATGGTTCACAAAATAGCTCAAAAATATGGGTAACAAGGCACCAAAATGTACCTTAAAACCAGAGCGTGTGTGTGTGTGTGTGTTTTAGGCACCGAGGGGTCTCCCTGGCAAAGCTGGAGAACCAGGTCTTAAAGGAGACCGAGGGGAAAAGGTGAGGTTTCATGCAACTATATGTTAATGAATCCTGAATCATCATGGTTGCTCATGTCATGTCATGTTCCTCTTAAATACAGTTGCGGCTCTTCCATAGGAACATAAAATCCTCACTCATTCCTCAACTCCATACTTTTTAAATTGCATTCAAGTAATATTACTGATTGTGTGCGTCCAGGAATTTAAAACAAGTCAATAATTGACAGCCGATATTCCATTGATTTGATCGCCTTTCGTGAGCAGTGCGCACTCTGCTCCATTTAGCTCCATAGAATTTTTATTACACCTAGTGGTCAAACATGGGAACTGCAACAAGCACTCGTTGGGGCAGGAATCACGCTGCCCCGTGCTCACTCTATGAATGTTTTCAGTGGAGCAGGAGAGACAGACAGGACAGTTAATGACGGGGTTGGTAGTGTAGTCGAATTGGGCTAGTTTAAAAATACTCTGCTGTCACCAAGATCTTTTTGTTTTGTGTCAAATAATCAGAAGTAAAGCTAACACATTACCACAAACAAGGCAAAGTGTAGGTGCATGCTCTGTGTCTATGATGTATATTACATTACATGTCTATTGTCCCCATGAAAAGGCTGAGAAAACGAAGAAAAGTGCCCAATTTTAGGGGGTAAGTTCAGGTGTTCAGGTGAGATTCTGGACAGTTTGCCGAAATCTGGCAACTCTGGTTAATGATATTAGATTTTCTGTGTGTGCGTCGCTGGTAATTGGAAACGCACTTGAACGAAGGTACGTCTACAACCCGCTCAGTAGACTGTATGCTGTCTGATTGTATGTTGTCAAGTCTCAGCTGCCTAATATGGAGTTCCAATCACAAGAAAGTCACTAGATAGTAGCCTATAGCATTAACTCTGATAGCCTCATAACTTTTTGTTTGTTTGTTTGACACTGTTATTATTAATGTCGTCCTGATCGCCAAAATATACAGTCATGAGCCGCTCCTCCTTAAAGCTATCCATTCATTTCAACAAACACAAGTCTGAAGAGACGTGTTTAAAGCGTACAGTTTATCCTGGAATAATGATGCGGTTGTCTAAAAACAGCACTCTGTAGCTCTGTGTGAATAAAGATCTGATCTGATATCCTCCCAGCAGCTCTTTCCATCTCATAATTCTTATATTTATATTCAAGCTATATGTCTAGCTCATAATTCTTATGTTTTGTGGGGATCAAACAGCGCTTTATTTACACGACACTCCCTGTAATGCATGTGGAGAGGGAGGAGGCTACGGGCAAAACTAGCATACAAGTGTAAATCTCTGAACCGAACTGCTTGAAGAGAGAACTGAAAACGAAACGGGACGCCTCCGTCAGCGTCTGATCTATACAGGAGACGAGAGAGGGAGAGAGAGAATGTGCATTCAGGACTGTCAAGACTCATTGAGTCACATCAATGCCAAAAATTCAGAGCCTTATTTTCCTATCACAGCACATCCCAAAGGGTTTTATTTACATTATACTACGTCAATTCGCCAAAGCTGAAGTTTTGTTTTATTTGTTGAAGAAAGACGCATATGTTTTATCTGTTTATTGTTACTTTTAATGCTGTGGAACGTCCACGTAACAAGTTAGCCCTTGTTATCGCGGCAACTATTAACCAACGATCCATCAGTTAAGATAAAAAGAGAAAAAAGCTAAACAAAACAGGAGCCATTTTCAAGACTGGCATGTCAGAAAACAAAGACGAGTCTTTCTGCCGATTATTATCAGTCCCTCCAGGGTTTTGCGATCGCAGAAATGAATGCAAAATCAAGCAAAGTCCACGGTATTCGAAGGAGCTTGCGATTTTTTTTTAAATACGGCAGATTTTCATCAGATTTTGGCCAAGACAAGTCACGTCAACGTGCATTCAGCCAAATCCATCTTCGATTCACGTGCGTCGAACAGCTAAAAGGTCTCATTTCGCTTATTAACTAACATCACTAAGAAAGACTGTGCAAAACAATTTCGTGTAATTACGATTCCACTAATTCAAGAAATTTTCCGCCAAACAAAGGCACAAAAAAACTCACAAATTCGGCAAAACCTACTTTTGACCGCAACGATCACAAAAAAAAATTCTGCGAAATCGAAGAGCACGGACTGATATTATAGAGTGCCGACACTGGAGACTCCTTCCAAAATTGCGTCATAGACGCATAGAAAATGTATTTATATTTATTCACCATTAGATACAAGATCCGTATAGTTCTAAACTGTAAATTATGTGCATTAACTTGCAATAATTTGTAAGTATTTGTTTATCCAGGGACCTCCAGGATTTATCGGGGAGCAAGGCCTGGCTGTAAGTGTCTCTTACACACAAAAATCTTAATCACATGCTTTAAGCTTCTAAGAATCTGATCTCTGAGACATGACTTTTATTCGATTGTCCCCTTACAGGGCCTAATGGGAGCCAAGGGGCAGAAAGGCGAGCCAGGAGATTACCTACCTGACGTGAGATGCTTTAACACTGATATCCCACTGATCTGAAAAGCTAAAACAATGGTAGAAATGAATGATTGGCGGTTAGCATTGTTAGCATAGCTGCTCCATGCTAGCTTTCATCCAGTCCTGTTATCTCGAGGTTTCATTCATTCAAAGTATTAAAGACCGATTTTCAATGCCTCAAAGTGTGCCACGTTCGGTTGAATTTGAAATGACCTGTGCTGATGTGATTGCAGGGTGAAGGAGTTCAGCAGCTGAGAGAAGCTCTGAAGATCCTGGCTGAGCGAGTGCTCATTCTGGAGCACATGATTGGCATCCACGGTAATGGGAACGTTTTACTTATTCATGGTCCTCTAGACATTTATCAAGTGTCCATCAGTTTGGTCTCTTAATGGGTCTGAGATTCTTATAGAACGAGGGTTTTTTTGTTTTTTTTTTGGTTTCAATGGACTCAGTGTTGCCTCGTGCGAGAATGATTAGTGAGAGCTGCCTTCTGTTCCATTATACACTCTTTTCGACGTTCCTTCACAGGAAGTGTGTATCATCTGGTATAATTCTTTTTCGAATACAGCTGAAGTACAGTGTAAATTAAACAAACCACTTTGAATAGTTGTATTTAATGACGTTAATGAAGAAGAGAAAAGCGGGACTTCACACTTCCAAGTCCAGAGTTGGACACTACTGTTTAAGTGTGTGTGTGTTTGTCTGCCTTTAGAGAACCCAGCAGAAGCCGGCTCTGGACTCGACGGCCTGTCAGATGCTCTCGGTCTACCAGCAGTGAAGATCAAACGGGCAGAATCAGTGCGCCTTCACTCTTCTTCTCTCCACTCCGGCCAGCAAAAGAGGCGGAGTGTCTGACACATACACTGGTGATTTTGTGGATCTGTCATTCGTTGCTGTTCATACGCAATTAATCTAGCGAAAGCCGGAGCCAACAGCACTATTCAGAACTCTTCATCATCATTTATAAGGAAATTGTTTTTGCTGTACAGTTTTCACAAGGAAACGTATGAATCCTATTTTTTTTCCTCTCTTTTAATAAGGCATTGAGAGTGTTTTTAATGTGTGTATACTTTTGTAAGTTCTGATGTTTCTAGTTTATGGACTACGCTGCAACCTGTCATCTCGCTGTCTCTGCTCGGTCTTACTCATACCCAGTAAACACACACTTGTAGACAGGCCCTCACTACACCTTGTGATGTCTCGTCGGCGTCCTTCGGGCTCGTTCTCAGTCCGTGAGCTCGTTAAGGCTGTAGTGAGTCGGGGAAGGAACAGATGAGGCTCCTGCCTGCCTGCCAGGCAGCCCCAAATAAAACATTGTTAAATGAGAAACATCTGGATCAGGCTTGAAAAAACTAAACAAAACAGAAAAAAAAACCCCAGCCACCTATTGTTTTGATTCTGCAGTTCTGAAAACAGCTTGTTTGGATTTGGTCGGATGTTTACTGTCAGCTAAATTGCAACCGTGGCTTTGATTCCCCATAGTCTTGGCTTGCTCTGTGCTTCTTTTCTGTTTTCTACAGTATTATTGGTCTCACCCTACTGTGCGAGTGAGTGTAACAAACATATCAGTCGGACTGCAGCTTTCCTTCTCTGCCATCGCAGACCTTCTTTTCTCGCGAGTATGTTGACTGAGAGTACAGCTGGCTCTGTAGAAGGGAAATTAATAGGGTACTTACTCTAAGATAACGAAACATGTCTCTGTGACTCGGTGCTCTGCTGTAATGGGATCGCCCTATTTATAAGCCGATTGTTTTCAAAAGCCGCTTTCCCAGATAACATTTGTCTCACTCATTTACGCTCCATTAACATTGAGACAAGATTACAGTGTATATTGACTTCCGAGCATTAGGACCCCATTTCCAATCATTTATTTTATGACTTACGGTCATTTTAGCTTAGATGTTGTGTATTTGAATTATTGGTTTACTTTGACTGTAGCCTGTAGGATTTTTACCATAAGTTGACCTCTTTCTTACATCAGCAGCTGAGAAGCGGTGGTACACTGCTGGTTCAGTATATAAAAAAAATGATAATAATAATTAACCAGATTATAATTAACCAGTGTTAATAATATTTAACAATGAAGTATGACGTGACTTATTTTGACTTTGTACTGTACTGGAGACTTGGTGTCATGGCTGTTATTATGATCTATTCTGCCTTGTATTCAGCCAGTATTTACTATTTTTGCACTCTGATGTCAGGTTGATTTGGCAATGACACAGCAAGTAAAAACTGTTGAGGTTCCATTGTAAATTGGTGCACACAAAAACTGTAAGGTCATTTAATAAAAGATTGAAGATGTATTCATAAGTTCTTTTTTTGTTGTTTGAGTTGATGTTATCTTGTTGTTGATATATATTCCATATATATATATATATATATATATATATATATATATATTTATTTATTTTTATTTTTTTACACAAATTTCTTACAGTCCTCAACCGCATAACGCCTACCACTCTGGAAGACAAAAGCAAACATATCCTTCTTCTGAGATGCAATATATGGTTATATTGTAGCTGAATAAGTTATGCTCTCGACTGTGAAATTGTTGGGATTCAAGCTTGTGATCTCCAGATGAGAGCGAGAGCGTTTACACAGCTGTGCCAGGGTTGGGGGTTAAATTCCCGCCTCCACCCTCGTGCACGGAGTTCGCATGTTTTCTCCATGCTTCAGGGGTTTTCTGTGGGTACTCTGGTTTCCTCCTCCAGTCCAAAGACATGCGTTGTAGGCTGATTGGCATCTCTAAATTGTCCATACTGTGTGATTGTGGCCTGCGATGGGTTGGCACCCCATCCAGGGTGTCCCCCACCTTGTTACTCGAGTCCCCTGAGATAGGCTCCAGGCTTCCCGTGGCCCTGTGTGGGATAAGCAGTACAGAAAATGGATGGATGATTATCTAACTAGAAGTATAGATCAGGTGCCTGAGCCTGGGACAAAAACCTACATTTTTGACCAACATAATTTGATCAAATAGGCCTATACAAAATGTCATCATATTCCTAGCCCCTACTGTCCATTCATTATGTCATGAATGGCAAGAATTCTGCTGGGAAAGGATTTTTCTCAATATTCCAGATTTGCTGAGCAGATATATTGGATCATGTGGAGTGCACCGTCATCTGTACGTCTGTTCAGTCATGCTGTGAACACCCCTGTTTAACATAATCCCAAAGATGCCAGAAGCCACTGAAAGCCTTTCTTCAAGCCATTCTGAGATGATACATGCCCTGACACATGGTACATTCTGAAAGTGACCAACTGAGTTGGGATAAACTATAACCATAAAGGCATGAACCTCATCAACAATGATTATTCAGATGCGCCATGCCATCCATGCCATCTTCAGTGGTTATCAGAAGCCTTCATGTGTTCAAAGGACAACATCCCCCACACCATCAAATAGAAGGCTCAATGTTGGGACTCATGATGTTTGGGCCAAATTCTGATCTTACTATCATAATGCAAAAGGAACTTGGAATAGAAACAAAGCAATGTTTCCCTGGTCCAAAACTGTCCAGCTTCCTTCCTGGCATATGATATGGTCTTCAGCTGTTGTAGCCTCTTTGAGACAAAGTCGGATATGTGGTGCATTCTTAGATGACATTCTGTCAGGGGATAAGGCATAGAGTTACTGACTGGAAGGTCATGAGTTCATGAATTCCCAGCACCACCAAGCTGCCACAATTAAGGGTCCTTGAGCAAGACCCTTAACCTTCAACTTGTCAGGTGTATCCTGTCTCAGTTGTACATTTCTTTGGATAAATGTGTCAGCTAAATGAGGTAAATGTTGAATTCAGATGTTATCTGCCTTATGGTAGCCCATTTATTTCCTTCCATGATATTTGACACTGTCTTATGAGACCTCTGCCCAACAAGTAGTTTTTGGTCCAAAGTGGTAAGAGATCAGTGGTGTATTTTTATTTTTTTTTTGCTTGTTGTACCATGCACAAAATCCACCTACTGTCATGTTCGTTGGAGGAAACTGGAGAACCCATGGGACACAGTGAGAACTTAGGAAATTCTGCACAGACAGTAACCCAAGCTCAAGATTAAACCAGTTCCCCTGGTGCTGAGAGACAGCAATGCTACCAGCTGTGCCGCCTTGTAATGTTACATTATGTCTGAAATTCATTTTCTCTTTTATATGTTGTCTTTTATAATCCTTTTTAAAGCACATATGTATATGTTTTAAAAGAATATTTCTCCCTAGACTAGAAATGAATGGAAACTAGCAGTTTAAATTCAGCCTAATTGCCACAATACTAAGTGGACTCCTTTAAAAAAAAATTATAAACAAACTTAATGAATATCAGAATGAATTGTTCCACAAAATGGAGGCTGTATACGTTCCAAAAAGTCTTTATCCATTAGTTACAACAGAGTTACACCACACATTGTTCTGGTCTTCAAAGCTCAAGGCTCATATTCCGCCACACAGGTACTGACAATGAGTAATGACAACGACATTGATGAATGTGATTACAAATAAAAGTTTAGTCTCCCGGTCTCCTCACTCCTGCTCTTTCTCCTCTCCGTGTGTGATCACATAGCAGAGATTCTTGTAGTCGAGATTACCAGAAACGTCCAGAGGGAACATCTGCAACATCTGAGCCATCTGCGAGAGGAGTGAATGAAGCAAATAATGATGTCTGAAATGTTTAAGCAGCACCATAAAGGAAGGGGTGGACATCTTTTCTCTTGGTTACAGTTCTTAAGTTGCTAGCCTAATCAGTGTCCATGACTGTTCTCAATACTCTTGTTCTTCCATATTAACTACAACTGTGGCAGTGGAAGATCAGAAGAATAAATGAGAATGAGCACCCAAGCATCCATAATGAAAGGACGGTTCCGTGACTATAGTGATGCACATGCTAGGAGACATGTATCCAGTGCCATAACAAGATCACAACTCTGCTTGTGCTACAATAATGCAAAATCCCTGTCTCACTCAGTCACTGTGTATCCCTGTCTTGCTCGGTCAGGGTGTATCCCTGTCTCGCTCGGTTACTGTGTATCCCTGTCTCGCTCTGTTACTGTGTATCCCTGTCTCGCTCTGTTACTGTGTATCCCTGTCTCGCTCTGTTACTGTGTATCCCTGTCTTGCTCAGTCAGTATGAATCCCTGCCTCGCTCTGTTACTGTGTATCCCTGTCTTGCTCAGTCAGTATGAATCCCTGCCTCGCTCTGTTACTGTGTATCCCTGTCTTGCTTGGTTACTGTGTATCCCTGTCTCGCTCGGTTACTGTGTATCCCTGTCTCACTAGGTCAGTGTGTATCCCTGTCTCGCTCGGTTACTGTGTATCCCTGTCTTGCTTGGTTACTGTGTCTCCCTGTCTCGCTCGGTTACTGTGTATCCCTGTCTCACTAGATCAGTGTGAATCCCTGCCTCGCTTGGTCACTGTGTATCCCTGTCTCGCTCAGTCAGTGTGTATCCCTGTCTCGCTTGGTCAGTGTGTATCTCTGCCTCGCTTGGTCACTGTGTATCCCTGTCTCACTCAGTCACTGTGTCTCCCTGTCTCGCTCGGTCAGTGTGTATCCCTGCCTTGCTCAGTCAGTATGTATCCCTGTCTCACTCGGTCACTGTGTCTCCCTGTCTCACTCAGTCACTGTGTCTCCCTGTCTCGCTCGGTCAGTGTGTATCCCTGCCTTGCTCAGTCAGTATGTATCCCTGTCTCGCTTGGTCACTGTGTATCCCTGTCTCACTCGGTCACTGTGTCTCCCTGTCTCGCTCGGTCAGTGTGTATCCCTGCCTCACTCGGTCACTGTGTCTCCCTGTCTCACTCGGTCACTGTGTCTCCCTGTCTCACTCGGTCAGTGTGTATCCCTGTCTTGCTCGGTCAGTGTGTATCCCTGCCTTGCTCAGTCAGTATGTATCCCTGTCTCACTCGGTCACTGTGTCTCCCTGTCTCACTCGGTCAGTGTGTATCCCTGTCTCACTCGGTCACTGTGTCTCCCTGTCTCACTCGGTCAGTGTGTATCCCTGTCTCACTCGGTCACTGTGTCTCCCTGTCTCACTCGGTCAGTGTGTATCCCTGCCTCGCTTAGTCAGTGTGTATCCCTGCCTCGCTCGGTCACTGTGTCTCCCTGCCTCACTCGGTCACTGCGTATCCCTGTCCCGCTCGGTCACTGTGTATCCCTGTCTCGCTCGTTCACTGTGTATCCCTGTCTCGCTCATTCACTGTGTATCTCTGTCTCACTCGGTCACTGTGCCTCCCTATCTCATTTGGTCACTGTGTATCGATGTCTCACTCGGTCACTCTGTATCGATGTCTCACTTGGTCACTGTGTATCCCTGTCTCACTCGGTCACTGTATATTCCTGTCTCACTCGGTCACTGTGTATCCCTGTCTCACTCGGTCACTGTGTATCCCTGTCTCGCTCAGTCACTGTGTATCCCTGTCTCACTCGGTCACTGTGTCTCCCTGGCTGTCTCCCCCTCCACTCACTCTCTGTCCGTTACAGCCTCCTTTAGTGTGCCTGCATGTAGGTATGTGTGTTTTTCCTGCTCCCGTCAGCTGAAACCAATGTTGATGTCAACATAAACCCAGCGGGATCTGCCCATGGGGAACGAGTGGCACAGTGTTTGATCATGAGCTTGAGCACATGTCTCCTGCGTGTACCCACATGGTTGATCAAGAGCGCTGCCCACAAGCCCCTCCGGACCCCAACCCCCACCCCCCCACTTCCCGAGCGTACATTACCCTGCCAACGCAGCATGGCCGCTCATCTGCTGGACACATGGGAGCCAAAGTGTGCCTATGCAATTTTTCTTCGTTCATTTTTCCCCCTCCCCCACATTATCGTATGTGGGGTTTTGGGGGTATTTGACAGGAAGATGGATTATTGTAATCACAGGAGCCATCAGTGAGTCAGAACAGGGTGCCATGGGAAGCCAGCCATCAGATTACTGCACACTGCTGCCATGGGAACAGAGGGCTTGTTTGTTTTTATGTGTGTGTGTGTGTGTGTGTGTGTGTGTGTGTGTGTGTGTGTGTGTGTGTGTGTGAGTGTGTTACATAGGCATTTCTTTTCAAGGCTTTGATATATGGTGCATGAAAGCTGCTAAGCAAAATGAGTGACTCTTGTGTGCATGACTGTGTGTGTGTGTGTGTGTGTGTGAGAGAGAGAGAGAGAGCAAGAGAGAGAGAGAGAGAGTGAGAGAGAGAGAGAGAGAGAAGAGGAAATGCACAGATAATACTAGTTTGAAGGCAGATGTTGTGCTTCTATTTGTGCTAGTGTGTGTGTGTGTGTGTGTGTGTGTGTGTGTGTGTGTGTGTGTGTGTTCTATTGAATCCATTGTCTGAAATATTAACCAGCAGTATGGAGGACAAAAGTCTTCTTAGTTACTTGTTCAATTAATGATATATGACATAAATCGGGGGAAAAATACTTTAAAAAATTACTTGTTACTAAAAATTACTGATACTAACTAGCCGATACTAGCTAGGACTGTCAAGAGCGTTGTTATGGTTACAGTGTGTGCCTCTTCTGAGCAGCTTCTCCCCCCCCCCATTTCAGCACAGCTCTGGCTAGTGTTTCTCTTCCCTGACAAAAAAAAGAAAAATCACCCTAAGAAATGTACACTAACGTTTCTCACCTCAGCTTCCGAAAATTTGTCTGCTTGTGACATCAAGTAATACTTGATCCTGTTGGACAAGAGAAAAAAAAAACATCAACGGAACACGAATTAGTCCCCGTTATTGTACAGTACCTTGCATAAATATTCATCCCCCTTCCACATTTTATAGTGTTTTATAGTGTTATCCTTATAGAGACTATACAGTATGTCAAACATCTCAAACTCTGAACAAATCCACAGAGTACAATTAAATCCACTATTTAGTCAGAGAAGCAACCAAGAGGCGAAGGGTAATGCTCGAGATGATGCTACCACCACCGCGCTTCACTGTGTAGATGGTGTTTTCAGGCTGGTGAGTAGTTTTGGGTGTTCGATGTTCATCTCATCAGACTAGAGAACCTTCTCCCACATAATTAGTTTATATTATATTTATTAAGATCATGATACACTGCAGTCGTTTAAATGCGTCCGTAACAACCAGACACATTTTTAGCGACTCAGTCCTGGAAGATAATGGCCGAAGAGGGAGAAGAAGCAAGCGTCGGAGGTAGGACACACACACACACACACACACACACGCACTCATACTCTCTACACACACTTTCCATTCTGCTCAGTTCCATAGTCTGTTCTTTTGTTCTCTGCTGTCTTGTTTAAATGCAGATGCAGACAAGTTTGTGTTGTTAACATGTTGAGCAAATAAAGACAGTAGACTGTTGGGAAAATATTTGTTTTGTGGGGTGTGTGTGTGTGTGAGAGAGAGAGTGAGAGAGAGAGAGAGAGGGGGATGTTGAAAATGACTGAAAGGTTCTGCGTGTGTTATTGTTCCCATGACAGGACTGGGGTATGCTGCTTTATCTTGAACCCAGGTTTTATATCATATAAACAGAACAGACAAGGAAAGGTGTGACTCACAGTTCTCCATGTAGTCTGAGGTTCAGGATTTTCCCTTCATTTTAATCAGATCTGAAGGACCTGGTAACTTCCTACTTTCGTCGTCGTCTCATTTGATTATTGACTTTATTACTCTTCCTCAAGTCATTATTAACAGGATTACTTGAGTCAATATTTTTAATAAGTCATTTTACTTGTACTCGAGTGAAAGTGTTCATTTCATCTATGTATGGAGACTTTTGGGACAGTGTTTTGACCATGAAAATACCAAGTGTACAAGAACAAGCAATACAACTTGCAACACACAGGTGTTATACACAGAAATAAAGCCTTAAGAGCTAAACACTCACTCATCTCCCTTCAGGACACCGGTTCCCTCTGGGTCGAAGATCTTGAAAGCGTTCAGAATGTTCTCCTCCGGGTCAGTACCTGAGAAGTCCTTGTTAGTTAGACTAGATTTATCTCGGACGAGGTTTATCATATCATCGTGTGATCGATGTGACTGAAGCTGGAGTGTACCTTTGAGCTTCTCGCCAAACATGCAGAGGAACACTGTGAAGTTGATGGGACCTGAGGCTTCCTTTAGCATTTCATCAAGCTCATCACTCCCTACATTCAGACGACCTGGAAACACACACACACACACGTGGAAAAATATTGTGCACAGAAACATAGTCATACAGGATGCTCATTTCATGTATGTTGTGTTTCTTATGAACCAGAATCTTAGCTCAAGATTGAGTATTGGGCTGTTCCATTTCATTACCGGGGTGCCATTTAGTCCTTGTAACTTTATTTAAGCATTTTTCAACAATGAATCGAAAGCATTCAATCATTATAAATGTGCTAACCCATGTTAGTGGTTAGGACGTTTGCCTCACACCTCCAGGGTTGGGGGTTCAAATCTGAAGTTAAAGTTCCTTCCTCCACCATGTGTACGTGGAGTTTGCATGTTATCCTCATGCTTTGATGGTTTCCTCGGTGTACTCCGGTTTCCTCCCCCAGCCCAAAGACATACAGTGTAGGCTGATGGGCATTTTCAAACTCTCCATAGTGTGTGAATGTGTGTGTGAATTTGCCCTGTAATGGGTTGCAAGGGTGTCCCCCACCTTGTGCCCTGAGTTAATTGGAATCGACTCCATATTGGGTAGCAATATGGAGAATGGATGGATGGTAAACTGTAATTAGCTATCATCCATGCTAATGGCATTGATTTAGTTTATGTTTTTTGAAATGAATAATTTGCTTTCAAACTACAATTTGGGTAACAGAGTTGTACTTTCAAAGTGAAATTCAGATGATACAACTTCCTGTTTAACATGTGACATATTTTCATCCATCCATCCATCCATCCATGTTCTTTAATCCATCCTGTCGCTTATCCTGCCGGGGAAGACACCCTGGATGGGGTGCCAACCCACCACAGGGCACAATCGCACACACGTTCACACAATTTACGGACAATTTAGGGATGCCGATCAGAATACAACACATGTATTCGGACTGTGAGAGGAAACCGGAGTACCCGGAGGAAACCCCTGAAACACAGGGTTCCGTGCACACAGGGTGGAAGTAGGAATAGAACCCCCAACCAAGGCAAATGTGCTAACTCTTAAGCCAACGTACCCCCTCCAAATATTTCACAGGGTTCAACGTTTTAACATTGTAACAAGAGTGAATGTTTTGAGACTGAAATCTAAATTTTTCATAAGCTATAATCTTCAAGTCATGGAAGACGACGGTTCAAGCATAGCCTCTTTAATGGATTCACACATTAACATGAAAATAATATGACTTTTCATTGTGTCGTTATAGTGGTTTGGGACAGGCACACATGGCGTTTTCTAAATTCTTCAGAGGTTTTATTAATGTTTTACATTATTTATCTAAAGCGAGCCCATATGTTTCAAATATTTAAAATGTCTTTCAACTTCCATAAACGTTTGTAAATGTAATATCAGTGGGACACAAATGGCACCCCGATGCTGGATTCACCCATTGGAATGGTTACTTGAGAAACAGAGAGTGTTTACCTACAGCGGCGAAAGTGTCTCTGAGATCATTCTTGTCAATGAATCCGTCTCTGTTCTGGTCCATAATGGTGAATGCCTGCAGGCATTTACAACATGCTAACTCAAGATACATCATCCTCTCTCTATATATCAAAGAAATGTGCTACGACTAATGTCTTAAGAGTCCATCCATCATGTGCACTGTAAATTAATGTGATTATAGCCTATGTCTGGTCTCAGCCAAGGAATCGGCTGTTAAGCTCAAAGCTCCTGTGAGTGATGACTTGTATTGTTTTGAAATATCATATATCATACAGTACGTGTTGGGATAAATGAGGAAAAGGTTCTTGCCTCTTTGAATTCCTGGATCTGAGACTGCTCGAACATGGTGAACACATTGGAGCTGGCTGATTCCTTCTTCTTGGCCTTTTTGGGTGACTGAAGAACATCAGCAGAGATTATTAAAAGCATTACAGTATCCCAAATGAAACATATGATTCAAATTTTCTCATTCACATCCTAAATAAATCATAACACGTTAATTCTTCATAGACTAATGCTTGTGTGGAGATATATATATATATATATATATATATATATATATATATATATATATATATATAGTATCTCACAAAAGTGAGTACACTCCTCACATTTTTGTAAATATTTGATGATATCTTTACATGTGACAACACTGAAGAAGTGACACTTTGCTACAATGTAAAGTAGTGAGTGTACAGCTTGTGTAACAGTGTAAATTTGCTGTCCTCTCAAAATAACTCAACACACAGCCATTAATGTCTAAACCGCTGGCAACAAAAGTGAATACACCCCTAAGTGAAAATGTCCTAATTGGGTCCAATTAGCCATTTTCCCTCCTAGGTGTCATGTGACTTTTTAGGGTTACAAGGTCTCAGGTGTGAATGGAGAGCAGGTGTGTTAAATTTGGGGTCATCGCTCTCACACTCATACTGGTCACTGGAAATTCAACATGGCACATCATGGAAGATTTAGCACACACCACACTTAGGAGTTTATTTAGTAAATCTGGCAGGAACTTGAACTTCAGTTTGGCCTGTGAACCTATTCACACACAGCTTTACTAGAAGATTCAAGTCTTTAACATAATAAGAGAGAATTTACCATTTACCCAGATATCATAAAAATGATTGGGATTTAAACAGATAAGGCGATTTGGTTGGATTCCATTCTATTTAATATGTTTAAAAATGTATAAACGGAATTCCCACCCCAACCTTACCGTACACATTTGTATTTTTTTTAAAGACTAAACTTGTGCAAATTGTTGCACGATTTCTCACATTTCATACCTCAGCATGTTTTCATATTCTGCCAAACAAACCTGATCTCACACAAAGCACGTAATATTCAGGGCAATTTCATTCGGAATTCATTTGAATGAAGTCACAAGAAAGGCTGTAAGATCGAACCCAAACCATAACCCTCACCCTTAAGCTTAGTGACGTTTCTTGACTTCCTTTTTACGGCTTTCCAAGCATGACACCATATTGTGTCTTAAATATGATTCCTAAACAAAATCGCAGCATTGATTTATGCTCAGAGATGATCGTAACATTTATCATCCAACATGCGATTGACCTCGGTACAGTTATTGTCCACAATCCTCTGCATGCATCAGTAACATTAATTACTTTCCTGCTCATCTATCACTATTAAATCATTAATGAAAACCAGGACGTGAATGATATCCTACCATTGTGACGGTGGTTGAGATCCTGCAGGTACACAGTTAAAGCCTGGGGAGATCATAGAATCCCGGCGCAACTGTTTTATATACGAAATGTGCGGTGGCCAGGCATACCTGCTCTAAATTTAGACAATAGAGGCTAGCTTGGAAATATGCAGTAACTAACAACCCTTGCGAGGTATGTGGACCATGTGCAACTCTTTGGCTTCTTTAAAGAGGGAGATGTGAACATGATCGAGTCCTGCTCTGCCATTATCACAGGTGCTACTACAGTTAGATGGCAAAACCTCATAGACTGGGGTCAGGACAGTTGATATGAGCCTATATTCTCTGTAGTATTCATGTTCTGGTGTAAATAGCAACAATTAAGCAAGAAAAACCATCAGTCTCAACACAAAGCACCCATCGTGGCAAAATAGTAGGTACTAGCTACTATGTAAATGTGGCTAATTTATGGAGATATTTATGGAGACGAATTTATGGAGATATTGGAGATCCAGATCCCTTCTGCCTCTGGATGAGCCCAAATCTTCTGCTGGGACTACGGCTGCTCCTAAGGCCATACATACTTCTCATTTTCACATTATCTGTGTTACCTTCACATTCTGTGTTACCCAGATGAGGATGGGTTCCCTTCTGAGTCGGGTTCCTCTCAAGGTTTCTTCCTCAAAAAACATCTTAGGGAGTTTTTCCTTGCCACCGTCGCCACCAGTGGCTTGCTCAGTTGGGATAAATTCCATTTGTTTTATACCTGTTTGTCTCTGTTTATCTGTTTCTGACTGTTTGTACCTGTTTTTTATTTCTGTAAAGCTGCTTTGAGACAATGACTATTGTAAAAAGCGCTATACAAATAAAATTGAATTGAATTGAATTAATTGCTTAAGCCTGCACACAGATTTCAAGATAGAGTTAGTGTTTGTTTGGTTTTTCTTGCTGAAGAGCTCAATGATTATAAAAGTCCGATGTCATGATTTAAACAGCATTAACAAAAAAATTTATGCTAGAGATGCTAATTATGTGTGCTGTGTAGTGTATTGAGTGGTGTGTAAACTCAGGAATAAGCACTGTTTGGCCACTCTAGAGATTAACTCTGGATTAGTATTTGGTTGGCCAGTGCCATGTAGACTTTGCAGGTCCTTTTATGGGCACTTCATTTCTGGTTGTTGTTGATGTGTGTTCAAAGTGGCCAGAAGTGTACGGTATGCCCGCCACAACCACTGCCCATCCACACTGTGACCGTTCTGAGAGAACTGGTGTACAGAACTACTGAAGGACTGGTGTACAGAACAGCTGGTGAGTGACACTGGTCCCCGGTTTACATCTGAGGAGTTCCAGATTTTCCTAAGCAACAATGGAATCAAGCACATGACCTCAGTGCCCTTCCACCCAGCTACAAATGGCTTAGCTGTGAGATTTGTGCAACGCTTGAAGAATGCACTGCTGGCCATGACAGACGAAAGGATCACACTAAACCAGAAGCTTCACCATTTCTTATTCGAATATCGAAATGCAACTCATCAACTCAACACAAATCGAACACCTGCCATGTAGTTTCTTGGTAGACCCTTACATTCCAGGCTGGATTTGCTGAAAGCCAATTTGAGGGGAACAAACAGTACACAACAAACATTCATGAGGAGGATGGAAAACGAGAGAATTGGAAATTGGAGAGAGTGTGCTTGGTAGTGGTTACAGAGGAGATCACAAATGGGCACCTGCAAAGGTCAAAGAAAGAATATGACCACTCTCATATACAGTTCCGATTACACCAGATACTGGTCTGGAGACCACACATTGATCAGTTGAGAAGATCAAATGTTCCTCTGGAAGGTCTTCCCATGAGTGTTCCATTCACCACAACTGACACTGCTACTCATGGAAGTGGTACAACAACACCTCAAGATGGCACTGTGCCTTCCAGTGAAGCGTTACAAACGTCCATTCCAGCTTGTGAAGAGAAGCCTTACCTTACCCTTGTACAGAAACCACCAAACCATCCTTGTTTGTTTGGGATTTTCTTATCTAGGGTGGGAGGAAGTGTAGTGTATTGAGTTGTATGTAAACTCAGGAATAACCATTGTTTGGCCACTCTAGAGATTAACTCTGGGTTAATATTTGGTTGGCCAGTTCAATGTCCACAAAACCTGCGTCGTTTGGTCATTCCCTTTGCGGAGTAAAACCCAAAGAAGAACTGCCCACTTTTGTCTTGACTCTTACTTGTGTTAATCGAACAGTATCAAAAACCCAACATGCTGTCATTATTTTTAAAGTGATACTGCGTTCAAATAATGGTGAACCTACAAATCTCACCAAGGCAGACGGAAATTGACGAATTAACGAAATTGACCTATGAATCAATTAGCGCACTGGCTAGCCTACTATGTTAAAAGCCCAATCAAATTGCCTGCCTCATTAACGTCAGACTTTTGATGTTCATCTTTCACTGGTTAACTTTGGAAAACAGCATTAATCTGATGCGTTTTGTAATTTTGTTAAAACATGAACATGTACATCAGAGCTCCTTAAGGATGCACCTTAAATACATTTTTTAAGGTATCGAAGAATATGAGTGTCATGCTAACTGGTCTTCACTAGCTGTCATTCATTGTCAGGCCTGTTAGCATAGTTCCGATGAATCATCTACTCAATAAACATAAGGCATCACGAGTCACAAGGTCTTGCCAGTGCATGACATGACTACGTGCGTTTGCAAGAGCCAAGAGTTATTCTCATCTTTACTGCATGGGACAATTCACCATATTGACACACACACTGTATGATACCATATTTATTAAGATGATATGATAAGATAAGATAAGATAAGATGGACCTTTATTGATCCCTCGTCGGGGAAATTCACATTGACTCACCAGCACAAGTAGGACGAGTAACATCAAAGGAAGAAAATAATTCCCATAAATACCTATACTAGAAATAATAGAAACAATAAAACAGTGTGTGTGTGTGTGTGTGTACATGCTAAAGTTCTATTTGTATAGGTTGAGGTGCAATATCCTTAGTATTTATATACATGTGAAGATGTGTGAAATGTCATTTAACTGTTGAATGTGTGGAGTAGGAGGTACTGGGTATTGTTGCATTGTGGAGTCTGTTGGCTGATGGTATGAAAGAACCCCCCAGACGTTTTGAGTCACATGGGTGGATGAATCAGTGGTTGAAGGTGCTCCTGAGCCTCCTTGGCTCAGCGTAGAGAGGATCAGAACGATTGTCCATTATAGCGTTCAGCTTCCCTCTCATGCTCTTCTCAGTCACTTCCTCCAGCCTGTCCTGTTCCATCCCTACCAGAGAGCTGGCCTTTGTCACCATCTTGTTCATTTTGTTGGTCTCAATAAGACCTCCGCAGCACACCACAGCAAAGAAAATAACACAGGCTACCACAGACTGGTAAAACATCCGTAGCACCCTAGTGCACACATTAAATGACCTGAGCCTGCTCTGTCCTTTCTTTTAGAGGGTCTCAGTGTTGTCTGGCCAGTCCAGGTGCACCCCTAGGAATTTATCGGTATCTACTATCTCCACTCCCTCCCCCCTTATGACGACAGGGCTGGTGACAGTACTGCTCCGGATGTCCACCACCAGCTCCTTGATTTTCCTGATGTTGACCTGGACGTGGTTGTTGTCACACCATCTAATAAAGCTTTCGATAAGCTCTCTGTATTCCTATTCTTTATTATCTGTGATACAGCCAAGAATGGAGGAGTCATCTGAAAACTTCTGTAGGTGGAATGTTCTCGGATTGAAGCAGAAGTAAGAGGTGTAGAGGGTGAACTAGAATGGTGACAGTACAGTTCCCTGAGGTGCTCCAGTGTTGCTAGAGTCCACGTCTGAGAAGCAGACTTGCAGCCTGATATACTGTGGCCTGTCAGTGGGGTAGTCTGCAATCCATTGCCACAAGGTCCTGGTCCACCTGCATCTCAGAAAAACTCTCAGCCAGCCGGAGTGTTAAAAGCACTAGAGAAATCATGTTCATATTACATATTCACAAATGCCTTATATATACGAGTGCAGCTTAAATCCAAAGAGGCGAATCTGTTAAATAAGTTCGAAAGTAATGGAGAAAGTAGTGTATATTCAGACTCGAGCCCCCGACCCCGGAGGTGCGAGGGAAATGTGCAATCCACTAGGCCACTGTACATTGACCAGAGTTGAGTTTTTGCTGTAATATATGTTGACGTAGCCAATAGGAGACAGTTTGACAAGCTAACAGTGAGCTTTCTCTGGCACAAAATACAATTATTTGACCTGCAAATACCCTGCTACGCACCACTGATGCACGCGAATGTGTTTTGACGGATATCAAAGTGCAATAGATGGAAAAGCAAACAATGAACCCCTCATCACAAGACTGCCGTAGATTCATAACTTTAGAGGCATTTTTCAAATTGCCCCTCCTCATAAACCCCTGAACTGAATTATAGTCAGCCTCACCTAGGCTTTCGATGAAACTTTTTCCACGTATCGAGGACTAAAATAGACCAGGGCTCAGAAGTTCCAGCGCTGATCCACATGCAGCCAGATGCTAGTTAAAGAGGGTTAAACGGATGGAGAAAATGATCCCATGGTACTTTGTTCTGAATTTTATTCCACGACCCCAGACCGCCGTCGTGATTATGTCATCACTGAGTCTACATCCAAACTGGGAGAGAAACGAATGATTAATATGAGCCGCGCTACATTTATTCTTAGTTGCCGCACGAAAACTGACAGACAGATCGCCATTTGTGGCTCGTGGCAGGGAAATGGTGGCAAAACACAACCTGGACAGGTGGAGGAGTAAGCCCAGAGTGGGGTCAGGGGATAAATATAGACTTTGGCATTATTGGAATTATTTATGAGGTGACTTATAAATGGTTGGCAGCAGTCAGGCTTGGAGCGTGTGTGCGTGTGTGTGTGTGTGTGTGTGTGTGTGTGTGTGTGTGTGTGTGTGTGTGTGTGATTTTGCAAGACATGTTTACTTTTTCAGAGATCATGTAATCTTCATGGTCTAATCAGTGTATATAGAATTGTGTGTGTGTGTGTGTGTGTGTGTATAAAATTGGATCTGTGTCAGGCATTGCCAACACACCATAAAGGACAAGACAGAGTGTAAGACAGAGCGAACGTCCTCTACGGAGACTTGATCAAGGTAGCACAGGGCAAGAAGGATTCAGAAGGATGAACACTTTTACTGTGTGTGTGTGTGTGTGTTGCAACACGTGCGCAACAGGCGTGTTTAGTATTTAGTCATGTTTATTATTAGGCTATTTTTGTCAGACACTTTTGTTGATGTCCCTGTAATTAGGCTCTACTCTATCTCCAACCGCATGGCTCCAGCTTCCATGAAGCTTTTTTAGTTTATGATGTGTACAGATGACTCGAACGCCTACTGATATGCTCTTTATTAGGGTTGTTGCTATTCACGAGCAAGACCGAAATACTTCACCTAAATACTTCGATGTAGATTTGAATTTTCTTTAACGCAACTCGTCGGTTTAACCTACGATGTCTGCTTTGTGTGTTTGCGCCTGGATTTTACGAGTGTAAAAGGCAATGCCGCTATCTGTATCTGTGTCTGTCAATAATCCGTATCGGTATTCCGATTTAAACCCAAACTAGGTGTGGTCTAAACCATGTTGTTGTTGTTTTTCCAGCACCGTGTGTGAATTCTGACTCCGACAGTTCCTCAACCTCAGCTGCATCACCCGAGTTCATAATTAGTCTCAACTAAAGATGTTTGGTTTTTTTTTTTTTTAATCCCGCTTGCGTCAATATTTGTTTTCGTTTGCACCTGCCCACAATATTTCATATCTGAACAAACTTGTAGCCTCATTTATACCACAGTAACCCTGACCAGGGAGTTACTAAGGATGAATGAATGAATGTCAATGCTGTAAACGCATGCCAGATTCATATCTCCTCAGTTACGACCGCATGAATTTCTTTTTGTTTGTGTGTATTCCTGTGGGATCCCAATCCCTAATGCACACCTCTAGCCTCAGTCACATGCCTTGTGAACCTTTCTGACAAGCTTTCTAAAAATAAAAAAAATAAAAAAAAATAATAATAATAATAAAAATTGAATAGTACATGTCCTATTCATATCCATATTTGTATATGTTTAGAAAACACTATCCATTCATTCTAAATAATGCATCCGTATTCTGTTACATGGCTACTGGATGTAGCTATATATAAAATGATCATGATAATGAGTCTTTATTGAGCACGTAGACATTACAGCAGAGTGAAATTCTTTTCTTCGCATACCACAGCATGTCAGGAAGTTGGGGTCAGAGCGCAGGGTCAGCCATGATACGGCGCCCCTGGAGAAGAGGGGGTTAAGGGCTTTGCTCCAGGGCCGAACAGTTGCAGCATTGCCAACCCCCGACTTTCCGATCAGAAACTAGTTCAAGAGATCTATATACTAGAGAGCCGTCGCTTACGGCCCACAGATTTATAATCAGAGAGTCCCTTGTAGCTGCACCAGGCTCTATCCAGAATTTTTTTTTTTATCATTGTGTACAGGTGTAGCAGATTAGCGTCGACAAAGAGTGCGTAGTTGATATTTTTCATCCATTATCTGAGGGAATGAAACACTCAGGGGTCTGCTGTTACAGGGAAATAATCAATCAGCGACAGGGTAGTGTTATGTGGCTGACAAGAAGCAGAGTTACTGTTACTTCAACCCTGAAGTTGATTACTTTTATAATGCATCACAACTATTTGCCAATGCTAACCAGTTTTGTTTTGTAAAAAAAAAAATGACACATTGAAATTTTTGTCTATTTACGGTTATGTTTCATGTCGTGGAACACGGACAAGTTTCTGTTATCGCTTACGTCGTGCCTTCTCCAGACTCATGAAGTAAAAAAAAAATCTATATAAAATGCAGCTTGTCATGTTACCAAGAAACCACAAAGCTGCCTGTGCTGAATACTTTCCTGGGTCAGAAAACCTCAAGTTATAGCTTTACCTTTGACTGCTACGAAGCACTGACACTGGAAACTTACAGTGAGGGAAAGAAGTATTTGACCCCCTCTCAATCAGAAAGATTTCTGGCTCCAAGGTGTCCTTTATACAGGTGACAAGCTGAGATTAGGAGCACACTCTTAAAGGGACCATACTCACCAAGAGAACAATGGTAACACACTACACCGTGAAGGACTGAAATCCTGCAGCGCCCGCAAGGTCCCCCTGCTCAAGAAGGCACATATACATGCCCGTCTGAAGTTTGCCAATGAACATCTGAATGATTCAGAGGACAACTGGGTGAAAGTGTTGTGGTCAGATGAGACCAAAATGGAGCTTTTTGGCATCAACTCAACTCGCCGTGTTTGGAGGAGGACAAACATGGAGGTGGAAACATTATGCTTTGGGGGGGGTTCTGCTAAGAGGACAGGACAACTTCACCGCATCAAAGGGACGATGGAAGGGGCCATGTACTGTCAAATCTTGGGTGAGAACCTCCTTCCCTCAGCCAGGGCATTGAAAATGGGTCGTGGATGGGTATTCCAGCATGGCAATGACCCAAAACACACGGCCAAGGCAACAAAGGAGTGGCTCAAGAAGAAGCACATTAAGGTCTCCAGACCTTAATCCCATAGAAAATCTGTGGAGGGAGCTGAAGGTTCGAGTTGCCAAACGTCAGCCTCGAAACCTTAATGACTTGGAAAAGATCTGCAAAGAGGAGTGGGACAGAATCCCTCCTGAGATGTGTGCAAACCTGGTGGCCAGCTACAAGAAACGTGTGACCTCTGTGACTGCAAACAAGGGTTTTGCCACCAAGTACTAAGTCATGTTTTGCAGAGGGGTCAAATACTTATTTCCCTCATTAAAATGCAAAACAATTTATAACATTTTTGACATGCGTTTTTCTGGATTTTTTTTTGTTGTTATTCTGTCTTTCACTGTTCAAATAAACCTACCATTAAAATTATAGACTGATCATTTCTTTGTCATGTATAAAATCAGCAGGGGATCAAATACTTTTTTCCATCACTGTACACTTAGATAACGGTCTAATAATCATTATAATAAATAAACAATACAGAAAACTTCACCATATCAATTATCACGTGTTTCTTTTCATCTGTGGGGCGTCCGCCACACAAGTCCCTGTGTAAGTTGTTACCATAGAAACAATAACATATTAGATGTAGCCAGAACTTCTGAATAATTAGATCTGAGATTTCAACAGCACTGTAGTGTAAGTTGGATTATTTGTCAGGAGACACAGTCGTTTTAAGGTTGCTGGTTGTTCTTGAGACTCTTTACTGGTGGTTAACAATGCTGAAAATGGTTATTGGTACACATGTGAGCCTGTTTGTGTCCGATAGATGAACACAATGGTGCATTCGGACAACTTGTCCATCGAAGAAACTGCTAGTTCATGATGATGTCATTTGAAGGAAAAATCCACCCTGAATGATTGGCATTTTAATCTTTATAATAAAGACATTATCTCCAGTAGATTTTGTTTAAACATCTTTCAACGATATGCTGGTCTAATTTCACTTTCCTACATTACCCACAATGCTATTTGACTACCCAGTGATAGTGGAACCAGTAGGATTTACCCCTTGCTTCTATCTACTGTATATGCGATGCAGCAGAGCTTTCGCTTTTTTAGTCTGTCCAGATCTTGAGTAAAAGCCTTCTTAGCTCTGTGCATGGAATAAAAGCATCAGAAAATGAATAAATATAACTTAAATATGACTTTTAATCCGACTATCTCAGTTTAATGTGTAAAATAAAATGCAGGTAATTACCCATACACAATTTTCCAGTATAAAATAGGTGTAATAATATTCAGCTACCACTGAGTGGCGCCTCAGCTGCATACATAACCATCAACGCCTTTACACATCACATCATCATACACTAATATAATGTAGGCCTTAAACTTTACCACAGTTTATCATAAACCCATCTCTCTTACGTAGACATACACAAACTTTTTGAAGCAGGCAGATCCCAGTCCACTTTGCATGCCGCTATTCTTTAATTCCTCGATTGTTCTGAGAGGGCCTGCATCCCTCATAATTAAACTTTAATCCCATGTACCAGCATCTATTTAAAATTAGGCCTGGCCTCCCGAGAGGCGACGATGGATTAAAACAAGCGAGATAAGACAAGACAAGGAGGAGGAGGAGGCAGGGAAGCGAGAGGTGTCTGGGATGGAGGATGGGGGGCGTTCACCGGGGAGACAGAAATGGCAGGAGCGTGGGGAAGTGGGGGATACGCAGAGCATCGGTGGGCTGGAAGAACAAATCACTGGCATGAGATGTGAGCTTCTTAAGGGGTTGAGAGAGAGAGATGGCGGGTGGGGGGTGGAAATAAGCCAACCTCTGGGAGAAAGAGAAGCCAAAGCTTAACAGCTCTTTGGAAAGACATGTTTTGTGTAACATGTTGTGGAGTGAAGAAGCTAATGGTGGCTATACATGTTATGGTATACTTGAGTTTTCTTTTTCGCACCACACTCTGGACTTCCTAAATTCCACCTAAATCCTCGCCACATCTTCAAACATCACTAGATTTCTCTAGAAAAGTCATAAGGTGGTTTTGTCTTTAGGATCAGGTGGAGACAAGGGCTTGATTTGAAAGCAAATGAGACACAATACCTATCGATGTGATCTATCTGATGCTATGTGCACTTTTTTTATTCATTATAAAGGAAGCTTGTATTGTGGCTGATAGCTGTGTGCGTTCGGCTAGTTTTTATTTGGTCAAGGCTATTTTCATACTGGCTAACATTTGAGAGATCATGAATTTATGTTCAGGAACTAAACTCAGTGTGTGTGATCTTTCTTGTACTTTTGTACTCTGTGTGAATGTAAGAGTTTGTACTTTTCTAGAATAACTTGAGTGAAGGATTTGACGCTGTATTTCAAATTTTACCTCAGAAATTTATCTAGACCAGCAATTCCACATTTTCTTAATTAAAGACTTTCACTTTTTCTCTTTTCCCAAGACCTCATATATGCGAAATGCTCCAGAAATGAGCTAACCAGCCTCAACGATGTAAACAGACTAACAGCTGACTAGCATAAAGAACCAACTTTCTGTTCAGTTTCAATTTCACCATGACATCGAGTTATTGAAAGAGACTTTGAGGTGCAGTATTAATATTGAATGCGATAATTCGTTAACTGACATAGCCACGGCTATGAAAAGAAGAAAAGCACATTATCGAGCTTAATTGGCCATTGCTAATGGTTGTCAATGAGCATTAGCTTGTTCACTCAGGCATTAAATGAGTTAAAGTGAGGTGATTTTTGCATTTTATTTTATATTTTTATTTTTGGTTATGTGCTTATCAGTTATATATATATATATATATATATATATATATATATATATATATATATATGTTGAATGGCATCAGGTTGCATTGTGGGATATAGTACGCCACCAAGATTGTTCTAGCCATGAAGAACAATCTTGGAAATTAAGTAATAGTAGTACGTCGTCTTTGTCATATTGAAAATATGAGGAAATATATATATTTTTTTATGTGGGGATTAGTGATGAGTATAGTATGAGTATTACGCATCGTGTCTTCTAAATACATGCTGCTTTCCAGTTAGTCAATAGCTATTATTGTCAACTGTCTGGCTACAACCACCTAAGATAGCATAAATAGCACACTAAATAGCATTTCCTTTGTAACTAGAGTGAGCTATGTACTTATGTTATTGTGGAAATGCCTGTAGGGACTGACTTCCATTATCTTTGTGGATTCATTTTTTCTGTTGGTTTTGTTAGCAAGGGAGTGTCAGAATGACTTTGGACTGCAAGATTAGCTAACTCCCTTCCTTCTTAATTAGAAGTGATCTGTTTGGTATTTCTGCTTTGTCCCCAACTAAAGTCTTTATTACCCTGCTGGGGGAAAAAACAAAAAACAGCTCGGTCTCTAGACCAGCTACCAAAAACATCGGCTGAGCTGGTCAGACTAGTAGATCGTATTTAATAGAAGGTAAATTCATTCCAGAATAATTGCTTAAATTGCTAATTAAATGTTTGAGATTGTTTAATTGCCTTACTGTCTTGTTGCATTAGAACTAACCGTTCCCATTGACCAGTTTGACCAGCTCGGCCTGTGCTTTTTGTAACTGGTAGCTTATCAGATCAAGCTGGCTTCCTCAGCAGCTAATATTTTCTTTCCTTCATTTTCCCTATTGGTTTAATAAATTCGCGATGTATCCAAGGAACATTTCGTGGCGATGATAGGAGTCCTGGAGGCACCATCTTTAAACCGAATATTTTGAATACTTATGTTCAAGCTCTCTGGACTTTTTGTACTGATTGTTCTTTGTGTTGCTTGGTTTCCTGATCTTCATTGCATTGATTGTTTATGCAGTTACACTGCAAAACATGATAGCAAAGGACACATGATCAAAAATGTCTCATAATGAGATAGGTATATAACAAATACAAGACCATTAAACCTATATAACATAAGACCATTAAACCTATATAACGAAAGACCATTAAACCTATATAATATAAGACCATTAAACCTATATAATATAAGATCATTAAACCTATATAATATAAGACCATTAAACCTATATAATATAAGACCATTAAACCTATATAACGAAAGACCATTAAACCTATATAATATAAGACCATTAAACCTATATAATATAAGATCATTAAACCTATATAATATAAGACCATTAAACCTATATAATATAAGACCATTAAACCTATATAACGAAAGACCATTAAACCTATATAATATAAGACCATTAAACCTATATAATATAAAACCATTAAACCTATATAATATAAGACCATTAAACCTATATAATATAAGACCATTAAACCTATATAATATAAGACCATTAAACCTATATAACGAAAGACCATTAAACCTATATAATATAAGACCATTAAACCTATATAATATAAAACCATTAAACCTATATAATATAAGACCATTAAACCTATATAACATAAGACCATTAAACCTATATAAGACCATTAAACCTATATAAGACCATTAAACCTATATAATATAAGACCTACTCCTTTCAGTTTTAAAATGGTCTTATTTGTCTATTTGTCTAATTTGGTTTCTTTCTGTAAATAAATGCTGGAAATAAACACAATTGCTATCTATGGAATAAGTAACTTCCAATCTAGAAATGAGTAATATATATTTATATATATATGTGGCTTAAAGTCTTCGTGAAGTGCATTGAAACGTGCAACTTTATTCTGTGTTGACGTAATTTCCACTCAAACAGGAAGTCAGGACGGGACATATATCTAGTTATTCGTACCATGGATTTTTATAATGTTGGGAAGCTGAAGTGCAGAATGATGTCATCAAGATTGTTGATCTGTATTGGTGGTAGACAGAGACTGTAAATTTTGAATACATATATCTTCTAAATGAGAATTTTGTCATTTTGTTTTGTTTTGTAGCACACTAGATTATTGATAACCTTAAGGCTGACATATTCATTCTAAAAGTAACTAAACTTACATTTTGTGTCCTTGGGGACTAATAATCTCACACTTGGTTAAACACAATTTAATCTAATAAACTACAGAGAGGGGTTAAAGCAATGCAAACATGCACACACGATGCAGTATTAGACCATAAGCACATCATAATGAAACTAAAGCTGAATCCCGGAAACTAAAGCTGAATCCCGGACGCTTTTTTTAAGGTCCGCTAAAGAGGACACGTCCAGGAAAAAGATGACGTATGGTCGCCCTAATCTACTAACATTAATATCTAATTGAATTTGCTTATTAAGATATTGAAGATATTTTTACTTGCTAAGATCATGTTTTTGCAACGTATTCTTCAGTAACTGCTTTATCGGCTTTGATCCGGGTCATGAGGATCGGGATCCTATCCCTGGGAAACCGGGACGTGAGTCACTGGGCACCGTGAACACATACATTCACACCTAGGGGCAATTTATTGTAGCCACTTTAACGCTAGCATGTTTTTGAGCGGTTGGAGGAAACTGGAGAACCCGGAGGAAACCACACGGATAGAGTGAGAGCATGTAAAACATGATACAGACAGTAGCCTGAGCTCTGGGTCGAACTGAGGACCGTAAGATTCTGGGATTTCA
Source organism: Ameiurus melas (assembly GCA_012411365.1). NCBI lineage: Eukaryota > Metazoa > Chordata > Actinopteri > Siluriformes > Ictaluridae > Ameiurus > Ameiurus melas. Next base: position 20,076,358 of record CM022770.1, on the reverse strand, counting down.
TTCAAACTGAAGTCTGTGATATTTGATCAATTTGTTGCATTATTCTGAAAGCTTATAATTCAATTGCTGTAGCATGAGAGACACGTCATATATTTTCTGTAAACATGGCAGAACCAGTACAGAGCTCAAAATGTCACCTCTGTCCTGGTTTATCTGAGTCACTCGGCCATTCTGGGAAAACATCTCACATGTTTTCATGTGATATTCATTCGGTTCATTGGTAACTGGAGTAAACAGTCTAACACACAAGCTAGTATAATAGTTGACTTTAATAAAGCACCCAGAGCAATGATTACCGAATGCGACTTCATCAATCGGTTCAAAAACGGTTCATCAATCAGTGCTAGTTCAGTGTTTTTGACACTTTTGGCACAATCTGTTGTTCCTAGGAGTAAGCATGAGGATGTCTTCTGAACATAACACTGGTACAGAAAGAAAGACAGCCATAAAGTAAGGCAACTCTTTAAAAGACACATTTTCTTACGCTGGTTCCGTGCGTGTCGTAAAACGTGTTTGTGAATTATTCGTTTTCTTTGGAGGCTGTCCATGGAAAACTGTGAGAACATAAAAGTTCTGTCAGTTTGTCGCATTAAAGAGAGTTTTATCAATGCACAAGCAAGCGAGAGAGAGAGATAGAGAGAGAGAGAGGGAGCGAGAGAGGGAGCTCAACATCAAAGTTTCTTTGCAACTGACTGAAAAATCTATAGCTATATACTTTTTTTTTTTTGCAGCACCTTGAAAACTCTTTCCGCAAAACCCCAGTGCTGTGTGCGCTTCTCTAATCAAAGCAATAGCGTCTGTGAATAAAGCTCAAAGCTCAAAGCTCGAAGTTTTGACACAGCACGTCAGTGTAAGTCAAACTAACTCTTGCCATGTTGTTCAAACCTGCCTTATTTTGTGGCTATGAGCTATGAGAATCGGTGATATTATACGGGTTATACGTCCATCCATCCACCCAATTCATTTTCTGTACCGCATATCCTGCACAGAGTCACGGGGGAGCCTGGAGCCTATCCCTGGGGACTCTGGGCACAAGGTGGGGGACAACCTGGACAGGGTTCCAAACCATCGCAAGGCACAATCACGTACGCATTCACACAATACAGATCATTTTCGACACGCCAATCAGCCTACAACGCATGTCGTTGGACTGGGGGAGGAAACCGGAGTACTCGGAGGAAACCCCGGACGCATGGAGAGAACATGCAGACTCCGCACACACAGAGCGGAGGTGGGATTGGAACTCCCGACCAATAATTATTTATTATTTTCCAGTAATACTGTAACATTTATTAAATACAGACACGTCATTGTTTTTTTGGGTTTTTTTATCTGTTTACATTTGTAGTTTTGGAATGTCCAGGAAGTTAGTTCCAAGTGCTTTCTGACGAGCTGTTTTGTTTCTTCTCGTAATCCCAATACACACACATGCACGCACGTACGCACGTCTACACAACCACTTCCTTGTCATATGCAGGCATCCATGAAGAGACGTGGCGTTCAGTCAGCAAACACTGATCAATAGATCATTTCTCTTCCTAATGTGAAGCCATTTTCCTTCTCAGGCACGCCACTGAGCCAGCACTTTGTCATCGCAGTGTTTGTGAAGGAGGCCTGGCACGAATCCGAGCTTTTATCATCCCTGCCTGAGAGACAGAGAGAGAGAGAAAGAAAGAGCGAGAGAGAGAGAGCGAGTCTGTCATATGTCATGTACCTGCTCGAGATAACAAGAAGATTCCAGACGAAAGCTCACGTCTCACAAAGCGCAAGATCATCTTTTCCAGTAATTCTTCAAGCCCAAAAAATGCTAACGCTGCTAAATACTGAACGAAAGCCTGGTTAGAATTACTGCTGACTGGTCATTGGTTTTGTTCTTTTCATTGTTGTTGTTTTTTTTTCCCGTTTCTCTCGCCATGTTTCTTCGCCATTTTTTTTTTGTGCATTTCTAGTGTCCCAAGGTCAGAATTTGTCACAGCGTATGATCTGATTGTGAAACTGCTTTTCATGTTTCATCTTTATCTTCTGCCAGGTCTGACATTTAAGAACCTGTTCCTATTTTGAGTGACAAAACGTTTTAGGTGTGGTGGAGTATAAAGAACACACGCACATGCTACAGGATTATTACTTGGCTCCGGGGCATTGATGTATTTGCATGAAGAACATGTGAATTTTTCACACCTCCGTTTATGAGGAGTGTGGAAGCAAAGAGAGCAAAACTTTTACGGAGTGCCGGGTTTTGATTTGTCCAGCAGAGGGCTGACCGTAGTCTTTCTACGCACTGCACTAGATGATTTGCTGCCCTCCCTTTCTCCTTCACTTGTATTGATCCGTTCCCCATTCACTTTGTTTTTTTCTCCTTCCCCCTCAGGCAGCACGGGACGTCTCAATTCTTTCTGGGCAACATCCAAATGTCCAAAGGAAAGCAAAAATGAGAGATGTGAGAAAGTCATGATTAGTGAGAGCTCCTGCACCCTATTCACCCCTGACCTTGACCTTGACCCTGAGCATGACCCTGGGGCCAGAGGTTGTGTGAACACGTCGCCGATGGGGTTCTCTGCCGACTGGGTGATGAGTGGCGTGCTAGCCAGAACACATGGCCTGTTTGACTAGATTAGACATGTATTACTCTCCATTTGCTGAACTTTATCCGGACTACATTTCATACAGCGTGTAGCCCTGAGCTCTTTCACAACAGCTTATTAGCGTTAGTGTTCAAGTTCCCTTCATTTGAATTCACACCTGAAAGGATAGTAATAATTATGTTAGGAACCTGTAACACACTTAAAAGTTCAACGGCAAAACAAGAGTGAGTAATTATTGTATGCATAACAGTGACCTTACACATTTCTAGAGGATGTGACCTTAAGTCAATTCTTGCTTAATAACAAAAAAAACTTTTTTTAAAAAGTTAACTCGTGATTCAATCTTATTTTTTTCACTATTGCAATGCCAACTCTTTTATTATTATTACTACTACTATTATTATTATTATTATTATTATTATTATCATCATTATATTTTAAACATAACTGGCATGATGAGGACAGAATCAGCTAATTTATCAGTCAGTGTTGGTTCAGGTTGAAAACACCACCACACCAACCACTACCCCCCACCACCCCACCCACACCACCACCACCACACCACCACCACACCACCACCACCACACCACACCACCACCACCACCACCACAACACCAACCACATACCAACCACACCACACAAAACACACCAAAACACAAACAACAACCACAACACACCACCCACCCACCACCCAAAACAACACCAAACCCACCACCACCACACCACACAACACACAACCAAACACACACACACACACCTACCACCCACCACCACCACCACACAACACCACACCACACCACCACAACCACCACCACCACCACACCACCACCACACAAACACCATCCCCACACCACAAACCACACCAACACACCACCACACCTCCACACCACCACACCACACCACACCACCACACCACACCACCACCACACACACACACCACCAAACCACCACCACCACCAACACACAACACCACCACCACCACCACCAACACACCACCACCACCAAACACACCACCACCACCACCACCACACAAAACAAAACAACACACACACCCACAAAACACCACCACCACACCACCAACCACCCCACCACACCACACAACCAACACACACCACCACACAACACAACAAACCAAACAAAAACACCACAACAACCACCACCAACACACCACCACACCACCCACCACCACCACCACACCCCACACACCACCACACCACCACAACCACACACACACCACCCACACACCACCAACCAACCACCACCACCCAAACACACCACCACACACCACCAAACACCACCACCACCACACACAACAAAAACCACCACCAACAAACACAAAAAAACACCAAACAAACACACACACCACCACCACCACCACACCACCACACACACCACCCACCACCACCCACACCACCACCACACACACCACAACAAACACATAAACAACCACACAACCAACCACCCCACACCCACACAAAAACCACACCACCACACCAACAAAAAAAACACCAAAACCACCACCAACACCAACCCCACCACACCACCCACCACCAAATAAACACCCCACACCCACCACACACACAACCAACACCACACCAACAACACCAAAAAAAAACAACACAACACAAACACCCCCCACACCACCACACCCAAACCCACACACCACATACACCACCACCACACACCAAAACCACCACACCACACCACACAACCAACCACCACCACCACCAACACACCACCACCACCACCACACCACCACCACCACACCACCACCACCACAAAACACACACCACCACAACACCACACACAACCCCACACCACCAACACACACACACCACCACACACACCACCCAACACAACACACACCACCACAACCACACCACAACCACCACACCACAACCCCACAAAACACCACCACCACCACCATACCACCACCCTACACCACCACCACCACCCTACCACCACCACCACCACAACCACCACCACACCACCACCACCACACCACCACCACCACACACCACACCACCACACCACCACCACTACCACCACCACACCACCACCACCACCACCACCACCACCCACCACCACCACCACCACCACCACCACCACCACACCACCAACCACACCAACACACCAAACACCAACAACAACCACCAAACAAAACCAAAAAAACCAAAACCAACCCCACCACCAAACTACCACCACCAACCAACCAAAAACAAACACTACTACAAACAAACAAACAACACAAACACCACCACAACACACACCACAAACACACCACCCACCACACCACCACACCAACCACCCACCACCACCAACACACCAACACACAAACAACACACCACCAACCACACCACACCACCACCACCCCACCACCACACCACCCCACCACACCACCACCACCACCACCCACCACCACCACCACCACCACCACCACCACCACCACCACCACCACCACCCACCCACCACCACCACCACCACACCACTACCACTACCACCACACCAACCACACACCACACCACCCACCCACCCACAACCACCACCACCACACCACCACCACCACCACCACCACCACCACCACCACCACTACCACACACCACCACCACCACCACCACCACACCACCAACAACCACACACACCACCACCACACCACCACCACCCACCACACACAAACCACCACCACCACCACCACCACCACACCACCACCACCACCACCACCACCACCCCACCACCACCACCACCACCACCACCACCACACACAACCACCACCACCACCACACCACCACCAACCACCACACCCAACCACCACACACACCAACACCACCACACCACCACCACCACACCACACCACCAAACCACCAACACCACCACCACACCACACCACCCCCACCAACCACCACCACTACCAACTACTACCACCACCACAACCAACACACCACCACCACCACCACCACCACCACCATTACCACCACCACCACACCACCACCACACCCCACACCACCACCCCACCACACCACCACAAAACACACCCCCACACACAACCACACACAACCACCACCACCACACACAAACCAACACACCACCACACAACAACCCACAACACAAAAACACACAACACACACAACCACACCACCACCACCAAACCACACCAACCCAAACACCAACCAACACCACCACCACCACCACACTAACACACCACCACCACCACCACCACACCACACCACCAACCACCACCACACTACCACCACACTACCACAAAAAAACAAAACAACACCACCAAACAACACCCCACACCACACCACCCACACCCAAAACCCAAAACCACACACAACCACACACCCCCCCACACAAACCACACACCACCACACACCACAACCACACACACCACACCACCACACACCAAACAAACACAAAAAACAAACACCCCACCACCACCACCACCACCACCCCACCACCACCAAACCCCCACCACCACACCACACCACCAAACACACACCACCACCACCACACCACACCCAACAAAACCACACAACCACCACACAACCAACCAACACACCACCACCACACCCCACACCACCACCACCACCACCACCACCACCACCCACCACACCACACACACCCACCACCACCACCACACACACCAACAACCACCAACACACCAACAAAAAACCACAACCACACCAAACAACCAAACACACAACAACACCACCACCACACAACACAAACACCCCCCACCACCAACACCCACCCCACCACACCACCACCACCACCACCACCAACACACCAACACACACACCCCCACCACCACACCACCACAAAACCACCACACCAACCACCACACCACACCACCACCACCACCACCACACACCACCACCACCCACACACACCACCACCACCACTACCACCACACACCACCACCACACCACCACAACCAAACCCCCACACCAACACCACCAACCCAACACACCACCACACCACCACCACACCACCAACAACCCAACCCCCCACCACACCAACCACCACACCACACACCAACACCAACAACAAAACAACACACACACAACCCACCAAAAAACAAAACCACACACCACACACCACCACCACCACCACCACCCACCACACACCCAACAACACCAAAAACACAAAACACCAACCACCACCACCACCACCACACCACCACCACCAACCACCACACCCACACCACCACCACCACCACCACCACCACCAATCCACCACCACACCACCCACCACCACCACCACAACACCACCCAACACCACCACCACCAACCACCAATCATCACCACCACCACCACAATTAATAACCAACCCACCATACCACCACCACTACTACCACCACCATACCACCACTATCATCAACCACCACCACTACCACTACCACCACCACACCACCACCACATACCACCACCACCACTCCCACCATTACCACATCACCACCACACCACCACTACCACCCTACCACCACCACCACTCACCACCACCCACCAACCACCACCACCACCACCACCACCACACCACTCCCACCACCACCACCACCACCACACCACCACCATACCACACCCACCACCATCACCACCACCACCAATACCACCACCCCACCACCACAACCACCACCACCACCAACCACCACCCACCACACCCCACCACACACCCCACCCACCACCACCACCACCCACCACCACCACCACCACCCCACCACCACCACCACCACCACCACCAATACCCACCACCACCACCCACCACCACCAACATCACCACCACCACCACCCACCACCAATTACCACCACCACCACCCACCACCACATCAACAATCACCCACCACCACCACCTCACCACCACCACCACCACCAAACCCCAACACCACCACCACCACACAACCACCACACCATCACCACCACACCACCACCACTAACCACCACCTACTACCACCACCACCACCACACCACCACCACCTCACCACCACACCACCACTACCACCACCCACCACCACTACCACCACCCACCACCACCACCACACACCCACCACCACCACCACCACCACCACCATTACCACCACCACCACCACCAATCACCCACCACCACCAAACCACCACCCCACCACCACCACCACCACCACCACCACCACCACCACCACCACCACCACCACCACCACCACCACCACCACCACCACCACCACCCCACACCACCACCACCACCACCACCACCACCACCACCACCACCCCACCCACCACCACCACCCACCACCACCACCACCCCACCACCCAACACCCACCACCAACCAATTCCACCACCACCCACCACCACCACCACCACACCACCACCACCACCACACCACTCACCACCACCCACCACAACCACCACCATCACCACCCACCACCAACCACCACACCAAACCACACCACCACCACCACCAACCACCACACCATCACCAATACCACAACACTATCACCACACCACCACCACCACCAACCAATCAACCAACCAACCACCAACTAACCAACCACATATTACTATACTACTACTACTACTAATACTACTACTATTACTATTACTACTACTATTACTACTACTATTACTACTACTATTACTACTTCTACTACTACTATTACTACTACTAATATTTAATTGCAATTTGTTGTTACTATGAGTATTTTTATTATTTTATTTTATTTGGGGTTCCATTCAATTGTATTTACTTTTTCTTTCTTTCTTTCTTTTTTTCTTTCTTTCTTTCTTATATAATTTGATCTTGACCCTCTTAGTGGTTAATTATCACCCAAAGCCAAACAGCTTATGCGTAGAAGAGATGCTTTTTCTTTGTATCCTCCCAAAATCTAGGACGCATTGCCATCTGTTATTTATCAGGCTCTAGTTATTAAAAGCTTAGCTAAAAAAAAAAAAAAAAAACAAGTACAATCTCTCCCCCTTTTAATAACCTTACCACTTAATAATGCTAGCATTTATTAGCGAATCCCGTAACACTGTACCGTAATTTTAGTTTTTTGTCTTTACTTTGACTTAGTTTTGTGTCTTTGTACTTAATGCATTTTATTTGCATTAGTGATCAACTGTACTATTAATAAGGCATGATATAAACCAGTAATAACTACAAATCTATAGTTGTAAATAAATATAAAACATAAATAAATATATACTGTATACATGTGTAGTAAAGCGATTTTGGCCTGCATTTGAAACCCTGTAAACTTTCAGGAGCCATTTTACATTCCATAGTCTTGTAACTACATGCCTTTCCGATCAGTTACACTGTGGTATGATATAAGAGAAATACTATGAAAATGAGCAATAAAATGAGTAATAATGAGTAATAAGCTCATAGGTATATATGAAAAGTGTCATTTAAATGATTATTAAATACAGCATTGTTTCAGAAATGCAGTTAAATAATAATAAAAATTATATATATATATATATATATATATATATATATATATATATATATATATATATATATATATATATATATATATATATATATATATATATATATATATATATATATATATAGTATGTTATGATGCTTTGTCTATAAAGGAAGAATAAAGAAACCCTCTTAGATTTATAGACATAATATTTATACCTAATGCTTGGGGGATGGTGAGCGTCTTGCTCGATGGGCCGCTTGTCACCAAAACAACAGCCATAAATGTCAACGACCCAGTCAGACAAGACAGATCTGATTCTTTTATTCCTCCATTTCTGTTCTGACTGGGATTTGAACTCATGACCTTCCTGTTAGAGACAGAACACAACCTGAACCACTAAGCAAGCATGAAGAAAGCTGGTTTTGCATGACGGTATGTGTGTGAATACAATGCATCATGCTAACTTGTGCTTATATTTTATCCATGGATAGTTGCTGAGGTGTGTGTGTTGTGTGTGTGTGTGTGTGTGTGTGTGTGTGTGTGTGTGTGTGTGTGTGTGTGCAATGCCTTAGCAGATCAAGGACACCCTGCAGATCAGCATGTCCTCTCTGTCACCTCTAAAGGTCAGGTCATCCTGACATCAGCACACTCTCTCTCTACACACACACACACATACATAAACAGCATTGAGCTGGTTTTGGATAACATGCAAATATGAGTGTGTGACAAAGCGTTGAAAGCACTGACGCATTACTAGCCTGGTATCAATGGAAATAATGGTAACAATTATATTCATAACAACATTATTTACACTCAGTGACACTCCTTTACCAGGAACACCTTAGGCTTTTACGCATTTTTTAAAAATTATTATCATTATTCTGCCTGTAAACAGCTTTCATGGACAAAATGAACAACAGTGTCATGTGTCTTAATGTTAAGGATTCTCAAGCAAATGTTTTTTGACTTTGTATTGAACAGCTAGTTTTATTGAATTTTCAATAACTGATGACGAATATGTTATTCAGCTTTTATAAGTCTTAAACTTGTATTTTTCTTGGTTTTTTTTCAACTAGGAAAACATTCAAACGTGTCTCAGGCATCAACATTTCATTTTTTACAAGCTTTCTTCACTGACAAAGTCTGTGTTTTGCTCTTAAATGAGTAACAGGGTTCTTTCTTTCTTTCGTTCTTTCTTTTAGCATAGAATGATCAAATACACACCCTGTGATTTAGTCAACTAGCGTCCATACGAATAGCGTGATGACATGCTATTCATTGATTTCCTAATTAATAATTTACTTTCAAGTTCAAGTTAAGACCAGGGTTGTCCTTTTAATATGAACCCAATATCAATGAAAGTATCAATGAAAATAAAGGAAAAGAAAAGAAGAAAGAATGAGAGGAATCGTTCTTTTCTTCTTCCCATGATCTTCAGGAATTTCAGATGAACAGGTGACTTATATTGGAATATTCGGAATATTTCCAAGAGCGGCGTGTGTTCATGTTAAGGTCGAGTGAATGTTGAGGAAATAAATTGTACATTAGAATGGACGAGACTTGGACAAGGATGTTAAATGGATTCTCACGATAAAGCAAAAACATGACTTCTGAAGTATTTTTATGATTAGATTTCAGTGTAAAGTGTAGTTATATTGCACTGCGATTGGGACCGATGCTGTTTTGTAAATGCTACAGAGGTTCTGTAATATACACATAAATTGTTCTGAAGGAAAACGTAATTGTGTTTAAAGTATTTTGGTTTTTTTTTTATCTTTATTTTACGGACATATTTGTTAATGCAATATCATTGGAACAAAAATGGCAGCCCAATCACAGAACCATCCGCTAACACTTTATTATACGAATGAATCAGGTTGTGGTGTGTGCTATTGCATTATAATTATGACAATATTGTGAAAAATTCAGGAAAGTAATCATTATTTGTTTGTTATAAATAAATCATTTGGATTAGGTTTGGGAAGCCTTAAGAAATTTACACTAGTAAAGTAACTATAAAACCCAGCAGCATGGTTTTCAGTATATCTACAGTACAATCCCAATATTTCAATGATAAACGGATGTTAAATGGTATATAAGCTTGAAGTGGCTGTGAAAGTATTAAATAATTGGTTTTAAATTGAATATTTATTCGATATGTTCTTGCACATTTTTATCGGAACATAGATATTTTTTAAACAAATAGCATTTTCTTTGATTTTCTCCTGAATATGTTTAAAACACTGTTAGATGGACATGCCAGTTTATTGTCACGAGCCTACTTTAGATTTAGGTTTGTGTAGACTTTAAACATATTTCACTTCACAGAATTTCACCAGTTCACGAATTCCAAGAACAAACTCGTCTCTGTACAAAGCCAGCTTCTTCTCCATTGTTGCTTCAAAAGACCAGCTTTCTGACGATGCATTTCTGCAGAGGATCTGCCTCATTAGTTATAAATGGAAGGACAGGCAGAAATAGGACATTAAAAAATTACAGGGAAAAAAAAACATTATGTGGGATCAAAAATAGCATGGGGGGATATCCCCTGATGTGGTTTATTTTTTTGTTTTTTTGTTTTACATCACATCGCAGTTCACTGTTGGTGACATAAAGGATAAGTGCTCGCCATAGGCACATAAAGAGCCCTAAAAGAAAGTGAAATCTAATTTAGTATCATGAAACGCTCAGACTTGTTAGGCAGGATTAAACGCAGTCACAGGGGTTTCCACTGAATCGTCTGGAAAATGTAATAAGCACCATGTGAATGTGCCTAAAAGTATAAACATGGATGCATTTGCAGCTATATGGTGCACTTTAAAGCATGCTACATTTTACATTAGACCATTTAGCAAATGCTTTTATCCAAATTGAGCATAAAATAAAAAAGCAGACATATACAGTAAGTGGTGCTAGACTTTCCACCAACTGACCACAAAAGACACAAATACACACTAGTACATATTAGTGCTACGGACACTCAGAGCAGCTGTGAACAATGCAACGTTAATAACAGTAAAAATGAAATAATAATAGATTCACAATAAAATGTATAACTTTGACAAAAATCAGGCTGATATACGAACGATGAATACTCGTACACTCACGTGGCAAACAAATTCACCAGTTTATCATATTAAAACTGTCGATGACACTTTATCAGCCACGTTATGACTGTTGCTCTTTAATATATGTCATTTCAGATTGGTGAGATCAATTATTTAAAAACCTGTTCTTACATTATCTGATCATTTATTGTGTCATTTTTTATTTTGTTTTATTACTATACTACTATCATGTTGCCAGTTTATTAGGCATCTAATTTGGTGCAATAAAAGGGATTTGGATTTACGATGCACCTTAACTGAAGTGAACTTAACTTAACTAGTCAGCTTTTTTCCGACCCCACCCCCCCCCCCACCCCACCCCACCCCACCCCACCCCATACTTCAACCCTTGTGTCTTGTTCACTACGTGTGGATCTCCGACAGACCCCCAGGCCATCTCTTTAAATTTAATAGTGTATTTTAAAATACCCAGTATGTGCTTATTAACTCATAAAAGACTGTCAGCGTGGTGTTTGGAATCATAATATCTTCATTTTTACTGAATACATACGGACACACACACACACACACACAGAAAGGGTTCCTAGTGTGTATACATAAGGTGCTGACATTATAATGCACACATTAAATTTCATACATTTCAAGAATCTATTGTCAGCTTTAATACGAATGTAATAATTATGCAGAACACCCAGTTAGATCCTGAGCTCGGGTTACTATCTGGGTTGAGTTTGACATGTTTTCCCCGGCTGAGTTTTCTCTAAGTTCTTCTGAAATGTCAGTAGGTGGACTGGTTGTGCTAAATTGCCCCTAGATGTGAATAAGAGTGAGAATTGGTCTGTTGCCACGTCCACAATGTATTCCTGCCTCGTACCCAGTGTTCCTGGGATAAACACCGTATCCACCGTTGCCCTGACCAGGATAAAGCCCTTACTGAAGATGAATGAAAATGATAAATGAAGACGAAACTTTTTTTATACCACTTGTCAATGCAAGAGAGAGAGAGTGAGTGAGAGAGAGAGAGAGAGAGAGAGAGAGATTTATACACACACACACACACAAAAATACCCTGCAGTTCCCCTGTCTGCCTGTAGGGGCGCCATCACCACGCATCCGTGCTCAAACGTCCAGCAGATCAAAACGTTTGATCAAAACAATAAGACAATGAATAAAATAATAAGATGGTGACGCTAATATATATATATATATATTTTTAATAGCTATATAGCCCTTTTATTAAACATTTAAAATCTATATAAGCCTAAAAAAACCCTTTGAGAGCTTTACAACAACAAAACAACAACAATAATGTGGAAGCTTTTAAAAAGTAATAATAATAATCATCAGAATGAAAAACATATATAATAAGATTTAAAAAATCAGCATATATATGCAAATATATACCTACATATATATATATATACTTTTTGAAAAGGGATTCAGTGATCAATTATTTAATAAACAATTACAGTAAACAATAAGTTAATAAGTAATAACATTATTACGTCATGTTATAATAGCAATGCGAGTCATCACGAGACACATTATTGAGATGAAAGATGAAAACCCAGGTAAATAAAGTATCCAATATAATAATAAATACAGATAATAATTCATAACAGGATATAAATAAATACGATGGATAATTATGTTTTTTTTTTAAATTAATGATCATCTGTTTATAAACAAAGCGTTGAAAACCGTTCAATGAAGAATAAATATGTTTTTTGTTTTTAATATAAATGTGTTGGGTTTTTAAGAAGAAAAAAAAACAGAAAGCGCAGAAAAAAAACCCCAGAAAAAGTAAACAGAAAGTAATCAATAGTGCAGCTCTTCTGCTGTGTTTTATTTATATTCCTAGGTATTCACGATGTAAACGTGATCCTCGTGGAGGAGGAGGGAGGAGGAGGAGGTGGAGAGAAGAAGGAAGAAAGAAAGAAAGAAAGAAAAAACTCCAGTCCGCGTTTTACGCGTTACAGATATCGCCGGTCGATCACTGAGCTCCGTGGCACCGTTCAATACAGACTCAGGTTCGCTGTTCGATCAACTCCATTCCGCGCCGCCGTTCGATAAGCGAAGGCCGCGTTCGATTACTCCGCTCCGGGTTTTACGCGTTTCCCGCTCTTTTTTTTCTTTTTTTCCCCCTCTCCCCCCTTCTCGCGAACTCCGGCCCCTCGCGCTCTCTCTATCAGCCTCTCACTCCGTCTCAATATGTCTCAAGATGGCGGCCAATGCGGGATCGATGTTTCAATATTGGAAGCGCTTTGATTTACAGCAACTGCAGGTTAGCCTTTCTCTCCGCACTTTGCCTTGTTTTGTGAACGCCGTAAGTGCGAGCTCCGGCCCTGGAGCGCTTCTCCGCGGCTCTTTCGGCGCTGTTTATTTAATTTTTTTTGGACTCTGGGTATTTTTTTTTTCTGTTTTTTTTCCGGGACCCTCTGCTTCTCGCCATTGATTAACGCGGCGCTCTCTCGCGGATCGGAAATTGATCCTCTTTGTTCGATTCGCATCGATCCAGACTCATGGCGCTGCCCCGGGAAGCCGCTCGCTCGCGTTTAGAACCTATCGGTTTTCTTCCTTAATTCCAGCGCGCCTCTCCGGGTGATGATATTCCACCTGACGCGGCGGCAACTTCGCCCGCTCCCGATGCGTGTTTATGATCGTGTTACGGTTGAATTATTTGGTCGGGGGCTGAATGAAGTGCGCTCGTTGCCCCGGCTGTGTTGGTGGCGCTGTAGTGACACTTATTAGCCGCACGTCGGGCCCCGTCCCAAACTGATTCCCACTCCCTATAATCCGTGCACTACACCCGGCGTCAACTTAACCGCCTGTACACCCTACCTAGTGCCCTTGATCTCATATTCACAGCTATTTGGGACAGATCTCGCCAGCTAGCTAGGTCCCGCTTGTCATTCCATTCGATTCGAATGCACAATATTTTAGTGAAAGTTTATTTATTTATGAATTATGATTATTATTATGATTATTATTGTTGTACACTAAACATAACGTTAACACCATTATCTCGGCGCGATGTTTATATTCTTTCAGGAAGGTTTATTATTTATTTATTTCTAATTGAATGGAATAATAATGATATAATAAGACTAGTTGAAGCGACTCGGCTGTTGATGAAGAAGCTAGCTCGCTAACGGCTAGCATCCGAGCTAAACTACTCAAGAACGCGTTCATTTCGATATTATTACTTTTTATTTATTTATTTAATTAATTAATTTTTTTTATTTTTTTGGGGGGTGGGTGGGTGGTGGTAATAATTCGTTCTGTAAACGAGTGGAAGCGGAATTGCGAATAAAACCGGAATGAAGCGGTGACGTGTTTGTTAGCACGTTAGCTTAGACAATGTCGGTGCGTTCAGGAATATTGTCGGGGTTTTGTTTACAAACAACAACCACCGCGGGATAGAGTTGTTTATGTATTAATTCGGCTGAACTGCGCGGTGTTGTGTTGTACATGTTCAGGGGTAAAGTTGGTGGACTTGGTGCTGGTGTGTGAGTGCGGAACGAACCCGAACCCACTTCCCTCCAGAACCCGCTCCGGGTTCGGCCCCCGTGTGTGGAGAAACGCCGCGGGGGAGAGAGTGGTGGTCAAGGGGAAACCCCGAGGAGTTTGATCCTCCTGAGACACTTTCTTCTCGGGTTCAATAAAGTCAATGTTCTGGGCTTTATCTGCTGATCATCTGAAACTTATTCAATATGACCCAAACTATTCATTCCCACTTATCTGGAATATAAAGATTTATAATTACATTACATAAATATCAATATAAATGTGCTGAATGTAGGTTGGGGGGGATTTTTTTTTAGTAGTAAAAAATAATATATGTATGTGTATAATGTTGTTTTTTTTTTAGACTTGGGATGAAACGTGGATGTTTTCAATCATAATAAATAATAAATAATGTACACATGTCCTATAAATATTAATTATGAATAAATAAATAAAGCAGAAGTGGAGGGATGTGGGTTTCGGTACGTACAAAAATAAAAAGTCTTTAAAATTAGATAACGAAAGAATGAATTAGATTTCGTGTGTGTGTGTGTGTGTGAGGAGGAATCATGTATTTCTTAAATGGAAAAATTGTACGAACATCAACATTAAGTGTGTATATATAATGGAGATAAAATACATGCGTGTATAATGCACGTTTCATTAGTTTAGAGCGTGCGCAAATATAAATATTAAATCGGCACGACATTGTGAGCTGTTCTGTCGGTCTTTCCTTTGATCTGTCTGTCTGTCTGTCTGTTTCTCTCCCCGTTTGTCTCTCTGTCTGTCTATCTTTCGCTCGCTGTCTGTCCCCTGTTCTCTCTACTTGTCTCTCTGTCTTTGTTTTTCTCTCTGTCTCTCTCGCTCTCCTTTTATTTCTGTTCTCTCTCTCTCTTTATCTACCTATCTGTCTGTCTTTCTCTCTCCATTTATCTGTCTCTCGCTTTTACTTCTGTCTCTCTCTCCCCTTTTCTCTCTACCTGTCTGTCTTTCTACTTCTCTCTCTATCTACCTGTCTGTCTGTCTGTCTCTTTTGCTCTCCTTTTATTTCTGTCTCTCTCTCTCTCTCTCTCTCTCTCTCTCTCTCTCTACCTATCTGTCTTTCTCTCTTTCTCTCCATTTAGCTCTGTCTCTCTTTCACTTTCTGTTTGTCTGTCTTGCTCCCCTTTTCTCTCTACCTGTCTGTCTTTCTACTTCTCTCACTCTCTCTCTCTCTGTGTGTTTGTGTAGGAATAAAAACTTCAGCAGCTCTCCCTCTAGCTTTCACACATGTTCACACTCCTCTACACGGCTGCGTTAGAAATATCTGCTCTCAAGGTTTCCTTTTTTCTTCTTCTTTTTTTTTGTCACTTTTCAGTGTTTTCTTTAATTCCCAGGGAATAAAGCGTGTTTTAAAGAGATTTTGTCCTCCCTTAAAAACGCTTCATGCCAAACACGTGAGCCACGTTTCCTTGGTTTGCTCCGCAGCGTGTAAACTCGGGTGCAGTGCAGATCGCAGCAGTGATGAGTTGAACAGGTATAACACATCGTCTGGGGCTGTTATAATGTAACGTGTGTGTGTTCCCAAACAACAAGAAACGTGCGTATTTCAGTCCGCACGTCGTTGTGGAAAGCTGCATGACATGTCTGAGTGCCGCCGACTGATCCGACCCTAATCCGATTCTGGACAGGTTTTTAATATGTCTGATATCCGACGCCCGTTTAAACGGTGAGTGTTCAAGCTAAACCATCTCCATGTAAACAGAAAGAAACCAGCGAAGTTGGTGTTTAAATTTAAAATAGTAGATCAAATAGTGTTTTTTTTCTTTTTCTGGTTGTAATCCGTGTCATTTCTGGAGAAATAGAACGATATGGATGTGAAGAATGACACGTAAATCATCCGAACGAAATAAATCTGTAATCGATTTTCTCTGCAGTTTTGAGAGTTTTGTGTTTTTTTTTTTTCTTTTTTCTTTTTTTTTTCTCCTTGGCTCAGCAGTGTTGATAGAAATGTCCTGAATTATAACCAGAGTACAGGAATACTCGCTAATCGCGTCTCATTTCAGATGACATACTGTTATTTATTTAAAAAAATTTTTTTTAAACCTTCTGTTCTTGTTCTGCTCTCTCTCCTTTCTGAGCTTATTTCCTGCACGTGTGTTGTTTATGGTCGGGATTTATTCAAGCGCGTCTCATATCCTCCTAAAAATCGCGTGAGGAAAAAGTTACGTGAAAGTTTCAGACACGGATCCGTGAATGTACCGTAATCGCACGGCGCTCACCGAAGTCCTGACGGACGTCGAGTCGGGTCGACGTAACCGAATGTTGTTTCAGATTAGGTACATTCACACGCAGCCACGTAATCCGTTAGTGATCGGATCGATGGCTCGATCGGATTGAAAAGCCTTCATGTAAACCCCTCAGCCAGTCCGATCGAGCTCGATACGAATGAAATTCAGATCAGGTTGAAGTAATCTGAAATAATCCGTTAAACGGGGAAAAATTAGCCATGTAAACGCTTGAATCGGATTATTTTCTCAATCCGCTTCAAAAAAAAATATCACGCACTGCGTAACCCACGTTTAAACGAGTGTTTGAATCGGATCTCGACGTTTTTAGGGTATGTGTAAACGGTATTGCAGTCGTACGTGTAAACGTGGCTGATGAGGTCACGCTTTGGATTGATTACCACTCGTGAAAGTGCTCGAGATCAGACTGTTGCTCTTTACGTAACTCGCTGGAGAAAACAAAAAGAGGAAAAACCTGGATTTGGAGCACTATTAACAACCGAACAAACAATTATCACGATCATTATTGATTGATTTTGAAAAATTTTCCCCCGGAGTGTGTTATCCCTTACATATTGTCCAGCTCTACACCGTGACCTAGTGCGAAAAATCTCACGTTTAACACCATAAATCGTTCCTGAGGATCGGCACGTCGTCTGCCGCCGTCCCCGTCGGTTCCGTGTGCTTTACAGTATCGCTGCAATCAATCTCGCGCTTTCTACTTTTCATTCTTTTCACTTAACCGGGGCAAATTTGTTTCCAATCATGCTTTCGGAGACGGCCCGCCAACACGCAGCCACGTCATGAAATATGCATGGCGCGCGTTTGCCCCTCGGTAATTATTGCGAAGGCCTATCAAAAGCTATTAGCCGAGACAGTGAATCTCAGGCCGGCGGGTACGTCTGGAGGATAGGAACCAGCCGGAGCTGAACACTCGCTGTCTATTATTGATGACAACTTATTTACTTTGCCTCCCACAGAATGGCTGTTGGAGGGCTGCCATTTGAGCAGAATCCTGAACCACAGTGTGGAGTACTCTGTCTTGTCATGTCATTTTATAATCCTGCTCGCTCTCTCGCTCTCTCTCTCTCTCTCTCTCTGGCTGCTTTACGATCAATCTTAAAAACAGAGATGTCCACTCATGCTGTCAGGCTCTGGATTAGATATTATTATGTATTATTGTTATTTTTTTTTATTAATAACGCACTTAAGATTAAAAGGCTCTACTGAAGCGTCTTAGGAAGCCATTTTAGAGATGACTCGTGGAGATCAATTTTTCCAGGACCTCTCATCGTGTCATGAACGTATTGTCGAATGTATGTCTGAACTTCAGAGATCTAAAGGCTGCCAAATCCAATCTCTGAGCATACAAGAGCACAAATCTGATACTGTGTTTATTTTCCCGACTACTTCTTGGATAACGTGTCAGTGAGCCAGATTTCAACTTCCTGGTTCGAAAGTGGCAACGTAACGGGGGATTTCTTTATATCTTTTCAGGAAAAGAAAAATGAACGCGTCGTCGTTTGTGGTTAAAGTTATTCGTTTGTTTTCATCAGTAACCGTCACGTAGGTTAACGTCTCTCATGTCGGCAAACGAACGTGTTCTCTAGCAAATGTCTTGAAAATGGCTTCTGTACACGTTAAGGAGTCAACCGCTCTGAATCGATAAGGTGTACGTGGTACGTCGGCGTATATGACGGCGCTCCCATCGGTAGGGTTTTATGCAGAGATCGCTTTATCCCGTCAGAACTGATCGTAATTACAACAGGCGTCGTGCGGCAACGTTACTTAACAGACGTGCGTCTGGAAATCGTATCCTGTTGGGATCAGTGCTTTAGAAGTGCTCGTTCTAGCAAGAACGCTCTTTAAAAATAAATAAATAAAGGTTCCAATTAGAAACTCGTACTGTAGGAGGACCTTTTTTTAAGTTGCACAGAGTTCCTTTTACTCTCAAGTTCTGTATTTACCCTGAAATGGTTCTTCACTGCTGTGCCACAAGGAACCATGTTCACATAAGCTCTCAAAAAGTTAACCCTTAGTTCAGTAGTAGGCTTACTTTTAAGGAACCAAAGTAAGATTCTTAGGAGTGATGCCTGGAGAACCTTTTCCAGTCCGACATAGAACCTTTGAGGGTTCACGTTTAACCTGTTACGGGATGACAATCGCTAAAGGACCAATGCAAACGTAACACAAATAAAATAATCCCAGTGGAAAAGCTAATTCACTGAAGGGTAAAGGACACAAGATGTTTTTCACCGAACCTCAATTGCAACTTCGATTCGTTGAACCAATAGAAAACGAGTGGGGCGGGGCCGAGTGCACACCAGTGAGAGAAATCTTGTTTTTTTCTCTTTGCACGCTGGGATTTTTAATCGTTTCTTTTTAAATACAGAATGTGTGTGATGATAAAAGGTAATATGGATTAAAAGTAAAAAACAAAATAAACAACGATTAAATATCAGAATCAGATGTTTTATTCAGCACTGAAACAGGCAGCTTTTGGTTTGCGATTCGAGACGCTTTCCGGTCACGTCCAGACCCACCAGGCTGCCGGCGTAGCTGCTGCGCTAGACGTCACTCGAGGTCGCCGAGGTCACGCGGAGTTTCTCAGATGTGGCGACTTCATTTCGGCTCCCTTCATCTGAGAGCCGTCGGGGCCCGGCGTCTCTCTGCACTCCGCCGCACTTTGATGGAGCTGCAAATAAAGCAGCTGTCTGTATAAAGGCTTTTCTCCACACCGCTCTTTCAATTCAATCCCGTAACACAAAGCTTCTGTTCCAGCCTCCAACCGAAGCGTTCTCTTTCTTACAACCAGGTCCGACGCATCCGAGTCGCTCCGTACGCGGCGTTCCGACGGGCGATTCGTACCCTGAGACAAATACTCAGACACTTCCATCATGGCTCGTCTGCTTCGGCTGGCGGAAAGGCTGAGGTTTATGAGCCATGTTTAAATGCTTTATAATCTGCAGAGCCATTGATTGTGCACAGATGGGCTTGATTTGTAGGATTTATAGGATATTCTCTTTTCCCCCTTTAGTCTTATTTTATTTATTTTTTTGGATATTTGTAGTGAACACAGTTTCCATGTGAAAATGTCAGCAGATGTATCTGCTCTGCTCTGGATCTCTGTTTAAAAAAAAAAAAAAAAAAAAAGGACGTTTGGCAGATGGTTCCTTTCAAGCCATGTCACTTGTTTACATCTCTGTAGTCTTGCTAGCAATCAAAAATTGATTGTAGAAATTCACAGTTTGGGGATTTTGTACCCATCTGTTAATGCTATAGATCATATTCATGTGAAAAAAAATGTCAATTTTGGGGAAAATTCCCAAACATGTATTTATTTTTTGATGACTCATCCTGTACTAGCGTTGTGTTCGTCCACTTAAATGCTCTCTACCGCGGGTGTGTCCCGCCCTCAGGAGGCGTGTCTTCCTGAACACTGTTCCCTTTTTCAGTCCTTAGCTATAGACACCTTGCCAAAAAACTCCTAAATGGGGGGACGCCCTACGGTTTCTTGAGCACAGCGAGGACTAGGAGTGTGTCTCAATCAGCTCCCTCGCTCCCTAGGTGGTGAATCGGTATCTGGTGTACTCGAGCTCGGACACCGGTAAGGACCCTGGCTCACTACACGTTGGGACGCCGATGAAATGACTATGTCCTCGCGTCGTAAACCGTCATCGCTGGTATTTATCAGCAACGGGCAGGACCGATATGTTTCTGACATTATACGTCATGTAAAATTAGCTATTTAGCTAATTTAGCATGTAAAGTTAGCTTAATCAGACACCGTTTCCATCATGATACTTCAAGCAGGATCGTAGGCTAGCAGGTGGATTTTTATTTTATTTTTGGTCATTAGATCCAAACGCCAAATAAAGTGAAAGGTCAGTAACGTAAGTAATCGTTTGAGAGTCACAACAACGATAACAAGCTACTTACGTTTGTAGACGAAGTTGGCCGAGAGTTCATCCGCCATTTTATTTTTTTTCCCGAGATGAGAGGCTACGGAGAATATGATGTCATTTCCAGTAATGGAATATAGTGAGCATCGATGCTACCTGTTTTTTTGCAGTCGAGACAGCCCTTAAAATGGCCGACTCCCTGATCCCAGACTGCTGAACTCGAGAGCGCCATTTTGGGTCAAGGTCTATATTTAAAGTATTAGAACCATTACAATAAGCTTGCCGTAAATAAAAGCTAATTGTGTTTGCGCTGGCACCCATTTCAGGCGCCTGCAAGAGCGCTGACTGTTCAAGTGTTATTTTTAACCGCTAATGAAGGCACTTGAAGTGTATCGTGGGTGCAAGCGGTGGAGAGTCGCTCGGTCGACATCCCGATTTCCAAAGCGCACCAGCTTGAAGAAGAAGTGCGGTGTCTCCGACGTGATAAATAGGTTCTTTAAGTGGATGAAAGAAGGACTAATGGGCTCTAAAGGTTGATAAATGGCACTTCCTGTCTGAGCTTGTCTTTGATGGTTTTTATCAAACAAAAGTAACTTTCCTTAAAAACTGCAAGTGCTGCGTTCTGCACTCAATCGCAGGTTTTTCAAGCAGCGAGTGTAAGTAGATCGAGGATGTGTTAAATACTCGAGCTTGGTTTTCTGTATTGAAAGGCCACGTGACTCCGGACAAACAAACAAATCATGACTTTGTTATACAACACCGTAGCGATATTCATATCAGTGAAAAAATATTCGTTCGCTTAGGGCAGATATGCTATCTCGAGCTTTCAGGCAGCACCTTGGCCAGTCTGCGGTCATCCCCAAGAGGACGGGGGGTTATATTTATGAGCTTGAGTTTTAGCAGGCTGATGATATTTTTGTCCCTCTGTTGCTACACAGCGTGCGGTTCTGACGGGGTTGCGTCATGCGTCTCGCACTCTATCTCAGCACTGCATAATGCTCAAAAAGAGACTTGTATTCCCCTAGCAATTTGGTCACGTCTAAATATATTCCTTGTTTTTGTGTATATTCAGTGTCAAGCTTGTGTGTGTTGCGGCTTTTGTGTAAAGTCTCGAGGACTTAAAAGTAAGCTGCTTGTCTCAATTCGCAGCGAGCCAGTGCGGGAGTCTGTCTCCGATACCACACTTGTTTATTCGTAGTCGTAAAAGTACCGACATCCAATACCGTGCGATACGGCATCCATTAAGCTTAGTGTATGTATTGTTGCATGTTGTTATAAAAAGATGTCAGGAAATAACCGTGATCTTTGGCGTTTTTCACAATTAGAAGAAGCCTTAAGTTGTCACGTATACATTACAGCACAGCGAGATTTTTTTCCTCTCGCATGTCCCAGCTTGTTGGGTAGCAGGGGTCAGAGCGCAGCATCATCCATGATACGGTATCCTTGGAGCAGAGAGGGTTAAGAGCCTTGCTCAAGGGCCCAACAGTGGCTGCTTGGTGGTACTGGGGCGTGAACTGCCCCATTCCCAGCCCCTGCCACTGCCCCATTCCCAGCCCCCACCACTTCCCCTACCACTTCCCCATTCCCAGCCCCCGCCACTTCCCCTACCACTTCCCCATTCCCTGCCCCTGGCACTGCCCCATTCCCAGCCCCCACCCCTGCCCCAATTAATGATGGCAATCCAAACCGACTGCAATCTTTGCTCTTTGAAAATATCTCCTCCTCTCAAAAGGAGGAACTTCGGTTGTCTTCCAGCAATACAAGAAACCTGATAAAACATGTTCTGCTGGTTAAACATTATCTTTAATAGAGAGCATGTAGATTTGCAAAGCATGTTCTGTGACGAAAATGTTCCTTGATTGGCATACTGCCACGTAGCATAATCATTTCCGTATCAGGATCAGAGTAGCAAAGGAAAAAAAAAAAGGTGCTCTAATAGGGATCGTTTCTACCAAAGTGAGAATTGCACTTGCACAGTGGATAACTCCTACAAGCTTGGTAAGATTCTCCGATAGAAAATAGACCGCATATCTGAAAAATAGTCTGCACGCTTTATATCCACTTCACGTCTATTTATTGTCAGTTTTATTTAGCCTGGTGTATCCCTCGAGCCTCCTTGAAGTGATGCATAGACGTTCCATTGACTCATTGGATCCATTGAGTGCATCTGTCCCCACAGTGATGGCAGACATTTGGAGCGCGTTGGCCTTATTTCCTCACCCCCCCTTCTGTTTTTTTTTTTCTTCCTTCCTTTTTCTCCTCTCTTCTTTTCTGTTCCCCTGCTTCTCTCTGCGGCGTCCAAACACCTGAGGCTGAGTCATCCCGTTCTAAATGCAGGGGGAGTCATCAAGTGGATGAATAAACCGGCTGCCTCGTCTCAGACTTTACCTAAATATAGAATAGTCTCGAGTGCACAAACCCGTCCTGACATTTTGTCTGTGCTCTCCGCCACCTCCGTTCCTTTTCGTACTCGGCTGACTCGTAGGTTTTAAGCAGTGAAGGTTTTGTGGACAGGTTAATAAGTCCACGTGGAACAACGCGCATCTGCTTAACTCAGCTTCGAGTTGCCCAGCTGAGGTTACTCCGGGGGTGGGCTCGGTCTCAGGCGTCGTCACGTTTCCGAGGTGTCCGTTCCATAATGGTGGACGAGTCATAAATCCATTAGCCTAGTCCAAGTGAAAAAATGCTCGCCGGGTTTTTGTTACGGACTAGACTGAGTAGTGGTAGCTATGTAACGTCAGAAAGTATGTCAAGCTAGCTAGTTAGCATGAGTAAACACGGGTTGTGTTTGCGACCGTAACAAACACTCAACCAATCGTTGACCAGCGTTTTGGCTATTCTTGTTCTGTTGTTCTTACATCGTACGTGAAATCTAGAGGTGTCTTGATATGCACTGCACTTTTGTTTGTTTCTTCGGTTTTATTAGCGCTTTTTCACATCCTAATTCTACAAATCTCGTCCACCTGACAGGCATTCTAATTAATCCAGCTGGTCAAAGCAGTTATAATGTTCAGTATGTACGTTGTTTATATGTTAAAACTTGTATATGTGTTAAAAACGACTACAATTCTTGTCGAGTCTTAGCATGCGCCGATTGTTATTGTTTATCTAGTTTATTGGCGTTGTGTTCATTTGGAACTTAAAAGAACTAGGTAGCCAGCTGAACTAGCTTGACTACGTACGAAATGGAAACTTTGTGAAAGTCAGTAAAGAGTAGGGATTTGTTTTTTCTTTCGTTCTCCGGTTGTCGAACATTCTTTTAGCTCGGACACGAAGTTTGTAAACGTCGTCGTTTTCGCGAGGTACTGAAAGAAACAGCGAGCTTTTATTTGACAGGAAGCACATTTGCTAACGAGATCTTTTATTATGAAGCAGCAGCTGCACTGGTTCGGGTGTCTGAGGAAGAACAGGTTCTGAGAGTTCAACTCCCAGCAGTTTTCCGAGAGCCGTGAACAAGCACCTTAACCCTCAGCTGTTCAGCTGTATCGCCGGATCGTATTCTGCTTTCCTTATAAGACGTTTTGCTTAACGCCGTCTGCCAAGTTTTGACCCCCCACCCCTCCCTCTGTATTTTACCGCTCTGCTTTGAGTTCTGACCACCCCAAGCGGGTCACACTCTGCTGAACAATGTTGGCCCAATTACCAAGCTTTGTGCTTCAGCCAACAGGTTTGTGAAAACACTTACTCCAAGCACTCCGAAGTGGCGGAGGTCAGTTTTTTTTTTTCCCATCCCACCCGAGCTCTCCGCTCTCTCCAGTGCATTTCCTCTTCTAATAGGTGTGTAAGTCGAGTCAGCTGTTACAGGTGACGGGGTCGTTCGGAACTTTTATTTTTTTTCCCGTTTCATTAAAACCAGCTTTTCTTTTCTTTCTTTCCTGGGCGAAACGCTCGAGTTTGTTGTTTTGCCGTCAGCGGCGGGTTTGTTTTGGCGGCGCAGAGGCGTTAATTTGAAGCTGGCTCTCTCGTAAAGAAATCAAAGTCAGGGCCGATCGGCGCTGGCCGACATTTTTGCGGCCTTGTCGGGCGCGTTTTTGTTGAAGAGAATAGCAAATGACACGCAGAAGCGATGTGTGCTTTTCCTGCTTCTGTGCAGCTGTTGCAACATCTGGAAGTAGTTGAGGGGAGAAAATGCTTGAAAATACATTTGGAGCTACAAGTGGAAAACTGTTCCAACAGAACCCCGCACCCCTAACTCCACCCGCCCCCCCCTATTTCCCCTACCAGTCTTCTTCTCTTTCTCCTTCTCCTTTTCCGTTCCCTCTCAAAGCACATAGGTCTAAATTAAGTCAGGACCTTGGTCTCGTCAGGCCTCGAGCCGGCAGCGTCGGTGCTCAGGTATTGAATTATGATCCCGATGTCTGGTAATAGTTTACACGGTGAATTAGAGCGCCGGCTCTCCTTCGGGTCCGAGTGCCTGAATAAGATAACGTGACCTGTAAGGTGTATCCAGCACACTGGAATCGAGCGGTTAATTACTCGAACATGGTTTTATTCACCCTGTAAAGGCAGAGAATGTCATCAGACACCGAGATCTTTCCGTTTCATTCTTCTGGAGTTAGTACCACGGTAGGTTTTGAGTTCCCATTTAAAGCCCAGAAGTGTAACTCTACAAAACCTACTGAACCGTATAAACGTTATAGTTCGGTAATTTGATGTATTTATTGATGCTGATTAGACGCCTTCCTTCGTTATTCAAATCAAGGATGGACGTTTCAGTAACTTGTGCATCCGAGACTCTTAGAAGTAGGTTCATCAAACGGAGAAAACAAATAAACCCATACTTCGTATCGACTTTAGCATAGACGAACGTTTTCATTTGCTCCGTAGCTATGCTTATTTGCATATGACTATTTGATTTGGCGAAATTGCAATTGCACGAAATTCTTTCGCGGCGATGTCTGTTGGCAAACGAGAACCGAAGACGGTGTCGGCCGAGCGCGCGTTGTCATGACGTCCCGTGACGCGCCCTGACACGAAATTCAAAATAGTGTTTTTAGTCACGGTGCGAGGGGAAAACACCACAGTTCGTAACTGAAACGTTTCCCTAAGACTTAAGCTACGTTGAAAACTTTATCAGGAGAGGATAAGGATGCACATAGACCACAGTCCAAGAATTCATATTCTTATTCCTTTGCGTGAATCTGCATTAATGCACTTAAATAATGAACTAGCTCACCATACGTTGTTGTTGTTGTTGTTAATATCCATTAGTTACCAGTTTTTAGCCTAGTTAATAATAGTTTCCAGGCAACGGAAACATGAGACTTTTGGCAGCACGCTGGAGCTTTTACCGACCTGCTGGGCTCGCTAATAAATTTATGACTTGCCCACCCTTGAGGTATTAAAGTTTAAGATGGAGTGTGTATTTGACTGAAAGGGAAACGGTGAGCTCAAGGTGAAGAGGGTATTGAAACCGAGAGCACATGGATCTGTCGATCTGCATCTGTTTAGATGTTTCCTGTGAAATACAGTACCGACTTCCTCCCCAACCCTCTCCCGGGCCCCTCCTCGAAAAAACCAACGTGCTGACTCGCGACGACCGAGGCGTTTCCGTGACCGAGAAGACACCCCGGTCTTATCGTCTCTCGGCTTTATTAATGTCCCTCGGACGCCTGCCGGACAGGATGAGAGCTTTTCTCTCTTTCCTTCGCTTCACCCAGAGAAATTAAAAAATAAAACGCATTAGTGCTCTCTACCTAAATGTCCACTCTTCATTTCTGAGTGAATGAGGCCAAGGCCATCTCTTGTGTGTTTTTTTTTTTTTTTTTTTCTTTCTTTTTTCTTTTTTCCCTCTTCTCCCGTCTCCCCCGCCTCTTTCCGGGCCTCATTCTTAATTCAGTGTGGGGAATAAGAGTGCGCAGTGTGCTCTTATTGATTTGTGTTTTAAAGGCGAGTCTGTGGGGGCGTTAAATGTTTTAGGGGGCGGAAGGCTGCTTTATTGGGCGGCTTTCACTCGCACGTCATGTTTAATTAGAGCGTCGCAGCCTGTTGGAGTACTGGCTGTCTGGAAACAGTGCAAGATGGCAGCGGGTGGAGAGAGATTCCCTCCCCTGGTCAGGCTGGTGAAGTGCCAGTTTGCTGGTTGGACTGGGATTTAGGGTTTGTTCCTTTTGGTACGTCACTGGTTCTCGTGCAGTCCTGGGATTTGAACTCTCAACCTTCCGGTCAGCTACTGAACCGTTCCCTTGGGCAGTTGTACCTCTTGTGATTTTATTATTATTATTGTTATTATTATTTAAATCTGGGGAACACTGCTGGTGCGGTTGGAATACAGATTGAATGTCCTTCGCGGGACACCATACACACACACACACACGCACACACACGTGTCAGGGTTTATTGTAGCCAAACAACAGTCAGAGAATCAGCATGTTTTTGGGATGTGGGAGGAAACAGGAGAACCCTGAGGAAACCCAAATGGACACACAGGGCTGGGCGATGTTTTATAATATTTTGATAAATCACCATACACTTCTTTTTGTTAGGTAAATATTTTATTAATTCAAAATGATATATTTTATTACTATAAGCTTGGTTGAAAGCAGTAAAAGATTTTACAGATAATATTTACAGATTTTATTTAAAAAAATCTCTTTCAGTTTTAAAAATGATTTTATATTTGGTAATGTTATTTTTTAAATATAAAAAAAAAGTCGAATTGATGTATTATAAGTTTGCTTATTAATAGTAGTAATAAAACTAAGACTATTAAAAATAATACAAATATGATTTTACTTTTCAAATAAAAAAATATAACATTTGGTTATTGTTGATATTATTCATAGTAATAATAGTAGTAGTGATGATGATGATAATAATAATAATAATAATAATAATAATAATAATAATAATCGATTGTTTATAATAACACAACCCTACTGATTTGCTGGCTGTTAAGTATTGAATATTGAACCATGAATCATAGTGAATCATAATGAACATAGTGAATCGTCGTGATATCGAGATATCTCTGTAGAGACAGCACCCCGGGTTCTGGATCAGCCCGAGAACCCTGGAGCTACGAGCTGGCGGTGCTGTCTGATGACGGTGTGAGTCGCGATTCCCAGTATAAAGATGAAGTTCCAGTTGCTTTCTGTTCGTGCACTGACGAACTGTGTGTGTGTTCGTTCATGCGTGGTCACATGACTGCCGTCCCATGCTGAGACGCACTGTCTCCTTGGCATCTGCGTTTACCCCGAGTCACGTTTGCACAAGGCCAAGAGAAGACTCTCAGCGCGCCAGGTCCCGCTACTACACCGGCCAAGCCAGCAAGCGCTACAAAATGTTTTCCATCCCAAACACCTAAACCAAAAAAAAATAACCCACACTCGATACTTTTTACATTTTACAAAAGGAGTCCTTTTGTGCATTGTGCAATGCCCGACACCCCCCCCACACACACACACACACACCATAATGTCTCCGAAGCACACAAGGTCATTTTGATTTCTGTTTGATTTCCAGCCTTGGAACACAATACTCCTTTATCAGCTACTTTGCATGGAAGAACAGTTACTTGAAATGTTTACGTAAAGCACAGGAGCATTAAGAGGTGAACCCGCTTACTCTCGAGAGCGCACTCTTAAGATAAAAGCCCAGACACGTGAGGTAGAAGGGTGGAGGAGGGGGAGGGGGGATGGAGGGGGGGCTAACAAGAGCAGGTAATGATAAAATGAGCACGGTTTGCACGAGAATAGGATCAGCACCATTTTACCTGTCCTCTCAGCCTGGCTTTTCAGCCCTCTTCTCCGTGTGTGTGTGTGTGTGTGTGTGTGTGTGTGTGTGTGTGTGTGTGTGTGAGTGAGCGAGCGATTGGGGGAGAGAGAGAGAGAGAGAGCTTGTTCAGTGAAAGAGCCTCTCTGACACAACACGCAGCCTCCTCATCTTTGTAGCTGAACAGAGCTCCATTCACGGGCGCCCTGAATGAACAGCGTATCAAGACGCACACAAAGACTCTGATTTCGTTCCTTTGCCGTTTAACCTTCGCTTTCTGAGCGCTCTCATTCTCCTCTGTGAAATCATCAAGGTTAATGACTGCCAGCTCTTCACAGACGACGGCCTCGCCACCACGAAGCCCAGGGAACCTTGTTGTTCAGCAGATCTCTTACTCACTCCAACACGTTCCCAAGGCCCACTCGATCCCTGTGCTTGCTCTGTCTCTGTCTTTCTCTCTCCCTGTCTCCAACTCTCTCTCTCTCTCTGTCTCTCTCTCTGTCTGTCTGTCTGTCTGTCTCTATCTTTGTCTCTCTCTCTCTGTCTCTCTCTCTCTGTCTCTCTCTCTCTCTCTCTCTCTCTCTCTCTCTCTGAATTATGCTGTGTTCAGCATAATTCTATCACTGAACTACTTGTACTAATGACAGGGTCCTGTGTGAGTGCCCGAAACATTTCCACGTCACGCACAGGTTTTAATTACAATATTCGTAGCTTTCTTGTTTAAACATTCAGCCTCGCAGAGTCCTCCTTTCTTAGTCTTTCTGGGTCACTGTGTATGGCAGCCGTTTTTGTGTTGGTCCACTGGGAAAACAAGACATTAGCTTTTAGTATCGCGGGACCAACTCTAAAAACCATCTTTTTCATTATCCTAAAGTTCTTCCCCAAACCCCCGACCCACAGTATCTACCCAGTCGGAAAGTCCGAAAATTCTATCACGATTTATCATAATACCGATAACGTACTCTCGTATTGCCAAGCCCTGATCCGTAACCGAGTAAAAATTCCTTAGCGCTAGAACAATTCTTACAGCCGAAGCTGTTTCGTTAACGTAGCAACGTAGCATGTTGCGAACAAGCAAACGAAGCACGAAGCAAAATAAACAAAAAACACTGCTCCCACAACTTCTACGAGAAATAACAAGCACAGCAAGTTCCATCTTTCATTGTCTAGCTAATCGTCTATATGAAGTATAAAGCACCGTATCGTTTTGTTATATTATGGCAATAAATAATACAATTTCTACCCATTAATTTTTTCAGAAACCGTCCTGTCAATGTGTAATGCTCAGCTAGTATGAAGGTAAACAGTGTCTAGTTATAATTTACTCAAATGTCTGCTCTGATTAAACGAAACTTGCTTGGGTTTTTTAAATGCCGCTCGTTCAGCTAACGCAATGCTAAAACGGCTCATGTTAATCGTGTAGTTCCGCCTTAAACGCTCTGTTTTAATTAGACGTTCATCATATTAGCCATGCTGAGTCCTCACAAATCGGTGCTTGGACTAGCGGGGGGCTTCTAGGCTACCTCTCGTTGCTCTTTATTTAAAGGACCGCTTTAATTTTCCATGCTCTAAGCACGTTTTTTTTTCCCCCCAGGCCCTGCCGATGTGAGTGGTTTAAAACATACGTCTTGCTGCTAGTCCTGTTGCGCGCTGATAAACACTGGTACGTGTGCGATGCGGAGTGTCCTCACACCCCTCACTAGTTGACCATGTACCTGATCAGCTCGCTTTCATTTAAGAGCATTCCTCCATTCGGCACATAATAAAATACTTTATCAAATAGGAGGCTAGTCTCTGTTGTTATGGTAACTTGGGTATCGATTATCGATCACGTTACTACGTTGCGCTAATGTTGATCCGATACTGGCTCGTTGTTGCTAGTTCTAGTATTTTCTTCTTGTATTGTTTTCTTTAGTCCCCCCTCCCTCCACCGGTTCCCGCCCACCAGCCTGCGCTCCAATCAGGTTGGGTATAGGCGAACACATCCGAGAAGTGCGAAACCGCTTATGGCATCTTTTCAACTGCTGCTCATGCTGTGACACGGGAAGCATAACACACTCGGAGGAAAACGCTATCCGCCTTACATGAATAAACGGACGCTCGGGATTGGTCAGCGTCCCTCTGATTGATTGAGCGGGGGATAGAATAACGCCATAACGCTGTCCCTCACAACGAGATCTCCAGGAGTCCCGCCACAGATGGGCGCAGCAAACAAACTCGTGATCTCCCTGCAGAGCTTTTCTGTCGCGTCTCTTAAGGAGCGCACTTCAATTTTAGTATGTCTGCTCAGTTTACTTTTCCAGATAAGGGAGAGAACCTTATTGAACTTAGGACTAGACCATGTTGACGTTGCACTTGAATCCAAAGTGTTCGCGTGCGGCTTACCCAGAATCCTCGTTCGCACCGCAGTACAAGGATGTAATAATAACGCTAAGCAAATTTCAATCGAGAACACGTTATTAAAAAAAGTCCCGACCAGAAAGTACACGCCTCGTCAGAGGCACGGCGGACGGATTTCTAACACATGGGAACGCTGACACCGTGACATCAGTGTTTTTGTTTGTTTTTCTTTAAATAAGGCTTCATTCTTGAGGGAACCAAAATGGTGTTTCAAATGTTCACGCCTTCAGTGTGGTCAGGAGGCCAACATGGCATGTTCAGAAATATCCATCCCTGTGAACAGGGTCTTAGTCTTGCTATCAACTAGCAAGCAATATCTTGACCTGTTTACTATTAAGGCCACTGTCAATACCTGTCGATCTTTCTTTTGTTGTTTGTTTTTTTGGGTTTTTTTTTTTTTTTTGGACATGACCCGATGTCTTCGAAGTACTTGCACCTCAAACCCCTTTATGGTGATTCTACGTTTTGTGTTTTCACGCAAAACCTCCTCGGCCCGCCGTGCGCCTGCCACGGCCGTCTTTATAGGCTTTCTAATGCCTTTCTAAGCGATGTCAGTCAGGGAGGTAAGCACAGACACTTGGCTGAACTTGAGCTCAGCTCGTTGTGGTTATTAATAGTGACCTGAACTTTCAGGAGCCCCAGAAAATGAGCTCCAGATGTGAGAAAGTGGGAATCTGTGTGAACTTGAGCAGCTCCAGTAGAGAGAAAGGAAAGATTGATGTCCTTTTTCTTCTCTAAAGGGTGACCCTGAAAGGAGGTGGGGTTGGAGGGGGAGGGAGTTTGGGGGGTGTTCAGAGGGAGGTGAGATGGTCGCATTGGTGGAGGGTTTGCTTTTCTTTCCTCCTTCAGCACCCCCCCTTCCCCCTAACGGTTTGTCTGCATTGGTACTCGGTGGTTCCTGACAGTGATGTAGTACGTATCCTCTTGTGTTTTTGTTTGGGGGAAACCTGACTTTTGGCTGTTGAATTGATACAGATGCTGTGATGAAATTGTTCATCGGATTGACGGGGCTTTAAGCGATAACGGACATTTCGTCCGTTTGTTTGTTTCTTTTTTTATTTTTTATTTATTTGCTTATTCTTGAAAATAATGCCCAGTACAGTGTTGTAGGTCTTAAAAACCATAAGGAAGATGGCGGTGAAAAATACTCCACAGCTGGAACAAAAGGCTCTTGCTAAAGTCTTCAACGTTCTCCATATTTAGCTAGCTTGGTAAGCTGCTGCCAAATTTGTTTGCCATTGGCATCTCGTATGAAATATAAGATATTGGCTGGTGTGAAGTGAGGGTTCAGCCATCATTTCAGACTTCCTGTTTCAAGAAGGAAACCCGAAAAAAAAAAAAAAAAAAAAAAAAACATTCCCCTGCCCTCATGGGGCCTCGAAATTTCTTTATCCATAATCGATTGTAGTGCATTTAACAATTTGTTTAATGGTGGAAACGTGTCGTTTGAACAGTTCTCCATCCATCACTACATGACCCTCGTGTGTATAGTTCAGTGTTCACGCATTTGAACTTTTCCATTAGTATTGTGAAATTCATTTCAAAACATAGACACCAAGAATGTTGTTAATTGCAGGCCCTACTGTATTAATCTCTAGTCAAAGGTGATTGTACAGTCATTATAATAACTGTTTCCTTCCGGGCGATGCCAACAGTCTTAAAAACATTGTGGTGTGTTGCCGGCACTTCTGTTGTTTGTCTAATGATATCTTAAATTCCTATTAAAACTGTAATTACATCCGGCCCAACTGGCTTTAATTTAACCTTGCCTTTTGTCATCATGTAATTAAATTTTCTCCCATTTGACTGGTGGAATCTTGCCTTTCAGGTAAGGCACATTTAAAAAAAAATAAATAAATAAAAATTACTTGATCCTGGTTCTACCAGGACCCCTGGGTTTAAGAGTTTAAATATATGGGACTGAGAGGCAATCAAATAAACATGGCGATGTCCTGGTGAAATTCCCCCGTTGGTACTCCTATATCATGGCCCCCTAATAATCTTCACGCCTGAAATGGCTACATCACCCTCCTCTCGTCCTCTCCACCAATAGCTGGTGTTTGGAGGGCGTTTTGGCGCACTGTGGATGCCGTCGCATCATCCAGGTGGATGCTACACACTGGTGGTGGTTGAGGAGACCCTCCACACCGCCCATACAATGTAAAGCACTTCAAGTGTCTAGAAAAGAACTATATACATCTCTCATGATAGAAATTGGACAGCGTATGTTGGAGTTTGGAGGAGTACGACTCCAGGAACTCCACTGAAGAATAGCGAGAAGAGAAATTGAGTAACATTGGGTTGTAATCGATCTGCCAGCCAGGACTACCAAACTCCCCCAGTTTCTGGCATTTCTCTTCTAGCAATTGTCTCTCATCTCAAACGTCTGCCTCTAATTCTCATCAGCAGTTTTCTGAGAAAATATGTCTACCAGCGAGAACCCCGCCGTTGTGGGTCCGCTGGCCACACAGTGACATCATTCTGTTGCCTTGCTTGTTGGCAATCACCGAGCCATAATAACCAGTGGGGGAGCACGCGTCTAGACGGGGCATTCTCTGGTCAAAACGGTGAGAGAGAGGGCATGGTATAATTCCGCCGTGGGCCAGTTGTGCTTCTTGTTAATGAGTAGACTGGCGCTGACCCATGCCCCTTTGCCCAGTCCGAACCACCCATGGTCCAGCTGGCTCCTAGCCACAGCTCTTCACTGAGTTTTTCATGAGATCCTCATTGTTTTCAGGCACTCGGTCAGCAAGCCACAACATGTTCGCCTGACAAATTGGAATTTGCTGTAGGAACCCAATCTATTGTAGGGCTTATTTTGTTTCAAGACCTTTTGGGCAATAGAACTACTGTATGTGGGCACTTTCGTCATTGGAAGTTCATTGGACATCATATGCCTCGACACGCACGATGCAACTCGCTCGTGTCTAGACGCTTTGTTGTCCCCAAACCT
The DNA here is from genome assembly GCA_012411365.1 of Ameiurus melas. Taxonomy (NCBI): domain Eukaryota; kingdom Metazoa; phylum Chordata; class Actinopteri; order Siluriformes; family Ictaluridae; genus Ameiurus; species Ameiurus melas. The sequence continues at coordinate 20,041,559 of CM022770.1, read as the reverse complement.
GTTTTGTCTACCTTTTTATCTGTTATGAACCAGCTTTGAAAACTGTCTTGTAGAGTGTTTTTTTTTTCTTTTTTCTTCTTCTTCTTTTCCTCTATGTCCTTGTTTTGTATTCGCAGTCCAAAAGCCTTCTGCAAGCAGACAGTAAAATTGTTGGGATTGCCATGGTAACCATAATAGCGGTCCATAAAACACTGTGTAAATGTAAAAATGAGTCAAACGGAGAAGGAAGGTCGTAAAAGTGCCAGAGTTTTGCAGTTCAGGAATGCGTTTGCTCGGTGCCTACGCTGATTGTTCGGGAGAGCGAGAGAGACTCTTGATCTTCCTCTGCGTTCCTCCCAAAAGCGTTTATCGTTCCGCTGTCTAAAACTCCCATTACCTTGACAGTGATGTCCTTTGATGTTTATACAAATAGCGAAAAATGACGTCGTAGGATACTAAAATGTCCTATCTCATGTTCTGTTTTCTTTGGCTCCCTTCTTTAGGTTTAATCTTACTTTCTCAGGGCAAGGCATCCGCGCTCGGGTACAAATAGGGTGCCGATTTTCGATTATGAAAAGGGAAAGGATTTCACAAAGATAAATCTTGTGTGGGTGAAAAAGTATCTGGAATAAAAACACACCAATAACGGCGTGTGCGCTTTCCGTAGAAGTCTTCCTATGGAGTACGATGTGTTAGCTTGGTCACACTGTGGCACCGGCACATCAGGAAAGGTTCAGTTAGACAGCCTAAATAAGTAGCTCGGATTCAAATGAAAGGTATCCATCGAATTCAGATTAGAAATAAAACCTGGAATTATTTCTCGTGATTAGGTTTCCACACGTGTAGAATCGGATCACGACGACCAACGCACGTTCTAGGTTATATTGTTACGTATGACTACGGTTAAAAAGTGTGCTCTTCATTAGATTCCAAATCACACCAGTCCCACGCCGGTGCCCTGAAAAAGGAGGCCGTGGAAATCGGGCGTTTTAGCCGACTTTGGAGCTCTATTTTTCAGTTAAAACGCTGCCTCAGTGGCTGCTACGGAGCGCGTTATATTTCCGTTCCCCAGGTCCGAGACTTCCCAGGTTTATTCAATCGAAAGTTTTGGGAAAATTTCTGAATCGATTTACTTTTTAAGATATGGTGAACCTGTATTATATTTTAGAATGCCAAATTTTTCTTTATTAAATTTTCCATGAAGCCAGTATGACGCGCTCGTATCGAATCTCGACTGGCGTGCACGGTCACACCTTTAATTTTAACTCGGGTGTCAATTTACAGAAGGTAAAATACCGCGTAATCCTTCCAGACACGTGCACTCGCAGTTTTTTTGTCGTGGCCGATTCGGAAGCAACTCCCGTCCTGGAACAATGGTAATAACTACCGCACTCTTCATTGCTCAACGTTTCGTCTTTTGTTGCACAGAAACGCAATCAAAATGTGTTTAGAGTGCGTTTATCTGCCAGCTCCCAAGCCTCACACGTCGTACATCTCGTCCGAGGTAAAAGATACCGAGCTGTTAAGTCAAGAGTGTTGCAATAAACCCTTATTAAATGACAGAAGTCACTGCCGTACTCCGGACACAAACGTGTTTGTTTTGTTTTTTTTCACTCTACAAGTGTAATGGATGCTCGCGTTTAACGACACAAATCGGCCATTGTCTCCTGCGGAGTGCCAGCGTGTAATTACGTAAAAAGTGGGACTCGGCTCCAGTGAATGGATTTCCGTGGAATTCCATCAATAACCCAGCCTTCCCACCCCAGCTGCACTAAAAAGCCTTCGCTGATGTTTCTCTTGTTGTGGAAACAAAGCCGTACACAATGGCGTGTTGTTGCAACGTTGCGTGTTACTCCGTGCATGCTATCATGTGATTTCATGAGGAGGAGGAGGAGGAGGAGGAGGAGGAGGAGGAGGGAGCAAGTCGGAGTTGATCTTTTTTTTTATGATGTAGGTTCTCTACTAAGCACCATACCATAAGCATGTGGAATTGAGGTATAAACACGACGCTCGTCTCTGAACACAAAAGAAAAATATGCTCGTGTGAAGGAAAAGAGGAGGAAAAAAAAGTGAACACTGACGAGGGGGATGGGGAAAGCAGTGACCGGTTAACAAGGCTTGGCTGATATCCTGTCCGTGATAAATACTTAAAACCCTCCAGGGCCGATTCCGCCGCGCGATTGCTACATTATTAACGTAACGAGAGGTGAGGCGCTCCAGAAAGACGAGACAAAAGGACTTTCTGTAGCTTTTCCTTTCATCAGAGAGAGGCCCACACAGGGTGGGCGCGCGTTACGAGATCAACCGAGAACTTCAAAAGGCGTCGGAGTCCGCGTCGGCTGACGAATACTCCTGAATCTGAACCGATCGGGATGAGCTCGAGTCGAGGGGAATCGCTCGCAGCTTCTTCTTCAAGCTTTCTTAAAAGTGTGGCTAAAGTGGGGTTTTCCTAATCCGTTTATCATTCCGTCGAGCGTCTATCGTACACGGTCCTGTGAACGAGAACGAGCCGTCACCATGGAAACGATGACTTATGAGAGTGCTTTCTGATCATGAAATTCAGCAGCGCTGTGGTGTAAACCGAACCGACCAACCCGAAACGAAACGTACAATAGCGGCGCGGTAAACTCCCGCACCGAGCAGAAAGGTATACGTGGAAGCGGTGTCGAGCGTTCCCGCGGTGTCGCCACCTCGCAGTGTTCCGCTCCGAATACTTTTATTAGTCGTCTCCAGCTGCGCGCTGTTATTAATGGACGTAAAGTTCAGACCGGGCTTTATTGCTGGTGCGGCGTTTTAAGCCCTCGCAGGCATTTCTCACCGCCTCAATGTCCCAGATAACTGGAGCGGCAGCATCGTGGAGCGTGTCCCTGTAACTCTGCCATTATGTGATGATACTTTAAGAGCCTCCAAGATGGCGGCTCTATCTTAAGCTCACACACTTTCTACACTGGCTTTTATAATGGATCTATTTGTCTGTCTGTCTCTCTCTCTCTCTCTCTATCTATCTATCTATCTATTGCCTATACACTTTCTACACTGGCTTTATAATGGGATCTCTCTCTCGCTCTCTCTTTCTCTCTCTCTCTCTCTCTCTCTCTTTCTCTCACGTCACACACTTTGTACACTGTCTTTTATTATCTATCTATCTATCTATCTCTCTGTCTGCAGTATCTATCTATCTATCTATCGATCTATCTTTTCTCCCTCATTTCCAACATAACTATTTTTTTGAAAGAATGGTGTGAGCTTATGGTTTGCTCCTGGGCTTTCCCACGCTGACTGGGGGAATGGTTTATTCCTTATTTAAGTTCTCACACATGCCTGCTAGCACACGCGAGGCGTGATTAGCCAGATGAAAAGTTCGTCTCAGACATGCAATGGGAATCTGCTTTGAGAAAAGCGCATTATTTTTGCCTCAGCACCCGATTTGGCTTTTATTGTTTACGCTGCTTTCTCCATAAAGTTGACCACTTCGCCTGATCCGCCACCATGTGTGCAGAACGATCCCACTTTTTTTTTTTTTTTCTTTATCCCTCCTCTCTCACTCCTATACAACATCTGGATGCCATTAATCCCAGAAGCCTGCTGTCTCGTGCTCCCTGCGTCCATTTAAAATTTTTTTTGGTCCTTATTTATTTATTTATTTTATTTTAAAAGGCTGGTATTGCCGCGTTCGCCTCCTAATCTCCTTTTAGAGGCCCAGATTGCATTCCTGCAAGGGTGTAGACATTAATTCTGAGATGAGACTCATGATTCTACTCAGGCCTGGTTTTCTGGTTGGGGAAGGGGCGGAGGGGGGGGATGGCACGGTATGGGATGTATATAGCTTATCGTACCTGAAACATTTCTCTACCCATTGATCCTATCTCAAATCTCTATCTTCGCCGTTCCGCCCGGTAAATCCGAGGATGAAAAATTTTCTGCTGTTGTTGTCGAATTGCTCCGTGCCTTTCTGAAGCAAATCGCAACCGTTGGTCCGTGCTACATCACCTCCACCATAAAGCCGGGGATTGTACCGAAACCAGTCTGTCCGTGGGATCTGTTCGGAGAATTGTAACATTTGTTGAAGCTTTTATTACGACACGCAATATTAACGATCGTTACTCTTGGACGCCATTATGTAAGAAAAGGGAAGACCCTCTGAACCCTTTTGAAGACCTCACGGACTTCAAATAAACAGCGTTCTTTTGTTAATAGTTTTCTAAACTTGGTTTTCGCAAAACATGGTTTATGAACCAGAAGTTTCGTTTGCTTCCGCAAGTTTACCTTCACCGTTCTGGCATGAATCTCACGTGTGGGCGGGGCTTAACAGCAGTTTACACTCATTGGCTGGTGAGATTTGGATTTAGACAGCTCCCAGACCTGGAAGTAGAGGTTTCAGTGTCCGTAGTCTATAGTGTAACATCATAATCATCCTCCTCCTCAGCTGGACACTCGATCTGTCGATCCAAATCTCACTAGCCAATGAGAGTAAATCGCTGTTAAGCCCCGCCCACACGTGAGTCCTGTGCCAGAACGGCGAACGTAAACGAAAAATTTGGAACTCTAGCAGCGCGTTCTTAAAACATTGGTTAGAGCAAACGAAGAGTAGAAAATTGTTAACATTGAGCGCCATTTATTTGAAGACGCTGTGTTTTTTTAATTTTATTTTCTAGAAAAGTTACATTCATCAGTTTGTTTGTTTGTTTTTTTTTTATTGTGGCACAAATGTACTTCCACACGACGTGTTTATTTTAACGCGTGTTGAAAGTGTAGGGACTCGTGGGAGAAGGTCTCGTATCAAAAGCGGCTCTTAACCTTCCACTCGATTCGTGAAGTCGTTCTCTAAAGAGCGAACATCTGAAGGGGGGGAAAAAACCAACCCAGAAAACAGGCCGATTCCATTCCCGGCGCTAGACACGTGCCTTCGCTCTCTCCGAAGCCGAGTTTCAGGTTAAAGCAGAACCTCCTGGAAAAAAAACCCGCTGCTGGATACGTCGGGTCACCTTGTAACGAGTCAGCGGCGTTACGGCAAAGTTTCTAAAATGGGTCGCTCCTGCTGCTTAGGCGAAGAAAGGCCTGTCAGGGAATCATCCGCAGACGAAACCGCAAACCAAAAATCTCTCACCTGGAATAAAAGCGGATCGATACCGAGCGTCAGCGCTAAAGGCTGACTTTAATCCGCACTTTGCCGGAGTCTTGTTCTCTGAACCTTGACAGCTCTCGTGTTAGATATGGATCTGTTATAGAGGCGAAGAAAGGAGGGGGAGGAAATGTGGACGTTTACCATCAGTCAAAGTGTGTCAGGTTGTTTGTCTTGGTGTGTGCGTGTGTGAAGCTTTTTTTTTGTTGTTGTTGTTTTTTTGTTTAAACGATAGTTATTCTGGAGAGTTCTACGGCGTGGCTTTGCAGGTAGAAATGCCTATTTGTGTCGCGTCTGTGTTTCAAAAGCGTTCTTTAAATAAGTATCCGCTCTTAAACCGTATTCGTCGGACAATATATCGTCCCAGAAATAATTGCGGTAAGCGATATTGTCGTCGATTTTAAGCCGCTGATGTACTGCTACTTTAATAGCGTCATAATGCAAGAACACCCTTTAAATAGCGATGAACGTTTCGTTCTTTAATTGGAGCGTCGAAAGATTATTTTGTCTTCTGACGGAAAATTATACTTGCGAGAACGGGGAATTCAGTGAAATGAAAGTGCTTTTTTGGAAACCGTTTTCCTCAAAAAAATCTGTTTATTCTTCTATATTCCGAAGCAAATAATCTCGGACCTGCATTCATGGAACTTTACATGTTCATTCCTGTCCATAATCACAAGCCTGTTGGAGAGGAATTTCCCCCAAATGTCGATAATCATTGGTTTTACACTCATTCATGCAATTATCCGACCCGGGTCCAGGACGAACGCTTCAGTAAACGTTGACATCAGACACGAGAACGTGGTGGTGGGGGGAGGGGGGACGGTGAGGAAGCGGGGGGGGGGATCTTATTGACTTTGATACAAGTTTGGAGTATTTCAGATATTGCTGATCTGACCTGAAGGAAGTTTCACGCACACCAGTTTTTCTACCGAACGCTGTGGAAAAACAAAGAACGGAAACATCTTGTCGATGAGAGAGGGGCACGGACAGACTGCTTAGAGCTGACGAGGAGAAGAGAACGCGTTCCTAGTGACTTGTAGTGCACAATGGAGAAGATGTTCATTACAGATCTCAAGCTAGCTTTCGGTTCGTGATAGAATATGAAGGGGGGACAAAAACCCCAAAACTAAACAACCCACGATGTGCCGTGGTTTCGTATCCGACACGCTGCGAGATGAAAAAAAAAAAAACACAACAAAAAACCGTCTCTTGTGGTGTTCGTGGTGTCTACGCATCCCTCAGTATCCTGTATCCCCCCCCCACGTCGGAGATACGGTACAGCCGGAAACGCTTACTGTAATCGGTCGGGTCAAACCGAGCTAGTCGAAACGGGGGAGTGAATCCCACAGTGCGCACCTCAGACAGGAAGCATCAAGAAAAAAAACAACCGTGTGTACGGAGTGATATCGGAGAACCGTAGGCGTTTCTACGCAGGAGACGGCGTCTTCGGCTTCGAGTACGCCTCACAGACGGGCGTGGGCACACACACGCTCGCATCCCACTTTCTGCCCTCTGCCACACAAAAGCGTCACAGATAAAGATCATTGTGTCGGGTAGACGTGCCCGTGTCGTTCGGCTTATGTCACGCAACAATACGCGCTCGTCACGGCTAACAATCAGCCGTCTGTCTGTCTGCGTACCCACCTAATACCAGCGCCCTGAAAAACACGCTCTTCATTCACTTATTATTCTGAATCATAATTAATGAAGCTGAAAAGAATCGGATCTGGGGTTAAGGATAAATTCCCAACACGTTTTTTTTTTTTTTTTTTTCCTCTTCCCCCGAGCTGTAGTAAATCAGCTGGGGTTGTTTGTTGGATATAATGCGCCTTTTGTTCTCGGATTTCATTCGTTTCGAGGTGGATGTGCGTTTCTTTAAAATGCCCTGTGAATTCCTTTACAGCGCATTTGAAGGGTTTTTTTTTTTTTTTGCGTCTTCGATTCACCAGGATTTTACGGCTGAACCCGTTCCCCTTTTTTGTTTTGTTTTTGTCCTGATTTTGCGTATTTATTTAATTAATTAATTTATTTATTTATTATTTCGAGCTAAACAGGTCGCCACCAGGTTTCCAATTACGCTTAAAAAAAACCCCCAAAACAACGATAACCAGTGCTAATAAATCATCAGGTTTGAGATGCAAGCAATTCATTATCCTAACCCATACCCCCCCTCTCCCTCCCGTCCCTCCGCCCCCAACACCCCCTCCCTTGCTACCGTCAGCTCCTCCGTAAGACGTGGAGATCGGGCGCCGGCGCCTGCTGCACTCCTCCTCATCCCTCATGCACTGTGTAATTTCTCTTAATTAGACATGGCATAGCTCAGTGAGCATTCGAGGAATGTGGAGGCTGCTGGGGGAGACGTTTCAAATGCCTGAGAAGACGCAAAGCTACGGTGAAACAAGGAGGGGGGGGTCTCGTTGATCAGGGAAAGTTTTTTTTTTTTTGGCTCAGATTTATTCAGTCACACACTGACTGAGCTTCCAGCGGTTTGGGGTTTTCTTGCTGGCCTGGTTTGTGTACTGAAAGTAGGTTCTAGCGTGTTCACAAACGAAACGGGAAGAATGCGGCGTTCCTCAAGGGTGTCCTCGTTGTCCGCTGCACTTTCTTTTTTCAAAGGCAGTCCACACGTGACGAGGGATTGTGTTAACATGATAGTAGAACATCCTGAAGAAAATTTAGGCTTTAACCCTATAGTGTGTGTGTGTGTGTAAAATATAGAAATATATATATATATATAATTACTTACTGACATTACTGGAGGCTCCTCCCACAACATGTTACACACGTCCTTACAGAAAACGTCGCCATACCGACAATTATATCCTTTTTTTTTTCTTTGTTTAAAGAATTTTTTTTAGAAATTCTTTATTATTAGTCGTAGTGTTTGTCCCTGTGAATCAGTTGTTACTATAGAAACAATAACCTATTAAAACATTTTTTCTTCATTGCAAAATTTGCGATGCAACCTGCGGAGTTTTTTTTTTTTGTCCTTTTATTATATATATATATATTTTTTTTTTTTACAGGAAATGTTTGTTGGTAAACGAGACCCTACTCGCGTAATCGAAGCTTTTGGCCGAACGCGCGTTGTGATGACGTCACGTGATGCGTCCCAGCCCAAATCTTGAATACTGCGGCGTTTCCTTGACGATTATACGTGAACTTCTGCGAGAGGGACTGACTTCTGCCTGCCTTCAAGTCTTTCTCAGGAGCGTGCGATGTGATCGAGCGTGCGTGTGTCAAAAGCGTGACGAACCCTTTTTAGGTTTTGCGTATTTTGTTTGTGTATCATCAACGACAAGAAGTTGACTTTGCCTCTCTGGAAGTAGCCACTACGGCTAGCATGCACAATCGGCGCTGAAATATGTTCAGGACTTCCGTGGCTGGTTGCGGAATATTAACGCACACCTTCTGACCAATCAGAATCGAGAATTCAAAGTTGAACAGTCGAGTATGAAATTTGACCGTAACGTGAACACGCTCTCGTCACCGCGGACGATGTCGGTAGTTTAACGAGGTTTGTTCTGTGTAATTAGCGGACACAGTTAGACTGTTGAACAAATTACAGTCGTCGTGTCGCTCTTGCTGGAAGGAAAGGGAGGAGACCCCCCCCCACACACACACACACACACATGTCCCAGCTCTAATAAACACAGTGTGGTTGAATTAGACTGAAGATTCCTCCTGGTTCTGATTCCTGCTGCTTGGCTGGAGATGGATCAGCAGCTAATCGCTGATGGACACATCGATCAGTGTCGAAACGCTCGGTTAGGACGAACGCGGCCGCCGCATTCGTCAGCTCGCTCGGCGTTCGGTTTGTGGTGTAATGAAGCGCACCTGATGATCGCCTCGCGGATTCAGCCTGACGCGACACGCACAATGTAATGAGAAGGAATTGGCGTGACGGCGTTCCTGTCGTGCGTGCCGCTACGATGCGTTTCGTCGCGTGCGTCCCGTTAATCAGGGCTAGTCAGAACTCGGACGTGCATCTGATGCACCTGCGATCGAAACCGGGATCTCCACATTCTTCTGTGAGTTGTCTGAAAGCTGGGCTCGGACATCCTCGCACACCTCCAGAATCTCTCTCTCGCTCGCTCGCTCGCGTGCACACACACGTGCGCACACACTCCGGGGGCCAGCTGGTGACCCGGCCTGTCATGGTCCCTCAGTGGTCAGTGTGAAATCGAGCTAATGCAAAGCCCGTTGGCTTCACACTGACCCACCAGAGGACACGCGTGTACTCTCTCTCTCTCTCTCTCTCTCTCTCTCTCTCAGCACACAGTGTTCACCCCTCCCCCCCCCTCTCTCTCTCTCAGCACACAGTGTTCACCCCTCTCTCTCTCTATCTCTCTCTCTCTCTCTCAGCACACAGTGTTCACCCCTCTCTCTCTCTATCTCTCTCTCTCTCTCAGCACACAGTGTTCACCCCCCCCCCTCTCTCTCTGCCACACAGTACACCACCTCTCTCTCTCTCTATCTCTCTCTCTCACTCTCTCTCTCAGCACACAGTGTTCACCCTTTCTCTCTCTCTATCTCTCTCTCTCACTCTCTCTCTCTCTCTCAGCACAGTCTGTGTTCATCTCTCTCTCTCTCTCTCTTTCAGCACACAGTCTGTGTTCATCCTTCTCTCTCTCTATCTCTCTCTCTCATCTCTCTCTCTCTCAGCACAGTCTGTGTTCATCCCTCTTCTCTCTCTATTCTCTCTCTCATCTCTCTCTCTCTTTCAGCACACAGTCTGTGTTCATCCTTTTTCTCTCTCTCTCTCTCTCTCTCTCTTTCTTTCAGCACACAGTCTGTGTTCATCCTTTTTTTCTCTCTCTCTTTATCTCTCTCTCTCACTCTCTCTCTCTTTCAGCACACAGTCTGTGTTCATCCCTCTCTTCTCTCTCTCTCTTTCAGCACACAGTCTGTGTTCATCCCTCTCTTCTCTCTCTCTCTCGCTCTCTCACTCTCTCTCTCTCTCAGCACAGTCTGTGTTCATCCCTATCTCTCTCTCTTATCTCTCTCTCACTCTCTCTTGTACACAGTCTGTGTTCATCCTCTCTCTCTCTCTCTCTCTCTCTCTTTCAGCACACAGTCAGTGTTCACCCCTCTCCTCTCTATCTCTCTCTCGCTCTCTCTCTCTCTCTCAGCACAGTCAGTGTTCACCCTTTCTCTCTCTCTATCTCGCTCTCTCTTTCTCTCTCAGCACACAGTCAGTGTTCACCCTCTTTTCTCTCTTTTTCCTTTCTCTCTCTCTCTCGCTCTCTCTCAGCACACAGTGTTTACCCCCCCTCTCAGCACACAGTCAGTGTTCACCTTCTCTCTCTTCTTTTTTTTTTTTTTCACACAGTCAGTCTTCACCCCTCTCTCTCTCTCTCTCTCTTTTTTTTCTCTCTCTCTCTCAGCACACAGTCAGTGTTCACCCTCTTTTTTTTTTTTTCTCTCTCTCTCTCTCTCTCTCTTCAGCACACAGTCAGTGTTCACCCTTTCTCTCTCTCTCTCTCTCGCTCTCTCAGCACACAGTGTTTCCCTCTCTTTCAGCACACAGTCAGTGTTCACCCCTCTCTCTCTATCTCTCTCGCTCTCTTCTCTCTCAGCACACACAGTGTTCACCCTCTCTCTCTCTCTCTATTCTCTCTCGCTCTCTCTCTTCTCTCTCTCAGCACACAGTCAGTGTTCACCCCTCTCTCTCTCTCTCTTTTTTTTTTTTTTTTTCTTTTTTTTCTCTCTCTCTCTCTCTCTCTCTCTCCAGCACAGTCAGTGTTCACCCTTCTCTCTCTCTATCTCTCTCTCTCTC
>CM022770.1:20015676-20023176 GCA_012411365.1 Ameiurus melas | reverse complement strand
TTTATGAACCTCAGAGAAATCGATGATTATTATTATTATTATTATTATTATTATTATTATTATTATTATTTTAATGGTAAATTGTTAGCATGGAAGAATCATTAGCGCACGAACTTCGATTCTGTTATACGATCCGTACGTGAGAATATGGTCCACACGTCTTCACGTAGCCTGTCTGAGGTCAAACGCAGTGTTCCTGTGAAAAGTAGGCGGTTCTTCTTACTCTTGCGCTAGTAAATCAGCCCCTCCCAGGATTTCACCATTTTGCGGAAACTCCGTAACCTTCGCAGGAGCGTGCGATTATTTTATTATTTTTCGCTCAATGCGTCCGCAGATCTTCCGGGCCGGGACGCGTCACGCGACGTCGAACAAGAGTACCGCTAAAAGGTCTCGTTTACGTGCGGACGTCGCCGCGAAAGACCGTTTTGCCAATTCTAGTAGTTTTCCGCCAAAAATAAAAAAGGTAAACGAAACGTACGTCTTGGTCTCGGTTATCAAATCGTAATCGGTTGACGCGTTCGCTGCAGTACGTTCACGCTGACCGACCGTCCGGCGTAGTCCACTTTATTTTTGTTGTTGTTGCACCAATCGTGCACCTCCAGTGAACAGAAGGGGAGGAGCCTACAGGAGATAAAGGGCAGAACCGACCGAATCGGCGAACCTGACCGGTCAGAAGGTGTTGATTTTCGTTGCCTGTAACTGCAGCTCCGACACTAGCGCCACCTTCTTATCGGAGTCGGTATCGCATCTTTAAGTTTCTGTCTTAACGACGTACGCCGGGACGTGTGGCGTAATTTCAACATTAAAGGAAGGAGCCTGTAAAGTCTTCAAATAAACCAACGACGACTCGTCTTTTCCCCCGTAACCGCGCGTCCTGAAGCGTCGTGTTACTCGGGGTTAATTAGCAGAGCTGACATCCGGGAGAGCTGAAACGCTTTTGAAAGCTTGTTTGAATTGAACAAAGCGTCGTCTTGTACAAACACACCCAGTGTGTGTTGAATGCGCAAACCTTTCTGATTACTACACTGTAAATACTTGTAAGTATTAGGTCATGACATGTGATTTCAGACACTGCTTGACATTTGGCAGACATCAACCCCCAAAGACTCCTCCCCCCAAATCCCCCCCGACCCCCCCTGTTGAGAACATGTGGTTATGAATGATTAACCTACTCGATGAAACTTGTTGAGGTGTGTGTGTGTGTGTGTGTGTGTGTGTGTGTGTGTGTGTGTGTGTGTGTGGTGTTTGTTTCACGTGAAATACCTTACTGTCAGGAAATGTTGCTTGGCCTTTGATCCACACGTCGGTTTTCGACACCTCGTGTGTGTGTGTGTGTGTGTGTGTGTGTGTGTGCGTGTTCGTCGATCATCTCGTTGGTGACGAGGAGAACGAGCGGCGTGTTAATCATCTCTTCGCGCTCCCGTGGAGCCTCAGCTGGAGCGACCCAGAGAGTCTGGCGTGCTTAAATGAGGATCCGCGGGGCCCCCCGGTAATCGGGTTTTTAAGTGATTAGCCTATTAGTTTGCATAATAAACGTAACGGCGGCGTCTGCTAATCACTCTCGAGGGTGCACACCTAACGGAGGGGGTGGAGTGCGAGAGGAACGCGAAGGAGAAACGCACTCGCTCCTGTTTCACGCAGCGTGGCGGGCATGCCGGCTGTGTTGTGCACGTTTCCCGTTTCGGCGCCGCCCGAGCGCCGAGGTATAAACGCGAGCGGCGCAGTTTTACGCACGCGCAACACCGTAATATTAGGAGAGGCGGGAGCGGGTTTGTTTGGTTGCTCCGTCGGTTTGTTTGTGTCGTGGTGGCGCGGGGGCGCTGTTTGTGCGGGGGTGATTAAATCAACATCTGGGGAACATGTGTGCAGCTCTCAGACGGCGGTGTCCGGAGTGAAACGGCGTGGGCGGGCCCGTTTTCCTGCTTCCAACACGTCCGATCCGTTCACTTGCTGTCTGAGATTATCCCACGCCTAAACGCGTGCCGCTGTGACCAGATAATCAGTGTTCGTCACGTCAGTGTGTTTAATGGTATAGTAAGATCTGATGATGCGTTTTTATGTCGAATATGTATTCGTGTGTGTGTGTGTGTGTGTGTGTGTGTGTGTGTCCTAGTGCTAAACACACAGTTGGTCGCACCACAGCGGAGGTATTCACACTTTCTGATGGCTTCACTCCTGTCTCGGGATTCCTGTCTGCCGTGCCATGTTTGTCTGTGTATGAAACCCCCCCCAACACCCCCCGTCCCGAACCGTGTGTAATTACTCACCTGTGTGTGTGTGTGTGTGTGTGTGTGTTTTCTTCCCCCCCTGTAGAGAGAACTAGACACCACTGCTACGCTACTGGCCAACAGACAAGATGAGAGCGAACAGTCGAGGAAAAAGCTCATCGACCAGAGCCGCGAATTTAAGAAAAACACACCAGAGGTGAGACTCGACATTAATACACACACACACACACACACACACACACACACACACACACACACACGTTTCTCTCTCTCTCACACACACACACACACGTTTCTCTCTCACACAAACACGCTTTCTCTAAAACACACACACACACACAAACGTTTCTCTCTCACACACACACACACACACACACGTTTCTCTCTCACACACACACACACACACACCGTTTCTCTCTCTCTCACACACACTACACACGTTTCTCTCTCACAAACACACACGTTTTTCTCTCTCACACACACACACACACACGTTTTCTCTCTACACACACACACGTTTCTCTCACACACACACACACCGTTTTTTCTCTCTCACACACACACACACGTTTCTCTCACACACACACACACACACGTATCTCTCTCACACACACACACGTTTCTCACACACACACAAACCGTTTCTCTCTCACACACACACACGTTTTCTCTCTCACACACACACACACACCGTTTCTCAAATCAAAAAAAAAAAAAATTTTACACCGTTTCTCTCTCACACACACACACACACCGTTTCTCTCTCACACAAACACACGTTTCTCTCTCACACACACACACGTTTCTCTCTCACACACACACACACACACGTTTCTCTCTCTCACACACACACGTTTTTCTCTCTCACACACACACACACACACACGTTTCTCTACACACACACACACAACACACACACCGTTTCTCTCTCTCCCCACACACACCCGCTTCTCTCTCTCAACACACAACACGTTTTCTCTCTCTCACACAACGTTTCTCTCTCACACACACACACGTTTCTCTCACACACACACACACAAAACGTTTTTCTCTCTCTCACACACACACACGTTTCTCACACACACACAACTGCGTTCTCTCTCTCTCACAACACACGGTTTTCTCTCACACACACACGTTTCTCTCTCACACACAACCGTTTCTCTCACACACACACACACACACACACACACGTTTCTCTCTCACACACACACACGTTTCTCACACACACAACACACACGCTTCTCTCTCAACACACACACGTTTCTCTCTCTCACACACACACACGTTTCTCACACACACACACACACGCGTTTCTCTCTCTCACACACACACGTTTTTCTCTCTCACACACACACACACACGTTTCTCTCACACACACACACGTATGTTTCTCTCTCACACACACACACACACACACGTGTTTCTCTATCTCACACACACACGTTTCACACCCTATGTCCCTTATCATTTTATTTTCAGTCTCTTTCTTTCTCTGTCTCTGTGTGAGTGTGTGTGTGTGAGTGTGTGGCATGAACGTGAAGCCCACAGTATTGTCTCTAACAGTTCCCCTGATTCAGTTCAGTCGAGACCTGGCTGACCCCAGCGTGGAAAACTCTTTCTGGCACCAACACACACACACATCCTTATTACTTTACTCCTCACTGCACCTCTAGTGCACGTGTGTGTGTGTGTGTGTGTGTGTGAGAAAACTCCTCCGACAGTTTTTAAGTGCGTTTTTGAGTTCAGGCCCGTTCTCTCCCATTTGTTTGGGTCTCTGGCTCTCATAAAATCTCCAACAGACGTCTTAGAGGAAAAGTTCAGCCAAAAACTTCCACCGACACCGTTCCACCAAACGTCCATCCGTCCGTCCGTCCGTCCGTCCACCCAGACGTCTGAACCCAGCTGGTTTCGTCCTGCGGCTAGTAGCCGACGTGTTGGGAGAAGCTTGTAGGTCGCTTCACGTACTCAACGTGTAGATCGGAGTTGTTAAGAATTCCTCGTGAAGACAAATCTCTCCTTCGTTCCCCGCTCGAGTACGGAGCTGCCCAAACCACGGTGCGTGGTTTTTAAATTGTTTTGTTGCGTATATTTGTATAATTTATACCAATGTTTTCATTTTTTAATTCAATGTTATTTACTTTTTATTTGATTCTGATTTTCATTTGATTTATTTATTTATTTATTTATTTTTACAATGATGCGTCTACGGCTATAATTACAAAGGGTTTACAAGATGAAGTATGTATTTATTTATTTATTTATTTAGCCGTAAACATTCAATTAAACCGATAGCATCAAGACATCGTGTTCCGTTTAATGCCTTAATAACTAAAAAGAAATACCCCCCCCAAAAAAAGGGTGCGCAAACTTTTGCTCTATCGACTGTACTATACCAATCACCAATCGAGACGTATCGCCTGGATGTCGAGCGGCCCGACACAGATCCTGGACGTAAAACATGACCGAAGAAAATACTCGTTCCTGATTGGCTCTCGAGTCTCGGGTCATTTCCTTATTGCGGTACCTTTAAAACGTTGCTGTTTTTTTTTTTTTTTTTCGAGCTCGCCAGCAGAAACGTTCTGGTTATTAAGAAGACGTTCTATGGGGTATGGGCTACCGCTCGGCGCTCTGATCTAGGTATTGTATTAAAAGAACAGAAACAGACAGAACGATACGGATCGGTGCAGCTCTAACTGCCGAGTCTCTACTTTTACCTAATTACTTTTGTTACCGTGTTAAACCCCTCAATCCCCTCGAGAGCTGTTTTCCTCTGACCTACTTTGTTCTCCGTCGAGTGCGTAACATGCCCACAAAGACGAATCATCTGGGAATCGCATTGTTTATCCCGCGCTCCCATGGCAACGGGCCTGCCGCGGCACGACTGGGAACAAAGCGGCGTTGTCATTGTTGTTATTTGGAATGTTGTAATGAATAATTAATGAGGGCATGAATAATGTATGGAGGAGTGGGCTGGAGGAGTGAAGTCGCAGAGCTGCTGCTGGGAAGGTTGTGTGTACGACGATGTAAGCGTGCCGTGTTGTTTTTCTGTTCTGGGTTGGTTTTTTGTGTGTTTTTTTTTTTTTTCTTTAAAAAAAAAAAAGTCCTTTTTTTCCGGGTTTGTCGTCTCTGCCTTAATTCTGCATTCAGCTGCTCGGGTGCTTTTATTACACTCGCTCGCTCGCTCTTAAATGTTTGCTTGTGTTAATTCCAGCCGAGACGTTTCATTTTTCAGATGTTTGTTTATTTGTTTATTTATTTATTAATAAAAATATCAGAGATGCCGCTCGGGATTCCCCGTCCTCAGACAGATTGTGAAAAGCGAAGAATTATCGTCTCACATCTGCTGCAATATCCAGATAAGAAGTTTATTTATTTATTTATATATATATATATATATACATATATATATATATATATATATATATATATATATGTGTGTGTGTGTGTATACATATATATATATATATATATATATATATATATATATATATATATATATATATATATATATGTATGTATATGTGTATATATATATATATATATATATGTATGTATATATATATATATATATATATATGTATGTATGTATGTGTATATGTGTTGAGTATATATACATATCACCGTGCTGTTGAGTTCTCGATTCTGATTGGATAAAAGGTGAACCTCACCCCCCCACCCCCCACTACTGGCTCGTGCAGTCCTCCAGTGTCTGGGGTTGGGGTTTGGTTCCCTGACCATGTGGCTGCACGTTAGTTTCTGGATCTTTTAATAAATAAATCATTTGAATTGTTGGAGAACTGCTGTGGCGTAAGAGGAAGACAACAGTTCAGGATGTGCGGTTGATACGATCGAAAGAACACGAGCCACTCGGCCCATACAGCGATACAGGGTTTCCAGTTTTCGAGTTTCGAGAGGAGGTTTTTCGGGGTTTTTTGTTGTGTTTTTACGGCCAAAAACGTGTGATTTTGTCAATTTTTTTTCTGAAAACTTCTTGAATTGGCGAAAGTGCGATCGCACGAAGGCTTTCGCGCTGATGTTTGTTGGTAAACGAGACCTTTTCGCTGTACTCGCGTCCGACGTACGTGAGTCGAAGGAGTCGATTGGCTGAGTGCCCGTTGTGATGAGGTCACGTGACCTCTGCAGTAATTTTGAGAAATTTCAAGCTCTTGCGAAAATTACAGAGTTTGTGTTCATTTCTGGAATCGTAAAATCGCCAAATCCTGGAGAGACCCAACTACGACTTAAAATAATAATAATAATGTTAAATATCACTCGGCCGTAGGTCGAATGCGGTACAGTTAAGTAAGGAAACAAACATTTCTTAATGTTATGTGATGATCCATCAGGTAAATCAAAGGTTAATTTCATGTGACGGGGAAATTTTAATATCCGCTCGTCACACCTCTCGGTAACGGCTCGACATTTGCAGAGCACGGCCTGCAGGTGAAATGAAACGGCAGCGAGGTTGTGCAATAACTGACCAAACTCAAGATTCAAACCCTACACACACACACACACACGCACCCAGTCATCTCCCCACCCACCCCTCAAACCCACTCTACCCACTCAAAGGACATTTCAATTTAAATTTCAACTCCGCTGAACGAAAATGCCAAGGCCTCATGAACGCTCCCGAGCAGATCCCCATTAAAGCCTGTTCACCGCAGATAAGCACCTCATCACCACATCTGTCTGCATCAACACTCTCTCCCAACACCGCTGACCAGATGCTTATTACACTCCGCTTCACACCGAAACAGCTGGACGAGCCGTGAAGTGACGGCAGGAATTGGAGGAAGAGAAGACAAAAGAGGACGAGAGCGAGTGTGTGTGTGTGTGTGTGTGAGACGTGAAACGACCGAGTAAGGAAAAGAGAACTCGGAAGTCCTCTGTCCTGAACACTTCACTGACACTGGAGACTCCTTCCGCCAAAGTCGAATAAACATCTCGCCGAAAACGTTCTTACCGTCCCGTTACAAACACGACACGTCCTGCAGTACGACCATATATGGTTGTTGTTTTTTTTTATCTGTTTATAGTTACGTCACAGAAACAAGCTAGTTCCTGTGTAAGACACTTTTAATTCAAAAAAACGTCCGCCGTACAAGTTCCCGTGTTCGAGCTGTTACTATAGAAACGATAACGTATTCTAATAGAAACCCGTCGTTCACGTCACAGCCGGGTCTACTGTCCGAGGTGTGCGGTTAGATTTCTGACCAATCAGAGTCCAGGGTTATTCCTTTAAAAAAAAAAAAACCTGTAACACAAC
>CM022770.1:19973176-20010676 GCA_012411365.1 Ameiurus melas | reverse complement strand
GCGTTTCCCGCGGCCCGACCGAGTTGTCTCGAACCCTCAGCATCTCATCGTGATTTATGATGTTTCTTAGGCTTAAAGATATTTCTTGTGATATTAACTATAGGCTTAATAGTTTAAATCCAGCACTAATCACTCGCAGGTTATCGTTTCATAAATACGTTTCACGTTACACAACGGCTGCGTCCCAGTTCGTACACTTGCGCAGTACACCGTTTTGTAGTGCACTTATCACGAAGCCACACACTCGGTGCGCCGTTTTATGGTCGCGGCTTTGCTTGCGTAGCGTAGTCAAAGAGGGGCGGGGCTACCTGGTGCTGATTTGGGGGGGGGGGTTGCCAACCCATCGCAGGGCGCAATCGCACACCCGTTCACACGCTGCGGACAAATTCCGTAAAAACCCCGCCTCCATGTTGAGTCCTTACACACGGTGCAGAGGCAGAAACCGAACACTTCCATACAGAAAACGTCACCATATCTACGCGTCCGCCGTACGAGTCCCTGTTGCTATAGAAACGGTAACGCGTTAACGCAGTTGGCAGAGGACATTCAGCGCCGTGCTACAGAACCGATCATCAGCTCGTTCACGCTGGTACGTGGAATAGTTGAAATTGTCTCCGGAATAATATTGGCTTATTTGTACATGGCGTTCCAGGCAGCAGCGGGTTAACCGTACAGGCTCCACCGTGGTGACAGTAATTCCCGCCTACACTCGGCCAAGAAAAACATAATGTGCTTTTATTTGATGTGGTGTATCTCTTCATATCGGATAATAGACGGTTTAGCACAGAGCATCTCCTTTATGAGCAGTGGCAGATGGTGATGAGAGGCAGTACCTCCACAGACACTCCAGTCAACGCTCAGTGTAATATTGGTACACACACACACACACACAAAGCAGTGAGAACAGTTCTCACTCCTCATCAAAGAGCTCGCTGCGTTCGAGGCGCTCTGTTGAAGATCAGAGCAGCGCGCAACATCTGACCAAATTAGCGCACGGATCAGAGGAGCGATACATAATTCAATAAGCCGGGGACGAGCCGTGTGCGTCCTCGTTAATGCAGCTACATTCAAACTACTGTTCTTCTCCTTCACTATTCTACTATTCTAACCAAACTCCGTTCTCATCCTGTGCTTGGGCTGTTTCTGTTCTAACCCAGACCTGACTAGCTGCATTTTTAGAAGCGTTGCGTTTTACCATCGGAGTATGCTAATACGAGGCAAACACTTAAAATACGCCAAAAGAACAGACCGGTAACGAGATAAAATCTAGTTTGCAAGCCAGTCGATGTTTGAATTTGGAACAATTCGCAGTTGCGCTGCTGAACCGACCCACTGAAGTCCCGCCTCCGTCCCCTTTTCTCCAAGTATTGCTGAACCGACCCCCTGAAGTCCCGCCTCCGTCCCCTTTTCTCCAAGCGCTGTTGAACCCAACCCATTTGAAGCCCCACCTCCGTCCCCTTTTCTCCAAGCGCTGTTGAACCCAACCCATTTGAAGCCCCACCTCCGTCCCCTTTTCTCCAAGCACTGTTGAATGGACCCCCCCCCCCGAAGCACAGTGAAATTCTTTTCTTCTCATACCCCAGCATGTCAGGAGGTTGGGGTCAGTGCGCAGGGTCATTGATGATACAGTGCCCCTGGAGCAGAGAGGGTTTAAGGGCCTTTCTCAAGGGCCCAAGTGTGGCAGCTGCTGTGGTAGTGCTAGGGCTTGAACCCCTGACCTTCTGATCAGAGCTTCTAACCAGAGCCACCACTGCCCCACTGCAAAAGTGTGGGGGACTTGACTATCACACCCCTATGTAGGACTTCCTGAAAGTAGAATTGTCTGTTGTAGCATTAAGATTTCCCTTCACTGGAACTGAAGATCCCGGACTTGTTCCAGCATGGCCGTGCCCCTGTGCACAAAGCGAACTCTGACGACGTGGTTTGCCAAGGTTGGAGTGGAGTCGAAGAACTTGAGAGCCCTGACCTCAACCCCACCAAATACAACTTTCGAGTTGGAGTTGGAGCGGAGTGCTGACCACACCCCAGGCCTCCTTGCCCATGGTTTTAGAATGTAATTTTCACCAACACATATGGGTGTGATGGTCAGGTGTACTCATACTTTTACTCATAATTTTAACGCTAACTGGACAGCGATTGAAAACATGGAGCAGTAACTCGACAGTGAAAAATGTTGGCCATATGGAAACATTTCATCTGTTGTGTGCTGGTTTTTAGGCAACAAGTAACTTTTATATAAGACTTTATGTATAGTTCAAAGTGAGGTCTTGACGTTTTGATGCTGTTACTCTTTTTGTTCAGTTATTATTTATGGATTGATGTGAAGGCCATCTGTGTTGGAATAATGCTATTGTTTGTGTCTGGTTGAAGAAGCCAGGTTAATTAGACCGAATGGAAGCGTCATGCTGCTGATGTCACTGTGTGGTCATGCATTAGGAATCCGTTCCGCTGTATATGCCTAGGAAATGTCTCAAGCGCTGATGTCATGAGACCTCGGGAGTCTCTGAAAACATTTTCTCACACACCGGGCGGAATGCGGATGACGACAGCATCGCACTTCAGTTCTACTCACAAACCAAGGAGTTGTGATCGCACAGACTCCTAGGATCTCTCAGGGTACCATCTACAGGATGTTGAAATGACTGTATCCTACAATCAGCAAAGACGGATGAAGACTCCTCAGGTCGGAGATTTTCAGACTAATCAAAAGGCCAGCATAGTTGTAGGGTTTTTATTCTAACTAAGCAGGAGCACTTGAAACAGCTTTGAGATCGGTAGGTTTAATGTTGAATCAGGTGCACATCCTGCTTGGTTGAAATGAACACTTGCAGTCAGATGAGTCACGTGTGTGGATAAAATCAGACCTCCCTAGCCTTAGATCTTTAAACTTCACCCCTCCGTCATAAAGCATGAATTGTCGGTGAGGTGGTGGGGTTCAAGAACCTGGCAAGGAACCGTAACGGGTTCCTGAATGTTCTCCCACCATGCAGGAACGGTGGCCTTTATGGAACATGGCAAGTGATGCGACGTCATTTCAAGAACGTGAACTCTCTACCCATGGCTTACAAACCGTGGCCTGCCTTTTTTTTTGTACACTTATCTGGACGTGAGGTGCAGGATCTTGCAGCTTGCAGTCTGATTGGCTCTCTGAATTCACCGTGTAGAGACGTCCACACGTTGGTTTATGACAGGAAAACGAATTCTTGGACGACGTGACGCCGAGGATTCCGAGCGAGACCTGAGGAAAGATGAAGGCCTCGTGTATCGAAAAGTGAATCAGTAGGGGAGAATACATGGTTGGCCGTTTGCGTAGTCAGTCTGAGTAGCGGGTTCTTGGTTGTCGGTTGGACAAGTCTTGAGTGAAGTGTGGCACGCAAGATTAATGGGCTGCGTTTTGCATTTCCCCCCCATACGTCTGATACGGGCCCCATTTGAAACAAGGATCTAAATCTGAAAAGTATCCAAACATCTACTCTTCCTGTTCATTCTGGAGTTCTTGTCATTGTTTTGCAACGAAATACTGGGACGAAATAAATCGCTGAACCTGAATCGTGGCACGTACTCAGTGGAATCCAGACGAAATAAAACGTTTCATCAATCTCTGTGGGGGTTCAACCATTCAAAAACAAAAACAAAAAAACCCCCGACTATCTACGAGGACATCTCTCGGATCATTGCGGAGCAAGGATACGTTTGGTCTTCATCCTCTTTGTATTTTTTTTTTTCAACAGGAACAGAGTGATGACAGTTGGAGCAGGAGAATCACTCGCTGCTCGAGGGGTGTTACGGGGCAACATGGTGCACAATGATGAAGGCCGTATTCGCAGTCTTTCTCATACGATTGGCTAGTGTCGCTGTGGTCGACAGGGGGTAGAGAGAGTATACCATCCCTCCCACTCGGAGATCATGGCCAGGTTTACTCTCTGGAACGCTTGACCATTGATGGCTATGGCCTTGTTGTTGGGAGATCCCACAAACAGGGTGAACAATCTTCTCCTGCATCACTCAGGAGCTTCATCACGCATCTTTCTACAACCATGCTAATGTTAGTGGTAAATAGTTGCTGTTTCCTGCCTCGGGTATTGTGGCAGGGAGAGGAGTAAACGCGGAATCGTCTACGGATCAGGCCGCAACGGCGATCGGTGCCGCAAGCCGCGCCTCGGTAGTTACTGGAGCAGGAGCTAAAAAGGTTCCAGGTGGAATCACGGGTGAAGTTAGGAAAACCTTAGAGCACCTTTAAAGTCCTTCCTGTGTGAGCTGCTCCACACTGTACACAGTTATTGGAAACTAGTGATGTGATCACAGATCGGTCTCGAGGGCCGCCTCAGGGTAAGTGTGTGTGTGTGTGTGTGTGTGTGTGTGTGTGTGGGTGGGGAGTTTGAGCGGATGGCCTGGGGCCCTCAGACAGGGAATGGGAATTCCATTTCCCCAGAGATGCAACGCTCAGCCCCCCTGTCATCCATCTTCCAGTGTCTGCAGTGGGGAAAGAAGATCTGTCATGGTGTGTGTGTGTGTGTGTGTGTGTGTGTGTCACGCTCCATCTCCCTTCGTAGTCACTCGTGCAACCCCCCCCTTTTCCTGTACACTGTGGTACACTCCACCCCCAGTCCTCGATCTCCTACCCTGTACTCGTTCTTTATCTTTCCCCTCCTCCTTCCTTCCTTCCTTCCTTCCTTCATCAGCAGACCCCCCTCCCCCTCTCCCCCTCTCTCTCTCTCTCTTGCTCTCTCTCCCCCCCGTCTCCCTCGGTCATGGATAGATGAGCAGAAGATAGCCACTGTATTGCCCTCCCTTCCTTATTTAGAGATAATACCAATACACTCTTGCTCACATTTGCCTTCAAAGGAGTGACACACACACACACACACGCCTATCAAAAGCCTTTAGCAGACACACTCTACGTGCACGTTAAAAAAGACATTTAATGTTACAGAAATAGAACACAAAGACATGCATCAAAAGACCCAGACGCATGCACTCAAGCACACACACACACACACACACACACACACAAACAATCAAAGGAAACCATGTATGCATGTACTTGAGTATAAACACACACTTTCACAGAAACGAGTGTGTGTATGTGGAACAGACATCTTCTGCAGTTTGTGTTCACTTCAGTTTTAGCATTTTGTTTCATGCTCACGTGAGCAGTGATGTGTGTGTGTGTGTACATGTATGTGTATGTATGTATGCGTATATATGTTGCAGATTATGAATTCTGCACCCCTGTCCTGACAGCTCTGCTACATTCAGCAGTAATGTCCCAAATCCCACAACAATACACACCCCAGTTTGCAGGTGTGTGTGTGTGTGTGTGTGTGTGAGAGAGAGAGAGAGAGAGAGAGAGAATGAGGCCAGGAGAAGTGTTGTATTTTGCTGTTGTGTGTGCATTTTTCCATGCTGGCCCATGTGATGTGATGTCACATCTCGTGTGTGTGTGTGTTACCTCTGCTGGTAATAAAACCTTCATTTTGGTATCTTGCATATGGCTAAACACACACACACACACACACACCTCAGACATGTTTATTCTTTCAGCTTGTGAAAGTATTTCCAATCAGGTGAAGATGAATGTTCCTCTTTAGTGTGTTGCGTCATTTTATTAGCTCTGTGTGTGTGTGTGTGTGTGAGAGAGAGAGAGAGAAAGATTCATAAGTGTTTTAAAGGTCATTTTTGAAGTCACAGTGTTAATGAACATAGGCGTGTGTACACGCGTGTTAATGTGTTTTTCTTTACACCGATTCCACGTCCAGACGTTACGGGGTGTCGAGGTCCTCGTCTACATTGAAGTGTGTGAGGGAAGGAACATGTGTGTGCGTGCGCGCGCGTGTGTGTGTGTGCGCGCATGTTGTCTAGCCTGCGTGCGATGAGTCAGTGTCTGCGAATGCAGCTGCGCGTAGCTCAGTGTGGAGTGACGCTAATGTGTTTATTCGCCGAGCACGCCGCATTACAGCGCCGTTAATGGAGAGTAGCGCAGCGGCTAGCACCATTAGCTCAGCGTTGTCGCGCCGCAGCGTGTGCGTGTGTGTTTGGGGGAGATGGGGGCGGGGGATCGACTCATTCACGTCTTCCATTTTGTCGGCCACTTGTGTGCCGTGGGATAAAATAAGAGTATTGAAGCGCGCAGACGGCGAGATGAGATTTGTCCTTGCAGAACAACACGCCGGTCCCTCTTTTTGTCTGCCCTTTTGTGAGGATGTATTATTTATTTATTTTCACCACCACGTTTTCACAGGTAATGAAAGAGAGAGACGGCTCTCAGACGTGGGCTCGTCGATCCTACACAAGCAACAAAATGTCAGAGTCGAATGAAAGACGCGTGAAAGCGTTTCAATTAAAGAGACCCGTCTCTGTCTCTTTTCTTTCACTCTTCGAGTTTATTCATTCATTCGAACTCGCAATCTTGCAGTTACAGTAACTTTGTCCCTACACACCATGTCTTAAAGGAACGGATTCATGGAGCTTGGACGCAGTGTTTGAATATGGATTTCGTATATATATGGAAGACAAGTGCTCGAACCGGCGGAATCAGGAGCGTACGGAATCGTCTCGCTGTGACGGTCGTTGGTGAAATTGTTGGTGTTCACACATGTATCCAAGAGGACTTTGGGCCAAATCGCAATACCGTCCCGCTGCACGATTACGATATAACACGTGCCGATGAAGTTTAGAGCCGGCTTCATAAACTCTGCTCAACATCTGATGTAAAACGCATCCGATGCGCGTCTGTTCCCGAGCGCACAGCAACACCTGGACTCGTCGTCTCGTCCCTTCCGCTTCCATGTTAATAAAAACACACCTGGGTCGGGATCGAGTTCTCAGTAAGAACGACCGAGGTCATGTTCCGGCGTAACGCAGAAATTCTGTAACGCAGAAATAATATTTCAGGTAGGAGTATGGATTTCTAGTCGCCCCCGTCCCCCACCCCACCCTACGAACCCCACCCCCATTCGCTGAGAGGCTGAACTCGACATTAAGTGTGCGCGTCTTCAAGCATGGAGAACGCTTTATTATTAATACTTTCAAACGGCTGTAACCTTTCGACCTAACCTCACAATGAAAACACTTAATCCAACCGCTATCTGGAAAATTAAGGGGGGGGGGGTGCTTTTGACTGGCGCGGAGAAGCGCACTTGAGTGGGCCGAGAGGAATAAAAGAGCCATCTTCAAAAAGGTCAGCGTTCGAGTCCTCCAAAACCTGACGCTCAGGTTCGACGGCAACCTCAGAAGCCTTCTGTCTTTCTCTCACACACACACACACACACACACACACACGAGTGGATAAGTGTTCAGTGCTAAGAGTTTTATAGAAACTAATACGACCTCAACAGATAAAAGCATGAATTTTTTTTTTCCCTGTTTATGGAAAACCCGTAATATCACACAGGCCTATAGCATATGTAAGAAGGAAGAAAAAACCCACCAGCTCCACCACTTGGGGACATTCTGTTCTAGGAAAATAATCAGTGACGACGTTTACATGGACATCAATAATCTAATTACTGACCGTATTCTGAATAAGACAATATTCTGATTAAGGTGTTTACATGAGCCGCTTTTAGAATACTCCTTTCATGTTCAGGTTTGACATGTTCCAGGTCATAGATGGATTAACGGCACACGTCATTACGTCCCCACGCCACGCCGTCCGACGTTCCCTCCCTGCAGTTGGTCTCCGTTACGGTACCGTATACAGTTTTGGACGAAAGCTTCAAGTGCGGTTAAGTTTTTGTCGTGCTGTACGCGCAAATAGACGACTGCGGGAAGCCGCGGGCTGCGTCCCAATCCGCGTACTTACCGTCTATGTAGTAGCCGTGATGCATGTATGCCTCCTACTACATAGTAGAAAACGTGTTCAACGTTTAAACCGAGGAAGTGTACCGTTTTAAGGAGTCAATAAGGTGCTTTTTCAATTCGACAGCCGCAACTCGATTCAAAAGAGTTGGGACGGGGCAACAAAAGGCCGGAGATGTAAGTGTTGGTGAAAAGAAGCAGCTGGAGGTTAATTGGGAACAGGTCAGTAATGTGATTGGGTCTATAAGGAGTATCTTAGAGAGGGGCGGAGTCTACTTCGTTGCAGAATGTTCCTCCAGCTGTTTCTTGAGACTCTTCTGATTCTTCCAGTGGACGGCTTGGGGATGAATCGGGGACCAGGCGCTCCTGGGCGTTGATCTCGACCAGGGGAGAGACGGCGGAGTGTGTACGCCTCGCGTGGTGTGTGAACTCCTAGTCGTGGATGGTGAGATGTTGGAGGTTGTGTAGCGTGCAGTGGCGTAGGTCCAGGATAAAGGAGAGACTCGAGTGTTGCGTAAGAGAATTATTACAGACGTATTACAGCTGGTTATGTTTAATTAAACGAATAAGCTGTAATCGTAATCATGATTAAAATACATTTAGTTGCGCAACCCTCTGCGTGCGTGTGTGTGTGTGTGTGTGTGTGTGTGTGTGTTCAGGATTGAATGGGAAAAGCAGCCTGTAGTCGTCTGACACAAAAGCAAAGCTCTTAAGTCTCATCCTGTGTTTTGTGCATCCAGACTGCCTGAGGGCTCACTGCCTCTCTCTCTCTCTCTCTCTCTCTCTCTCTCACTCACACTCACGCGCGCACACACACACACTCACACGCGCGCACACACACACACACCTGTCTGCTATGTGTCTTAGCTCATTGTAACTGCTGCTACTCCGTGTCTTTCATCAGTTTCTCTCTCTCTCTCTCTCTCTCTCTCTCTCTCTCTCTCTGTTTTACTTTGTCTCTCCGTGCTTAAACATCCGTCTTGCTCCAAATGCCTCATCAAACACTTCTCACACCTCCTGGCGCCTTCTCAGGAAATGATTTTCCCCGTGTCTGTGTGTTCGTGCGTGTGTGTGTGTGTGTGTGTGTGTGTGTGTGCTTGCGTACGATACACGGTTCGTTCCGGTGTGTTTCCTCGCTTCAGATTTTCTACTGCAGTCATCTTTGCAGCTTCGTTATCCCTTTTCACCGAGTGTTGTGAAATCACACGCACACACACACCTCGCGTTTTAGCTTTTAAAAAGAAGAAGAAAAAAAAGTTTCTCGGAGGTGCAGGGATGCGTGTGTGTGTGTGTGTGTGTGTGTGTGAGAGAGAGATCTATAGAGAACGCGTCCTGGTCTGTATCTATACTGTGAAATCTAAAAAGTACTCAATGTAGAAAGCTCACGACGAGGAGACGGGCGTACGGAAGCGTTTCAGAAAGCGGAGAAAACACCGAGAACAGGACGCCGCCTCTGAAATCAACCAAATCGGATCAGAGGTGCTGCCCAGAGACCCACGGCAACAATAAAGGAGCTGGCCGAGGTACTGGTCGATCCCTGCACGTGACCCCAATCTCTCGTATTCCTCACGTGTCCGGGTTATGGGGTAGGACGGCCAGGTGGAAGCCCCTTTTTTCATAAAAACAGGAAAAACATACATCCAAGCTGAACTAAATCATCTCGTACCATGGAGGAAAATGTAATATCTGATGAGACCGAGGTAGAACTTCTTGGGAATAATTTTAAATGATGTATTTGATGCAATAAAACAAGACGCCTGACCCACAGTGTAGCACGGTGGTGGCGGCATCATACTGTGGGGGTGTGTGTATATATATATATATAAATATAAATAGTGTTGTACGGTATACCAATACTAGAAAGATATCGCAGTACCCTGCAGTTAATAACCGTACTAATCCACATTTTATTAGTAGAGTTGTAATAAGAGCTGGATTTCCCATGTTGTGTTGATGTGCGACAACAGGGCTGTGTGTGTGTGTGTGTGTGTGTGTGTGTGTGTGTGTGTGTGTCGCGCTGCTTGCACGCCCTGTAGACACACTAGGCTTGCCAAACTCTTTTTTTTTTTTCTCTCTCTCTCTCTCTCTCTTCCTCTCATCCACGCGCTGCAGCTTTCATGGTGACGAAACGAGAGGCATTGGCTGCAAATACGAGCGCTCTTGCCGTCCGTCCCCGGGTCTCCGACAAAGCAGATCGAAATACGGCGGCTCACGTAGCCGACGGTCAGGGCAAGCCCACGGACACCTCCCAGCCTTTTAAACCCTACGCAGACCAGGAGAGCCGTCTCGCGTCTCAGGCCTGTTCGGAGAATTTATAGAGCGACACGCGATTGATAACATACAGCGCGTATACAGCCCGCGCCCTCCAATATAAACCGGACGAGCGCGGGTCAGTTTGTGACGAGCGACAGCGTTTATTTCACCGCCCGAGTTTGACGAGGAAGTTCAGGGCAATGAGAACTGTTTATTCTGGCTTTATCACGCTGCTGGGATCAACCCCACCCTAAACGAGAGATTTATACGCCATCAGTACTAGTAATGGTAACCACGGCCTGTACGTTCTTCCCATCGTTCCTTCAATTCGCTCTGTGTAGAGCGAGCAGACCTGCGCCAAGTGCTGTATCGAGTCTTCGATCATATCATATATTCTGTTCCATTATATTATGCACGTCACATCTGGTTGCAAATCTAAAGTGAGCAACTTTAGATCAATCCTCCAGTACAGGCGACATCAGAATACTGGAAACGCTCTAATAACGCCGTGAGCTGGAGTTCATTATTCACAATAATCCAGTTAGTACGGTTCGAAATGTACCAGTTTTATTCGGTTGCGTTTCCTGTCGTCACCGTTGGCGTTAGGTTTTCGCTTCAGTATTGGTATCGAGAGACTTTTATTTCCGGTATCGTATCAAAGTCCTAATTTCTTGCCTTGGAGAATCACAGCAGTCGTAAGTCACATCACTTACCCCCTGGATCAGTTCTCTACACTCGGACTGTGTACAGGACAGCATTATCAACCATGCATGACTTTAACATTTATTTATTTATATATATATATATATGTATATGTGTGTGTGTGTGTGTGTGTGTGTATATGTCATGGCTGTGTTCCAGATCTGTCGCTCGTGTAATAGCCTGTTAATACGTATTTATGAAGCGAGCTTCTTTAGTGGAATTACCCGGTGCCTGATTAAATGAATTCAGAGACTAAAGGCACTCAAGTTGCTTTGCGTCCTTAATAGTGCTGGATAAACTCCAAGAAAGTAAGTGTGTGTGTGTGTGTGTGTGCGTGTGTGTGTGTGTGTGCTGTCCAGTTTGCCCTGCCAGCAGTTTTCTAAGCTTTTCTTGTGCTCTATAAATAGGCGGTGAGTCTCGGGCTGCCAGGCAGACCTGCTCGTCAGGCCTAATTACAGCTGAGCACTTCTTCCCTCGCTCCCTCCCTCCTTTATTCACTCCTTTCATTCCCCACTTTAAATCCCCGGCTGGAGTCGTGGCCCAGCGTCGCTGCCATCTTTTATGTGACCCACGTGTGTACGTTTTGTTCGTGTGCGAGAGCAAGTGCGAGAGTGAGCTTACGGATGCGTGCGAGCAGACAACGCGGCGTGGTTTTACGGGGATTAAAGGCCCAGAACACGAGAACCAAGAGAAAGTCAACGAAAATGGATTTTAAAAAATAAATAAATGAATAAAATTTATATATATACGATACGGTTGAATTCTGTCGCCTCTGATCAATATACAACCGGCTTTGTTCACAATCTGGAACGTCACGTGACGCGTCTCGGCCCGAACCTGTGATAAACCGACGCTGACTTAGAAAAATCGCAAACTCCTGGGAATATCGCGGGCCGTATCCTCGTTTCCGCGTTAGCTATCCGGCTCTTTCGTGATCGTTGCGCTGATTAGCGTCATTATCTTTTATGCGTCAATCCTAACGATCAGGACGTTGCACCCCTAATAAATAATATCATTGATTTGGAAATTATTATTATTTTATTTTTGAAGCTCCACCCACGAAAGCAGACTGGAAGTATTCCACTGCGGAGTGTGATGATGTGGCGTAAATGTTTCCAGTCAACCATAAACTGAACCCGTGTTTGTGTAAAAAAAGAAAGGTAGTAAGCAGACGAGCAAACAATAGAGAGAGAGAGAGAGAGAGAATAAAACGCTGAACATTTTATTACGCAGTTCCACAAACTGCCCAGGTGAGACGGAGTACGTACGCGGACCCGTTAACAACCACGGCTTTTAAAATCCTCTTTTTTGAAAGTCGAGGCAGTTTTTTTTTTTTTTTTTTTTTCCTCTTGCTGAAGTTTATAAATGTGTTCAGCTATTTATTAAACTGCAAAGTAATTGGTTTATTGCATTATCTGCAGGCAACACACACACACACACACACACTCACACACACACTCACACACACACACACGTGAACTGAAGAAGCTGTGTTTCAGTGAAGCTATCGGACCTGCAACACTGTGGATGGATTATTATTTTTTTTTCCTCATTTGCTGACAAGTTGTTGTTTTTTTTTTTTCACGTTTTAGGAATCATAAAATACGCTGAACAGCAGCTCTCGCAGTGTCCTGTCGGGCAGCTGT
Source organism: Ameiurus melas (assembly GCA_012411365.1). Classification (NCBI taxonomy): domain Eukaryota; kingdom Metazoa; phylum Chordata; class Actinopteri; order Siluriformes; family Ictaluridae; genus Ameiurus; species Ameiurus melas. The sequence continues at coordinate 19,998,275 of CM022770.1, read as the reverse complement.
TCTCGAACGTTTCGTAGATACAGACGTGTTTGACTGTTAAATCAATTCCCCTTGATGCGGGTTGAAAAATGATTTCATGAACATCATTATTGTCGTTTTTCAAACGGTTCTTGCTTTAAAAACAAAAAAAATATTATTATTATTATTATTCCAGGCTGAATGTATTAGGTCTGAGTCGACTTTGGTGCTTGGACCCCTGAATATAAAAGACGTTTGGTTGCCATTTCATCAGGGAATGTTTGCACCTTTAGTCACCGTCGTGTCACAAGGCTCTCAAAGCAAGGTGTTATGACACTGAAAGGAGTCCCGAGCTTCTCTTACCGCAGAAATGGTAGTACAGATCATATCGGGACGCGTCTGCTATCTGCTGCGCTTGGTTTTCTCCGTGAAGAACCATTTAGTTCCTCTAAGTATTAACTCGGCAGCATCAGAACCCCCGTGATCACGCAGCGGAGCCGAAATAACACACAAACAGCTTCTCTGTGGCGCTTTGTGCTTCTGGAACTGTGGCTTTCCCCGTGCAGTAGGCTTGTGTACGTGTGTGTGTGTGTGTGTGTGTGTGTGTGTGTGTGTGTGTGTGTGTGTGTGTGTGTGTGTTGGCAAGGATCGGAGTGTTATATGTAAACCAGCTGCTGACAGAGGTTTCCTGTGGGTCACCAGGACCTCTGAGCAGCGCTTACATAAACGTTATCCAGGCAGGAGCCAGCACACATGCGCGCGCGTGCACACACACACACACACACACACACACACACACACACACACACACACACACACACACTCACTGGCTGCCCAGTCAGATCCTCAGAGTTGTTCTTGCCCGTGGGGGGGTCTGTGGGGAGGGAGTACACAGTCCGTACACAGTTCCTCATGCAGCCGCGCAGATCGCCGCCGAGTGGTCATGTGATGACCGAAAGCTTAAACCAGCTGCACAGTCTGCGGCTCAGTGACCTTTCACCTTCAAACGGCGACCTCGGTGACCCCGTCTGACCCCAGCGACCTGTCACTGGCGTCAATGCAAATGAGTAGACGGGTCACTTGGGCTTGTATACTACTGCTAATAATAATAACAACAATAATAATAATAATAAATTGATACTACTACCACTACTAATAATAATAAATTAGTCAACCGGATACTGCTACTATTAGTACTACTAGTACTAATAATAATAAATTGGCAAACTAATAATAATAATAATAATATCAAATTGGCAAACTAATAAAAACGATAATAAATTGGCAAACTGATAATGATAATAACAATAATATTTCAATAATAATAATATTTTAATAATAATAATATTTTAATAATAATAATATGTTAATAATAATAATCTCTCTGTCTGTCTATCTCTTTCTTTCTCTCTCTGTCTGGCCGTCTGTCCCTCTCTCTCATTAGTTGAACATTTGCTGATTAATGGATTCCATGAAGATGTGTGTGTGTGTGTGTGTGTGTGTGTGTGTGTGTCACATATCCGCAGGACATTAATGCTTCATATTTGCATGTTCAGCTTTGGCATCCTTTTGCATGAGCTGTAATTGAATCTGACACACGTGAGTCACCCACACAAGCCATGTAATGCACCTGTGTGTGTGTGTGTGTGTGTGTGTGTGTGTGAGAGAGGGAGAGAGACTGAGAAACAATGGACATGTCCGATTCCTTTGAAGCCAAAATACCTTTTTTTGCGTCAATAAGAGAAACTGACAACAATCTTTTCCTCATCACCGATTTAAGGAAGTGCTATGGTTTGACCTCTGACCTTTTGTCCTGTGTTTGTCTTTCAGGATCTGCGCAAGCAGGTAGCTCCACTGCTGAAGAGTTTTCAGGCCGAGGTGAGTGTGTGTGTGTGTGTGTGTGTGTGTGAGACGTTTCTCAGGGTATGTGTTAGTGTATGTGAGCCGTCACACTCCGGTAGTGGTTTATGGCAGCACACACACTGCAGCGCATCAGCTATGCCCATATAAATAAACCTCACCATTTAGACGGGAATAATGCGCTGTCCCACAATTCTTCACTCCTCTTTTCTTTCTCACTCCCCCGCCGGCCCCTCTTTCCTTCCTCTCGTCTCCTTGTCAGCGAGTACAGCATGACCTGGACTGGCTCAGAGGGAGAGAGAGGACTCTTTCTGTCTCACACTCTCTCTCGTCCTTTTCACGATGCTCTGGGCCCGGAGGCCATGTTTAAATTGCATTCGGTATAAAAAGGACAACATTCTCTGCTTAAACTTAAAGAGCGAGAGACACGGAGGGAGAGACAGAGAGACAGACCGGGAGAGAGAGAGAGAGGGGAGAAAATGAAACGGTGATGAGAGAGAAATACAGGCTGTTAAAGTAAGAGAATGGCACACGGAGAGACGGGAGACGGCAGACGGCAGACGCCGAGACCATGAATGAGACGAGCAGAAACCAACTGAGAGCGAGACAGGTTGTGAGACAGCTTGCATCCTTCATGGTCTCGGTGTCTGCTGTCCCGCTCTCCGTCGGTTTCTGCCGGTCTCACTTCATGACCTCCGAGGGTGAGACCGGCAGACAGTGAGACCGAGGGTGAGAGATTAAAAAGTCTACACGCTCCTGTTATATTAGCAAGTTTTTTGGGACCTTGAAAATGCAGCCAAGATAAATCACGACAGGTCTTTTGTCCACGTTTAATGTTGCATAGCAACCAACAAAACTCTAGAAGAGTTGGCTTGTATGGGATGTCATTGTAGTAAGGTAATGATCAGGAAAAGAATAACCAAAGCATTAGATGTAGCACAGAGCACGGTGAAGACCATCAACAAGTGGAGACTTTACCAAGAACAGGACATCCCTCCAGAATTCACAAAAGGACAAGAACTCCTCTTATCAGGGAAGCTGAACAAAATATGAGACCCACAGCAACATTAAAGGAGCTGCAGGAAAAAGGGGGAAGACTTCCCATGTGACCACAAGCTCGAATGTTCTTCACATGGGTTAGAAACCCTTTCTCACGAAAACAAACACACACCCCACTCAAATCACCTCCGAAAAATGTCTTCATGTCTGATGAGACCACGGTAGAGTGTTTGGGTGTAATCGTAAGCGATACGTTTGGTTCATAAAATAAGACACGCACTACACCCACAGTGAAGCATGGTGGCGGCAGCATCACGCCGTGGAGCTGCTTCTCTTCAGCTGGGACCGGGGCTTTAGTCAGGATCGAGGGAATCATGGGTCGCTCCAAATACCAATGGATTTCAGCATGAGTCCTGCAGGTCTGTGTTAGACCGCTGAAGATGAAGAAACGTTTCAGCGACCCGAACCACGAACCCGAGTCAGCAAAGGAACGGCTTCAGAAGAAGAAGATCGTCAAGGGTTTGGAGCGGTCCAATCAGAGCCCAGATCTGAATCCTGGTTGGAAACGTATGGAACGACTGGAAGAGCGCTGTGTAGAGGAGATCTCCTCGCAGATCGATAGATCTGGAGCAGCTTCGCATGGACGAGTGGAGTAGGTGCTTTAACAAAGTATTAGTTTGAGGGGTGTAGACTTTTTTGTATCCACTCTCTCTCTCTCTCTCTCTCTCTCATTAAAGCTGTCGTTCTTCAGCGGTCTATTTAAATAGCACCACTCCTGCTCCTATTCTCCGACCTTCTGAAAGGAGACGCTCCCCTTTCCGCCGTTTATCCTCATTTCTGCAGCTTTTCATCAGGCTGGCCTTTTGGCAACAGGAGAGCGTGATTTAGTGAGGGAGGAGGGGCCTCTCGTCCCCTCGTCCTCTCTTCCTGATCTACATCGCTGACCCTGAACAATGCAGTGTGACAGCGATGCCCGTGGCCAGCCCATAATACTCCATATATGCGCGCGCGTGTGTGTGCGCGAGTGTATTCACGGCGCAAAGAAGAACGAGCTGTTTCTCCTGAGAATTCCGTAGTCGTTATCGAGTTAATTATATGTCTTAATAGCGTAGAATCCGGCGCAGTTAAAGAAACGGCGCTAAATACAGACAACGATGGGGGAGATTTCCGCGAGGAGACATTTATGGAAGGAGTCTCCAGTGTCGGTGCTTTGTAAGAGTCGGTACCGACTCGCCTCAAGGACGTCCCACAATGATTCTGACTTAATGCAAAAACGGCTGTCGTGGAACGCTCGGGTCACGTGACACTACCACGTCTTCTGATTATTTTCCAGTGACGGCGCAAGCTGAAGTTTTCCATTCAGATCCCGTGTAGATCTCCTCCGTTCTTCCAGTTTACAGCTTTCTTCTCTCGGACGTCATCGGTCCGTGTTTCGTAAATCCGCATACACGCAGTCGCGGCGGCGCGTCCCTCCGGCGTCCGAGCAGAACCGCCGCAGCATGTCTCTCGCCACGAATAAAAGACCGATCCTCTCGTCCTCCTCACTTCGTTATTCTTCTCTTCCTCTCTATCTTTTCGTCTCGTTAATTGCGAGACAACGGACGAGTTAATGGAGGACTTAAATTTGGCCTTTTGCTTGTACAATATTTTATTTTATATATATATATATATATATATATATATTTTCCCCCTTCTTAGCCATGGCCACTGAATGATGGATGAGGGGTTGAATTTTTCATGCAGGGCCGAATTGAGATTCAGCCAGTCCCCGGCGGCGTGCGTTCCACATGAACGAGTGTGACTCGGCCACGCCGGAGTGGAGATGTACTCCCTCTGGCCGAGATCGCGTACGGCGCCACAGAAAAGAAGATTCCTTGCTAGCTTTTCTCCAGCAGTTAACCCGGAGTTAAAAGTAATCGCTCGTATAACACGTGAGGAGTGACACGTGAGGGTTGTGGGATCCGTATCCGTAGAGTTTAGTCTATTCTCTGGGAACAATGAAATGATAAATCTCCGCTTTGCGTCGTCTCTGTAACCGTCGTCAGAGCTGCATTTGTGGAGAATTAATCACCGCGGTCCTGTGCTGCGCGTGTTACGCAACACGCACAGTATTCCGGGCAGGAATAGTCGTATTATTGGATTTTCTTCTCGTGTTCAGCGTCGTCTCCGGATCATTATATCGCTTTCTCTGTCAGCTTGAAGCTACACGATTTATAAAGCGAGATGTCAGTGAGTGCGGCAGTGATCAAGTGAGTCTCGGAAAGCATTATTACAGACTTTTATAGTGTGGGAAGAACTTACTCGCCTTGCGTCTTTTATTTATTTATATATATATATATATATATATATATATATAATATAGCTCGACAAATTCAAGACAGCCTTGCCGTGTGTCTCACTCGATATAAAGAACACTTTATAAAGGTGAAGCGAGAGAGTTTATTAGAGTCATAAAGGACATGGTCTAGTTAATATCTGCAGAAAGTCCGCCAGTTAGTTGCCGTGCTTGACTCGATTCGGAGTATATGTACAGGTCATTTTATTTATTTATTTTAAAAACGACTCGCTACAAAGTCGAAGTGTGAATCCAAAACAAACCCCGAAACGTTACCGCTTTTAAACGTATTACTACCGAAAGCGTAAACGCTGACATGAAGTTAGTGTCGTGCATTTCGTGCGAAGAGGAACGTTTCGAAGACGATATTATTACGATTAAGCGAGAGATGGTTTCGATCTCTGCGTGCTCGCTTAATCGTATGCAAGGCGGACACTAATGGGTTTGCGAAGGAATTAACGAGAGTGAAAATTCCAACGTGAATAAGCCAAGGTTGGCACGTTCACCTCGCACCTCCAGGGTCGGAGGTTCGAATCCCGCCTCCGGGAAGTTGGGGTCAGTTTGCAGGGTCAGCCATGATACGGCGCCCCTGAGCAGAGAGAGTTAAGGGCCTTGGTCATGGGCCCAACAGTGCCAACTTGAACCCCCGAAGTTCTGATCAGAGCCTTAACCACCAAGCCACCACTGCCCCAATTATAAATCACCATTTTCCACACCCACCCATAGCGTATAGGTCATTTTGCTGCCCGTCATCGGCATTTCGGTGTGCTGCCATCATTGGACGAAGGCAAGACGACAGCGAAGTGCGCGTGCACGTTGGCAAAAAGTCCCACATCGGGTCACGTGACCCGTTCGCGTATCTTTGTGTATCTCCAAAGTGGCCCAGGTATGAGCCTGAGATGGAGGAAAAAAGAACATTCCGAGCAGGAAGTCGAAGATTTTGCCACGCACGGAGCGTAGCGTCCTCGTTCTGAACGTCAAAGCGCTAGCTGTTCGGCTTATTGAAATGAAAAGCAAGTGAAAAGGCAGTACGATAAGATAAAATGGAGTATTGCTGGAACCTTATAAAGCAGCGTGTGTGGGTGTAGATTTAATTCTCCTCCACGTTTTCTTTCGACTTGTAAACCGTCCCCGGTGCAGTCCATAAAACCCGTCTGGGAGTGTTCCTCGTCTATTTTTAGACGAATCCATACGACTGGCAGACCGAGGCAGGCTTGTCCGACCACACCGTCCCACAGGAATGCCCGAGCTGTAGCGCGTGTGTGTGTGTGTGTGTGTCAGAGACACGAGGCTGTGTGAGGTTGACCCTCAGCCTCTTGTATCGCACAGCTTTAGCTGCGTTGTGGTCTCGCTGCCCAGCTGGCACGGTGGTCTGGACATCATACGCGCCCCCCCTTTTTTGCTGAAATAAACGTCCTCCTTTTAAAAACACACAAGCCCAGTTCTAAGAATACACAGATTTACTGTAGCAAAGGTAGAATTTGTTCTCCTCTTCACCTCACTCCTCGCAATGTGGGTTATTTTCATTGGGCTTTCTGTGCGTGTCAGCCGGTCGACGCTCCTGGGAAGGTCTCGGCACATTTCGGGTACGTGAACACACGCACACGAGTGTGTTTTAAAAGTGTGTTCGGATATTCTGTCTTTTTTTTGCTACATTGATGTTTTTCTAAAACAATGAATACATAGTACCCTGTCCAGGGTGTACCCCGCCTTGTGCCCAATGCTCCCTGGGATAGGCTCCAGGTTCCCCGTGACCCTGAAGAAGGAGTAAGCGGTAGAAGATGGATGGATGGAATTAATACATAGTTAATTCATACAAATGCTCTTCATTTATTTCCAAAAGCGTCCCATATTTTAATTTTAATATTAACATGAGATGTACAGCACATTTCAACTAAGCACACCATCATGTGTGTGTGTGTGTGTGTGTGTGTGTGTGTAGAGAGAGAGAGAGAAAGAGAGAGAGAAAGACGGAAACTTGATCAGCACAAATGCAGTATTAATTTTTTTTTTCCATCTCTCTGTGTGTGTGTGTGTGTGTGTGTGTGTGTGTGTGTGTGTGCAAACATCCAAATCCGAGAGCATCCAACACACGGATATCTGAATCCTCTCCTGGGCCATGTTAAGCGAGCAGACTGGCCACTGTGTGTGTGTGTGTGTGTGTGTGTGTGTGTGTGAGCGAGCTATTAAGCAGGCAGGCAGGCTGTTAATCCCCCATTAGCGAGATCCCTCTGGGGATCAATCATAGGCAGCGCAGATTAGCGCTCAGATCTCTCCCCCGAGCCGCACGTCCTCGTCATCTCTGGAAAAGCTGTAACATCAGACCTCGTACAGCGAGTTAAGTGCGTCTCGTCAGCACTTCCTTTTTAAGGGTACTGTGACGTGCCTCATGAAAGTGAGGCCCAATTTGAAATCTCGGCAGTTGTATTTTCCAGGATTCTGGACCGGACAGTAGGGGGAGGGAACGGCTTTATGAACATCTCCAGTTCCGTAATCCCATAGCGCAGACGCCTGCAGGTTTGACGTGCCGTGTGACGTGCTGAGACGCTTTTCTGCTCGCCGCGGATGTAAACCGTGGTCATGTTTGTGTTAGCCCGCCGTTCGCCTCTCTCGCCTCTCGTTCCTATTATTATGGTGACGTGCGAGTGTGTGGGTTCGCTAACAAACTGTTAACTAAACCGCACTCTTGCATTTATTCAAATTTAAAAAAAAGAAAAAAAAGAAAATAGCAGTTAAAAAATTCTGCTCGTGCGTACCGTTTTACGATCGACATATTCACAATGGTATAAAACTTTTATTCTGTTAAAAAAGGACGAATTTTCTGAAAAGCTGTCGCCGTTATTTCAGAAACGTTTATTTAGAAAAAGTGTTTCATATCTGATATTTAAATATGAATAAATATGAATAATAATAGTAATGTATAGTACAGTACAGTGTGCTTTGGTGAGTGCTTTCTTCACAATTTTTCAAAATATTCGTCTAACGTTAAAGGAAACACTATTGGGATTTTCGTGTGGGTGTGTGTGGATGTGTGTGTGTTCATGGTATGGCAGGCTGCCGGATGTTTCTGTCAGTAATTCCCCCTCTGCTTTAAAGAAGTCAGCAAAGCCTCTAATCCCCCTCAGTCCTGGATCAAATGTCCTCTGATTAGAACGTTCTCTGGCCAGAAACACACACAGGAATGGGGAAGTGAGAGAGAGAGAGAGAGAAAGAAAAGAAAGAAAGAGAGAGAGAGAGTGAGTTCACGAATGATCAGAAGTGCGTATTGTGAACTCGGTGACCTTGTGTACACTCGGAGTCACTTTTATCTTTTAGTGGAAAAGTACTCAAGTTTTAGACTCCAGGATGAAAAGAGAGAGAGGCTCACTCACAAGAGACCGGTTCAGAATGTCGCTCTTGATGGAAACCGATTATGACAGTTATAATAATAATAATAATAATAATAATAATAATAATAACAACGCTAACACTGCTAGTACGTTTGCGAACATGAATGAATCATAAAATCTAGCCATAAGCGATATGCGGGGCCCAAGCACTTTTCACAAATAGTGCCCCAGGTCTTGCCCTGTTGCATAAAACACTATAGATGAGTGTGCATTCAAGTTTCCTGACCATAGCCCAATGGTAATGTCATGAAATGCCTGCTGAAAGCTGATTGGCTGGTTACGGATAAGTGTTTTCAATGTCTGGAGTTGAAATCCTTTTACACCTGTGGCACAATGATGAGAATAATAAGTTAAATGTATAAAGTGTCCTTATTTGAAGTAAATTATATATATATATATTTATTAGGTGGCCATGATAGATAAGGGCCAATGGGGGAATTTCGCCAGGACACCGGGGTTATACCCCTGCTCTTTACGCGAAGTGACATTAAGGTGGCAATGGGGCTTTCTGCAAGAGCAACAAGTGCATGCTTGTGTTTCTAAAGTCACAGTTTTTATACATATTTTCAGAATAACTCTCCTACAACCGAGCTTCAGCGTCCGAATCTCCAAGTCTCGAACCATTATCAAACTCCGGTGTAGGTCCGCGACACAACTCGAACGAGAGCGCAGTAGCAGTAAGCGGTAGACCAGAAGCTCAGAATCTCGGCGGAGGAAAGCTGGACCCAAGTGGAACCTTCTGCTCCAGCTGCTGAGCGAAGGACTTGGCATCAGCCCGCTGTGCTCCAGATGTTTTCCGGCCAAATAAATAAGGAACATCTGAGATGATTTACTCCCATCCCAGTGGAGCCCGAAGACCATATTACATGAAGCCTATTTACAGTGGCAAGTGCCCCAAAACCATGAATCAGCTCTCACGCAGACTTGGCTGGTAACGCAAAGACCTAACGTATGAGGTTTTTATAGGCCCAGTTCCGCTCCCTCTTTTCTTTTTGCAGTAGTAAGTTGGATGAAGTATTGGATCAGCTCTTAAAGGGCCAGTGTTTTCATTTAACCTTGTTTTCTGGAGCAAGTGGAATAACAAGTACGTGTCAACTAAAGGGATGGTTCAGGGGAGAAATAAAATTCTTGTTTTTTTGTTTTTTTTTAACTCGATTTTTTTTCCATTTGCCTCAATTGTAGGCGAGCAGCCAAAGTGTTTAGTGCAAAACAAGTTACATTTGCACACAAGAGATTTTCGCGCATTTAACATGGCTAATAAGTACCACCATCATGAGGAAATTATTACACACTTTCCCCAAATCATGTTAGAGACTGGGCTTCAACACAAATTATATTACTTGGCTATAATGATGTCATTTGAGGCAAATGAGAGATGTATTTATTTAATTTTTTTGGCGGATGCATGAAGTAAATTAGCTGAGCTAAGGAAATCTGTTTGAAAAACAAGCATTCAGTTGAAATGGTTAGATTTGAGGTGAATTGGAAAAAAACAGCACTTTTTTCTTTTCTTTCTTTCTTTCTTTCTTTCTTTCTTTCTTTCTTTCTTTCTTTCTTTCTCCTGAACGGTTTAATTTAATGTGGGTTGCGAGCGCATTTGAGAAAACTTGCTTAGAAAACGGTCGGTCCGTTCCAAATAATGTGCTCGCCTTGAAAATTTCCAAACTATCAAGGGAGTCTGGATTTGGGTGGCCTTGGCGCGTTCGTGAAATGGAAAGTTTGTAAAGAAGCTATGATAGTTGGGTTAAAATACGACAAAATGAACGTCTGGTTTCTCAGCAACAGCGATAGTGATGATATAGGCAGAAACAGCGATCTTCGGGGTCCAAGCACCCCAGTGGCCAGTTCTTGCCAAGTTACATAGAACGCCAAATAGACCACAGATCAGTGGTCATCAACCCTGTTCGTGGAGATCTGCTTTCCTGAAATCTTTAGCTCTAAACATAATCGTGCCCACCTGACCATCTGCCTTAAGAAGTTCTTGATCAAGGAAAACAAGGATGTTAGAATTTGGTTGGCAGATCTCAAAGAAGATGGTCGGTGGGTGGTCACTGCCACAAACTGTTGGCAAGTAATAGTTCTGTGCTAATAGTTCTAATAGTACTGAACACTGTGAAATGCCTGCTACAAGTTGATTGGCTGATTTCAAGCACTTGCTTAGAAATGATTAGCATGCTGCAAATAATGTGCCCATCATCAAAATTTCCAGTTTAGCACATGTCTTGTGAATGTTTAAAGTTTGTAAAGAAACGCTAATAGACACGTTAAACAGAAACCATGAACCAGTTCGGTGTTGTCACAACAACAAAAGCAATAATAATAATATTAATAATGATATAGGCAGAAACAGCGATCTACGGGGTCCAAGCACTTTTTTTTTAAATGGAAACAATGGGGCCAGTTCTTGCCAAATAACTTACTTCAACTTCAAAATTTGCAATGAAGTCTGGATTTGGGTGGCCTTGATGTGTTATTGGAAATGGAAATTTGTTAAATGTTTAAAGTTTGTGTTCATTATTATTATTATTATTAGTAGTAGTAGTAGTAGTAGTATTAACAACGACAACAATAATACTATTAATGGGTGCAAGAAGTGAACTCCGGGGGCCAAGTTCTTTAAAAAAAAATATAATGTACCCAGTTAATGTCAAGTTACACATTCCACATAGATAAGAGACCATAGATAAACAAACTGTTCAGTAGTAGTTCAATGCTAACACTGTATAACGCCTGCTGAGTGTTGATTGGCTGATTGGAGCACTTCTTTAGAAATGATTAGCATGACTGACTCCTCATTACACATCAACACGGTTTAGCGCTACTGACACCCATACTTTTATTTACCATCTCCACGTCACAAAAAATGTGTTTTAAAATGTACTGAATATGTATAAATTGATGCTTTGGCAACATTGTGGTAAAACAGTCATGCCAATAAAGTTTATTTGATTTGAATTGAATGTTTTGGGTGGGCTCGATGTATTGGCCATCTAGGGGTTCAAGCACCCTTTGCAAACGGTGTCGCATGTTATCTAGAACACTAAAGAGACCATAGGGTACAGTAGCTCAGTGCGAACACTGTAAAATGCCTGCCGAATGCTGATTGGTTGATGATCTCTTTATTTCAAGTCACGCTTGAATATAAGTGTCGTGCGAAATGACTAAATGTAAATGTTAAGTACTTCTCCTTGTTTTAAGTGCCTCGGGGCCATCTTTCTGCTGCGGTGTCCCGCTTGGCTTCTCTGCTGTCCCCTTTCTCATGTCTCTGAGAAAACAAATCAACTGTGGCCAGTGTTCAGTCGTCACTTTTTCCTGGTGAGGGCCGTTTTTTTTTAAGGCTGTGAGAAAGCTCCCGCGCTGCAGAACGAGTAAAGCAGGTCTGATTTCACTTCAGCGCATGCTGTTATCCAACGTGACCGCGGCTTGTGGTGTTTTTCCACCGCACATTGAAAAACAAGAGCGAGAGCTGGGCCGAGCACGGCTTTCACTGGAAAATGGTTTACAGTACGCGAGGACTGCGGCGTGGAATTAGCAGTCACGCCTTTACCTGATTGGCTGAATGCTCCAAATGACTAACCCGAAACGCCTGGAGATGAAAAAAATGCCTTTCGGAGTTTGTTCAAAATAATCTCTCTCTCTCTCTCTCTCTCTCTCTCTCATTCGCTTATTTTTCGTTTTGTTTTTTGTTTTATCATGTCTTCCCTTCATTCTTTCCTTCTTTCTCTTTATTTTTTCTCACTTATATTTACTTTACAGCTCTTTCTCTTTCTCAATCTTTCTTTCCCTCTCTCTTTCTCTGTAAATCTCTCTCTCATGCTCACTCACTCGCTTATTCTATATTTCGTTTTTGTTTTTATATTTACTTTCCACCTCTCTCTCTCTCTCTCGCTCCTCGCTCTCAATCTCTCCCTCTTTCTCAATCTCTTTGTCTCTCTCAATCTCTCTTTCTCTGTCTCTCAATCTCTCTCAATCTCTCTCTCTGTCTCTCTCAATCTCTATCAATCTCTCTCTCTCTCAGTCTCTCTCTTTCTCTGTCTCTCTCTCTCAATCTCCCTCTCTCAATCTCTCTCTTTCTCTGTCTCTCTCAATCTCTATCAATCTCTCTCTCTCAATCTCTCTCAATCTCTCTTTCTCTGTCTCTCTCTCTCAATCTCCCTCTCTCAATCTCTCTCTTTCTCTGTCTCTCTCAATCTCTATCAATCTCTCTCTCTCAATCTCTCTCAATCTCTCTTTCTCTGTCTCTCTCTCAATCTCCCTCTCTCAATCTCTCTCTTTCTCTGTCTCTCTCAATCTCTCTCTCAATCTCTCTCTCTCTCTCAATCTCCCTCTCTCAATCTCTCTCTTTTCTCTCAATCTCTCTCCCTCTTTCTCAATCTCTCTCTCAATCTCTTTCTTTCTCTGTTTCTCTCAATCTGTCTCACTCAATCTCTCTCTCTCTCTCTCAATCTCACTCTCTCAATCTCTCTCAATCTCCCTCTCTCAATCTCCCAATCTCACTCTCTCAATCTCTTTACTTTCCATCTCTCTCTCTCTCCCAATATCTCTTATCTTTCAATCTCACACTTTAATGAGATGCAAATCATTGTAGGACGAATTCCAAGAGATGTATAAACAGATGAAAATATTCGGTGCATTAACACGGGGACTGAAGGTCTCTGAGCCGGTTATAATCAGCCCTAGCGTGCCATGTCACGGAGACAGGACAACACTTTACTGTTCCTGACACTGGAGACTCCTTCCAAACGTGGTACATAAACACAAACACGCACTCGAAGGAAATTCCAGTACGCCCCTGTCTAAGTAGACACGACAGAAACAGTAACGTATTAGAAAATGAATCGACAGCGTTCGACCAATCAGAACGGAGAATTCAGCAGCGAGACGTAACGTGCGCTATAACTTCAGACGGAAAAACGTGTTGGTGAGGCGAAAGGATCAGAACTGACTATTGTGTAGTGTGTGTGTGTGTGTGTGTGTGTGTGTGTGTGTCTGTGTGTGCACTCTTTCCAGATCTGTGAATGTGATATTATCTTTAGTATATACTGTATATCCGTTAATGTCTGTGTGTGTGTGTGTGGAGGAGTGCTTCTTCATACAGTCCTTTGTGTGTGTGTGTGTGTGTGTGTGTGTGTGTGTGTTTTGTGATGGTAAGTTAGTATCTGCTTGCATGCACATATTTGCGTGAGGAATTGGCGTATATGTTGGTACGTTCAGTTCTTGATGGCTTTATGATAAGCATGTGCGCATTCCTTTTTTTAAAGTGTGTGTGTGTGTGTGTGTGTGTGAGGTAGAGAGATAAACACTGAAGCACAGGGATGCGTGTGCCATCAGTCAGAGGCAGCTGTTGTGTGCTGATAAGGTGCACTGATACAGTAGATAGGAGTGATTGGTACAGTTTGTACACACACACACGTACACACACACGTACACGCACACACGTACACACACACGTACACGCACGCACACTCGAAACTCGTTCTTCTCCCTTTCACTATCACTGTAAATAACTTAATCTTGCCATAGCGGTGGAATTATTCTTGCCTGTTTTGCACCATTCTTGCTAGGAGTGAGCGTGTGAGTGTGAGTGTGTGCGTGCGTGCGTGCGTGGCGTGCGTGCGTGCGTGTGCGCGAGGGTGTTCATGTCTGATCGTGTCCGGACGTCTTTTGTTCTGACTTCACCTGTCGTCTCTCTTCCTCCTCCAGATCGATGCGTTGAGTAAAAGAAGTAAAGAAGCAGAGGCTGCCTTCTTGAACGTCTATAAGAAACTGATCGATGTCCCAGGTGAGAGAGAGAGAGAGAGAGAGAGAGAGTTGTTTGTGTGTGTGTGTGTGTGTGTGTGTGTGTGTGTGTGTGTGTGTGTAGGGGCGGGGGGGGGGTCCCGAGGCACAGCCGGGGTGCCAATACTTTAGTGAAACGACGGACACGTCTTCGGAATGTTCAAGTTTTCTCTCACTCCATGTGCGTGTGCCAGTGTGTATGTGTATGTGTATATGTGTGTTGTGTGTGTGTGTGTGTGTGTGTGTATTGTAATCACATGATTACATAATTAGTCCAGCTGTCTCGTTAATGAAAATCATCCAGAGGGAGGCGGGGCGTGATTAGTCACACACGGAGATTAAACCCAACCTGATGAGGCTTGGGGTTCGAGGCCGAGGTCCCCAGAGGGCCAGTCGGAGAAAGAGAGATGCAGAGAGAGACGGGGGGAGGGAGAGCGGGAGAGATGCCGAGAGAGACGGGGGGAGGGAGAGCGGGAGAGATGCCGAGAGAGACGGGGGAGAGAAAGATGGAAAGAGAGGGAGAGATGGAGAGACGGGGAGAGATGGGAGAGGAGAGAGATGGAAAGAGATAAAGATGGAAAGAGAGATGAAGAGAGAGACGGGGAGAGAGATGGAAAGAGAGGGAGAGAGATGCAGAGAGAGACGGGGAGAGAGATGGAAAGAGAGAGATGGAGAGAGAAAGATGGAAAGAGAGTGAGAGATGCAGAGAGAGGGGGAGAGAGATGGAGAGAGAAAGATGGAAAGAGAGTGAGAGATGCAGAGAGAGGGGGAGAGAGATGGAGAGAGAAAGATGGAAAGAGAGGGAGAGATACCGAGAGACGGGGAGAGATGATGAAGAGAGATGGAAAGAGGGAGATGGAGAGACGGGAGAGAGATGGAAAAGAGATGGAAGAGAGGAGAGATGGAGGGAGACGGGGAGAGAGATGGAAAGAGAGAGATGGAAAGAGAGGGAGAGATGGAGAGAGACGGGGAGAGAGATGGAAAGAGATGGAGAGATGGGGAGAGAGATGGAAAGAGATAGAGATGGAAAGAGACTTGGAGAGAGAGATGGGGAGAGAGATGGAAAGAGAGGGAGAAAGATGGAAAGAGAGGGAGAGAGATGCAGAGAGAGACAGGGGGAGAGAGATGGAAAGAGAGAGATGGAGAGAGAAAGATGGAAAGAGAGTGAGAGATGCAGAGAGAGGGAGAGAGAGCTGGAAAGAAAGATGGAAAGAGGGAGAGAATCAGAGAGACAGGGAGAGAGACGGAAAGAGAGAGAGAGATGGAAAGAGAGGGAGAGATGCAGAGAGAGAGAGACAGAGGGAGATATAGAGAGATGGAAAGAGAGAGGGAGAGATGCAGAGAGAGAGAGACAGAGGGAGATATGTAGAGATGGAAAGAGAGAGGGAGAGATGCAGAGAGAGAGACAGAGACTGAGAGAGAGAGAGATGGAAAGAGAGAGGGAGAGAGAGGAGGCCTCCGAGTGCTGCGCTGCTCCTTTTGCAGTTCTGATTAAGATCACACTGCAACATCAGCATCGTTACAGCCGTCATCCATCATCACTCCTGTCTATCATCATCATCTCCTCTCTCTCTCTCTCTCTCTCTCTCTCACACACACACACACACACACACACACACACACACACACACACAGGGCCTGGAGCTCCTGTCTCATAGTCCTGTGAGTGACGCTGTAGTGGATATGCAGCTCGTCTCATTCAGAGTCACACTACACTCATCTCTCTCTCTCTCTCTCTCTCTCTCTCATTCCCCCTCTCTCTCTCTTTTTCCATCTCTCCCTCTCTCTCTCTCTCTCTCTCTCTCTCTCTCTCTCTCTCTTTCTTGTTCTCTTTCACTTTTTCCATCTCTCTCTCTTTCTCATTCCCCCTCTCCTTTTCCATCTCTCTCTCTCTTTCCATCTCTCTCTTTCTCATTCCCCCTCTCTCTTTTTCCATCTATCTCTCTTTCCATCTCTCTCTCTTTCCATCTCTCTCTCTTTCCATCTCTCTATCTCTCTCTCCACCTCTCTCGCTCTCTTTCTTTCCATCTCTTTCTCTATCCATCTCTCTCTTTCCATCTCTCTCTCTCTCTTTCTTTCCATATCTCTCCCTCTCTCCCTCCCTCCGTCTGTCAGTTCAGTTCACAGTGTGCTTTATTGGCCTGACTGTTTTAACAATGTTGCCAAAGCAAATGAATACAGAAGTTATACATACAATCAGTAACAACAAATAAAGGAATAGAAACGCAATACTGAGTAAAATAAACATTAAACAGGAATAAACATTCATTATATTAGCAGATGTTTTACGGGAAGATATGAAGTATTTGATTAATTTAAATAAATATATATACAGTATCTCACAAAAGTAAGTACACCCCTGACATTTGTGTAAATATTTGATGATATCTTTTCATGTGAAACTGAAGAAATGACACTTTGCTACAATGTAAAGTAGTGACACATATACACACACATGTATACCTATACACGTACACACATATACATACCTATACAGATACACACACACACACACACACATATATATATATATATATATATATATATAACCTATACGCACACATATGCATACCTATACATGTACACACACAAACCTACACACACACACATAATATACATACCTATACACACACACACATATACATACCTATACTTTTACACACACACACATATACATACCTATACATGTACACACACACACACATATACATACCTATACACACACATACATATACATACCTATACATGTACACACACACACACACATATACATACCTATACATGTACACACACACACACATATACATACCTATACACACACATACATATACATACCTATACATGTACACACACACACACACATATACATACCTATACATGTACACACACACACACATATACATACCTATACACACACACACATATACATACCTATACACACACATACATATACATACCTATACATGTACACACACACACACACATATACATACCTATACACACATATACATGTACACACATATACATATCTATACATGTACACACACACACATATACATACATATACACACACACACATATACATACCTATACATGTGTACACACACACACATATACATACCTATACACACACACATATACATACCTATACATGTACACACACACACACACACATATATACATACCTATACACACATATACATGTACACACATATACATACCTATACATGTACACACACACACACACACATATATACATACCTATACACACATATACATGTACACACATATACATACCTATACATGTACACACACACATATACATACCTATACATGTACACACACACATATACATACCTATACACACACATACATATACATACCTATACATGTAAACACACACACACATATACATACCTATACATGTACACACACATATACATACCTATACACACACACACATATACATACCTATACACACACACACATATACATACCTATACATGTACACACACACACATATACATACCTATACATGTACACACACACACATATACATACCTATACATGTACACACACACACACATATACATACCTATACACACACACACACATATACATACCTATACACACACACACATATACATACCTATACATGTACACACACACACACATATACATACCTATACATGTACACACACACACACATATACATACCTATACATGTACACACACACACATATACATACCTATACATGTACACACACACACATATACATACCTATACATGTACACACACACACACATATACATACCTATACATGTACACACACACACATATACATACCTATACACACACACACACATATACATACCTATACATGTACACACACACACACATATACATACCTATACATGTACACACACACACATATACATACCTATACACACACACACACATACACATACCTATACATGTACACACACACACACACATATACATACCTATACACACACACACACATATACATACCTATACATGTACACACACACACACATATACATACCTATACACACACACACATATACATACCTATACATGTACACACACACACACATATACATACATACACACACACACACACACACACACACATACATACCTATACACACCTATACACACACACACATATACATACCTATACATGTACACACACACACACACACACACATATACATACCTATACACACACACACACACACACACACATATACATACCTATACACACACACACATATACATACCTATACATGTACACACACATACACACATATACATACCTATACACACATATACATGTACACACATATACATACCTATACATACACACACACACACACACACACACACACACACACACACAAACATATACATATGCATACCTATACATGTACACACACACTAATATACATATACATACCTATACATGTACACACACACACACACACCCACACACTAATATACATATGCATACCTATACATGTACACACACACTAATATACATATACATACCTATACATGCACACACACACACACACACTAATATACATATACTTACCTATACATGTACACACACACACACACACACACTAATATACATATACATACCTATACATGTACACACACACATATACCTATACAGCCACATGCATACATACACACAAATATGAAATATCAGACTCTCTTGCTCTTATTCCATCTGTCTCTCTTTTCTTTCTATCTCTTTCCTTCTGCCTTTTTCACTTTCCCTCTCTCTTTCCTTCTGTCTCTCTCTCTCTCTCTCTCTCTCTCTCACTCTTTCTTACTCATTTAATTTATAACTCATTATTTCTCTCGCTTACTCTTATCTCTCACTTTAGCTTTTTCTTTAGCTTTTTACTCTCTTATTTTTCTTTCTCTTGTTCATTCTGTCATTCTCTTCCTGCTGTATTCCATCTCTCTCTCTCTCTCTCTCTCTCTCTCTCTCTCTCTCTCTCTCTCTCTCTCTCACTTTCTCTCTCCTTCTGGCTTGTTCCACTTGTCTGTGCAGTAGCCAGTAGTGATGGAGCAGTCATGTTTCAGTCTCACTCTCACTCACTCACTCTCTCTCTCTCACACACACACACACACACACACACACACACACACACACACACGCTGAGCTGAAGGCTGCAGTGTCAGCACTCCAAAAACACACAGCGCAGCAGCTAAACTTAGCCTCACTGCTTCTGCACCCAGAAACAGCAGCAATTAGTCACAGCGCCCGTCTTTCGTCCCATCTTTGTTCCCGTGTGTGTGTGTCTGTGTGTGTGTGTGTGTGTGTGTGTGTGTGTGTGTGTGTGTGTGTGTCTGCTTGCTTGTATGTTATTATTTGTCTTTGTGTCACTGATTGTGTTCCTTCTCCTGTTGAATGTCATCATGTCGACATCAAGCCGCTGTCTGCATTTTGCTTTGTGTGTGTAACTGTCCGTGTGTGTGTGTGTGTGTGTGTGTGTGTGTATGTGTTGCTAAGTTTGCTGTGCCCTTGATTCACTCGCTAACAAATTAGGCTCTTCATCACAGAGTACATCAGAGAGTACCCAGCATGCCCTTGGGCTTCTCTAGTCATCAGCTGTTGTGTACCGTGTGGCGCACTGGCCTTTGTGTGTGTGTGTGTGTGTGTGTGTGTGTGTGTGTGTGTGTGAGTGAGAGAGAGAGAGAGAGAGAGAGAGAGAAGGAAACAGATGGATGAACACTGCCAGACCGATGACCTTCACATACACACACACACACACACACCCCCAAGTTCTCGAAGTGCATTATTAAAAGTTCTCAAGGCTTTACACAGATGTTTAAGATTATAATTACCACAAGTGCAAATACACACAAAGCAACAACACGCTGCGCGGTGTGCTCAGATTTCTCACACATCATCACTCACACATCACACGTGTGTACATGTCTCATGCTGCCGTAGACGCGAATAAGACAAAAAAAAAATTGTGGACGATTGTGGACGTTTTTCCATGTGTGTGACACGTGTATTTGGCTCAGATCCGGTCCCGGTGTTGGAGCTCGGCCAGCAGCTGCAGCTGAAGGTACAGCGGATGCACGACATCGAGACTGAGAACCAGAAGCTGCGCGAGACGCTGGAGGACTACAACAAAGAGTTCGCCGAGGTCAAGAACCAGGGTAAAAACATTATATATATATATATATATATATATATATATATATACTCACAAATACACACACACTCACACACACACACACACACATATAATATATTACACACACACAAATATATATATATACACACAGACACACACACACACACACAATATATTACACACACATAAATATGTATATATACACACAGACATTTTCTCAGAAGGATTTCCTTGTTATTATTTCACACTCGAGCCTGTCTCATTCGAGTGCTATAAAGTGGAACTGCGATTTCATTGGCTCACGGCAACCGATCCTCTGGCGTTCAGCGTTTCTTCAGTTCCTTCCCCACTCCCTACTTTACCGAGCTCCATGAAGCCACGGTTTGCGTTGCTAATTTAACAAGTCCGAGTCCTAAACAGCTGATTTTGCCTCATAGAGCTACACGTAGCCACTCCATTTTCATGCACATGACAAGCAGGAAGTGATACGACTGACTAGTGACGTTCAGTTCTGTACGTAGTCACATGCTTAGAAATATATTCCCCCCCCCCCCCCGACCCCCCCCCAATTTTCCTCCCAATTTGGTCATTTGCCATTTCCCATAAGCTAGCTATCGCACGACAGCGACACCAAGGCTGCGTTCGAAATCATGTTCTGCATCGGATTCGGTACCTGCTGCTCAGCCGGCGACGCAGTACGTACCGCTCAGTATACGTGTGTAGCACGAATACAATCCATACCTACTACATCCGCCATGGCAGCACTGTCGTGACCTACGAATTAAAAAGAGCCGACGCGGTGCCTTCCGCCACTTTTAATGATTTTTTCCCCCGGGCAGCTCTTCCGCACCAGTCCCGTTGCCTTATGGGATAGCGCAGCGTGCATTGCCTAAGGTGTAGCACGCGCTCTCCTCCGAGACACACGAAGCGTAACGCTGCCCGAGAAAGAACTCCTAACGAATCCCGGACAAGATCAGACGCACGATCGATCGCTCTTCCCCGTCCCCCGTCCCCCCGAAATCCAGTCGATCAGCCACGATGTTGGTTTGCGATATTCGCTTCTTTACGCTTACGCTGGAGCTTCAAGGCTAATGCGCGTACGCGTGAGTTATCACTGATGGAGCACATTTGCAGGAAGTGGGAAGTACGTGAATGTCCTTTCTCTCCAATCAGTTCCTTTAATCCCGTGATAGAAGCATAATGTAGTGCCGTATCGGATTGTACAGTTATCATCACCGTGCAATATTATCTTTATTATCTTGACAAAGAATAAAATACCCCTCTTGAAGGACTGCTGACTGCAGAAACAGGATGTCTTCACCCCAGGCCTCTCTCTCTCTCTCTCTCTCTCTCTCGCGCGCTCTCTTTCCCAGCAGAAGCCATTGATTCCTCGCAACTTAAATGTTTAAAGTTCAATTTAGCAGTTATAGGCGAAAAGGCCGCCAAAGGGAGCTGCTCCCATTGATTATGTGTCAGACCTGCAAGGCAGCAGTTTAAATCACATGTGAAAACACAGAGCTGCTCTCTCTCTCTCTCTCTCTCTCTCTCTCTCTCTCTCTCACACACACACGGGTGTAACACACACCGCTGCTCACACACACTCGCACTCGGAGCACTCAATCAGTGGCTATGAGCAACTCTTTTCTAATCGCTCTAGGACTCCACTGCCGGGATACACACGTGTGTGTGTGTGTGTGTGTGTGTGTGTTGTGAGAGAGAGGGAGAGAGAGTAGTATCAAACATTTTGAGCACTCAGTATCTCTATTGTGTAACAGCTAATTGACTGGTTTCCTAGTACACACACACACACACACACACACACACACACACACACACACAGAGCATTTTTGGCCGCTAGAGTCACTAAATAAAACTCTGTGAAATCCTGTACGGACTGGTTACTGTGAAACTGGACAATGAGAACAAACAAATAAACAACAACAACAACAACAAACCCCAACTCCTCTGTCCTGAAGACTTTCCTGGGGCGGAAAACCTCGTAACTGTTACAAAGCGCTAGCTTGCAGAAACCTTCACCACACCGACGATTATAGAAGCGTCCTCCGTACAAATCCCAGCGCAGGTTGTTACTATGGAAACGATAACCCGTTCGAACCAGTGCATTAATATAAACCGATCTGTCCCGTTAGCCGAAACCTGTCGACGTTTCTTGTCGAGAACGATCCGCCTTCTGACCAATCTGATTCGAGAATTCGATGGCGCCGTGGTGGAAATAGCGATTCCAACCAGCAAGCCGGGACGTTAAACCGTTTATTACCCCAAACACGCCACGCGCGCAACGCCGTTTACTCGGTTTCCGAAACCCGCACGTGGACTCGCGTACCGTTCGAGACGAGCGAGACGCTCGCTTCCTTTGTTCGTCGCGTTTCCGAAGGATTATTATTTGAGGGTCAGGCTTCTCTAACAGGAAGCGCGAGACGCGTTCCGTCTTTGATTTCCTCTCATTCCGTTTGTCTCACCCGGTTGAACGTTTAATGTTCTGCGCGACTGCTATCCGGATAGGAGACGCGTCTGACGCGGAGAAGAAAAAGCGCTTTCTCAGCTCCAGCTTTCACTTCTCATTACCTTGGTATAGTCCGTGCACGCTACCATTCATATTCGTTCTGTCCTTAATTGTTCCTGTGTTTATGGAAAGTAGGACGCACGCTTAACTGTTTTCTATACAGTGACTTTTTTTCCCCACTGCGTGTTTTTTTCTTTTCTCTTTTGACAGCCGATTTCCCAGGAAGCGTCGGTTCAAATTTATAGACTTTAACGCGCGTTCTGCTTCGTTGACCAATATTACCGTAGCAACATCAAAATTTATCAGCAGACACTGAGGATGCAATTGAAGGAAGGGGGGCGGGGGGACACACTTCCATCCGGAACTTTAGTCTAGCTCTCTCACGTCCTCATGCACAAACACTCGAATGGATCCGCCGACGACAGTCACCTCGTCCGTCGCGAACTAGCCGAGCCTCTGCGAACCACGTCGCCGTCTGCTGTAGCGGCATTGCTTTCTGGAACTTTCCTCTCGGACTGTCCGAGGTTTGCTCACTCCGGTGTCTCCACTACTTCTCATTAATCGTTAACGTTAAACATCGCACATTTCGATATAAACGTGTATATAGGACGATCCGGCGCGTCCGTCGAATGTCTGAGCGGCACTGATCGAGGTTTTGGGTGTGCCTGTGTGTGTTTCTGAACAGAGGTCACTATCAAAGCACTTAAAGAGAAGATCCGGGAATACGAACAGACCCTGAAGAACCAGGCGGAGAACCTGGCGCAGGAGAAAGAGCAGCAGCTCCACAACGACTATGCAGAGAAAGAGAGGCGAGTATGACGCACACGAACGTCCTGATGTTAAACATTCAAATAAGTTCCACATTTGTGTTGGGGGGTTGTTGGGGGGAATGATTCACGAATTACGGTGGCGTCTAAAAGTGAGCGAGTTCGCCACCAGGGAAAGGTTAATATAATTATCTGATTATACTTCAACGATGACATCATCGTTTAGTAAAGTAGTGAAAAACAGAGTGAAAGCAGTCTGCGGTGTGGTTGCGTGCCAAAGCAAAACAAGGTCCGGTTAGTTTCCTGGATTTGAGAGTTAATGGTTACATGCGAAAAACAACCCCCCATGGCCACTGCGCTCACTGCCATGTCGTTGGAACCGTTTTGAGACGACTTTGGGTCGTGGTCCATTATCACCGCTGGTGTCGTTATAAAATTGTGAATTGTGGAAATTAAGCGATACACGTGGTCAGCTACGGTACTCGGATAAGACGGTGACGTTCATATAACGATAACGAGTCTTTATTGGTCACATGTACATATGGACAGTGAGATTATTTTCTCCGCATACCCCAGCATGGCAGGAAGTTTTGTCAGAGCGCAGGGTCAGCCATGATACAGCGCCCCCTGGAGCAGAGAGGGTTAAGGGCCTTGCTCAAGGGCCCAACAGTGGCCGATTAGCAGTGTTTGAACCCTCGACCTTCTGATCAGTAACCCAGAGCCGTAACCAGCAAGCCGGGATTATAGAAAACATCTCCCTGCACCATTACACCACCATGACCAGCTTGAATTGTTGACACAAGGCAGGTCTGTGGATTCGCACCAGACTAGACGATGTTTTATCCAATCTGTCAGGTTCCTGTTCTTGGCTGGAAGGAGTGGAACCCGATACGGTCTTCCGTAGCGTATCCACCTCAGGCTTGGACGTCTTGACGATGCTTTTCTGCACAGCACGTGTGTAAAGAGCGGTTATCTGAGACACCGTAGCCCTCCTGTCAGCTGGAAATAGTCCGGCCGTCCTCCTCGGATCCTCTCTCATCGACACGCCGATTTCGACGCCTCTCTGACTGCAGCCCATGTCGTATTTTCGTTTCCGGGCCATGCCGAAAAGAAAAACGCCATTCGATGGCAAACGACTTTGAACGCTGGAAACGAAGCCTTCGTCGTCAAAAGGCACGTAAACGACAACAAACGTGACGAATGGATCGCACCACCACGTACTCGGTCATGACCCAGTTTTCATCGTGTCACCCGGGTTGCGAACCGCTGCTTTAAAAGTCTGCCTAAAACCTCGCGGAAG
>CM022770.1:19965676-19968176 GCA_012411365.1 Ameiurus melas | reverse complement strand
GACTAAGGACTACTGGACGGATTACTGGAAAGGCTACGGACGGTTGAACTGACTACCGGACCGACTTCTAGACAAACTACTGGACCAATTACTGACTACTGAACGGACTAGAGACTACTGTCCTCACTACTGGACTTTATTTTTTATGTTTCCTTACAGATAAATGGAAATGACTTGACCAATCTGGAGTTATGAAAGTATGCAAAAAAGGGAAATGAGGAAGGAAAGTTGTGGGTGTGGGCAGTGAAGAAAATGAAAGTATGGTGTAACACTTTTAGGACAATGCAGAGTGACAGGAAGACGAAGATCAGAATATTAACAGCATTCCGTCTCGACCCAGCCACGCCTGCATCATATGCAGATCAGTCACGGTGGTATCATGATGAAGGTGATGGTGATGGTGATGGCTTTACCACAGTGCTGTTGAATTCTCCGTTCTGATTGGTCAGACGGTGTTGATTATTTCCTGTCCCAGCAGATCTGACCAGATGTTCCAGCTGAATCAGATCCCAGGTTTATATCAGTGCCTTCCAGTACATTATCGTTTCTATAGTAACAGCGTACACATGAAGAAGAATGTATACTCGTTGATATGGTGAAGGGAAAAGAAGGAGTCTCCAGTGTCAGTGCTTTGTGAAGGTCTTCCTTTCATTTCTCAATTAGTTCGTTCTTTCATTTCTTTCTTTCTTTCTTCCCATTTTATTGATCACTTTCCTGCTTCCCCCACTCCCAGCATTCTCTTTCTTTTGTTCGTCTTTTCTTTTGTTTGCTCTTTTGTTCATTCTTTCTTTCGTTTTGTTTAGTCATTGGTTTGTTCTTTCTTTTTTGTGTGTTCATCTGTTCGCTTATCCTTTCTTTTGTTTGGTTGTTCTTTCTTTCATTTCTTCATTCGTTCTTTCTTTAATTTGCTTGTTTGGTCAGTCGCTGCTTCTGATTGTTCATTTGTCTTTCATTCTTTCCCGTTTCTCTATTCGTTCTTTTATTTCTTGCTTGCTTTTGTTTGCATCTTTAATCATTTGTTTGTTCTTTCTTTCTTTTGTTTGTTTGTTATTTCTTTTGTTTGTTTGTTTAGTTGATTGCTCTGTTCATTTGTCCCTTTCTTTTTTCTTTTTCTTTTGTTAGTTTAGTTGATTGTTTTTTTTCATTTATCCTCTTTCTTTCTTTCTTTCTTTCTTTCTTTTTCTTTTTCTTTTTCTTTCTTTTGTTTGTTCATTTGTTCTTTCTTTTTAATCGATTGTTTGCTCTGTTCATTTGTCCCTTTCTTTCATTCATTCTTTTATTTGTTTGTTGGTTTAGTTGATTGTTAATTTTTTCTTTTCTTTATTTCTTTTTCTTTAAATTAAAATTTCTTTAATTTAAATTAAAGAAATCAAATTTTTTTATTGTTTTGTTCATTTATCTTCTTTCTTTCTTTCTTTCTTTCTTTCTTTCTTTCTCTTTCTTTTGTTTGCTGTTTGTTCAGTTGTTTAATTTGTCCTTCATTCGTTCTTCTGTTCTTTTTGTTTTCTTTCTTTCTTTTTGTTTAATCATGTTTGTTCATTTGTTTTTTCTTTTTAGTTGATTGTTTGCTCTGTTTATTTGTCCTTTTCTCTCTTTCTTTTTCTTTTGTTAGTTTAGTTGATTACTTTGTTCATTTATCCTCTTTCTTTCTTTCTTTCTTTCTTTCTTTCTTTCTTTCTTTCTTTCTTTCTTTTGTTTGCTCTATTTGTTTAATTTGTCCTTTTTTCGTTCATTCTTCTGTTTGTCCTTTCTTTCTTTCTTTCTTTCTTCTATCTCTCTACCGTTTTGGGGGGGATGCCAGTTGGATGTGGCGGTGATGTTTTTAGACACGCGTCTCACATGTCGGAGCCGATGTGGATTAGAACGGAAGCGTGTGTGTGTGTTCCTCTAAAACATATCCGCTGTGAGCAGGCCATACATCTCCTTTTGTCACACATGAAGTGCAGAAAGCGAGAGTGTGCGCACACACACACACATGCAGACACACACACACACTCACACACTCGCCAGTGTCAAGTCTCCATTTCCTTTTGGCTTCCTTGCGAGCTCAAACAAACAGAAGCGAGGCTTTACATCACTCCAGTGAAGCAGCGTTGACTTCCTCGAGCTCTAATTGCATCGCCGCTGAGAAACGTGTTCCAGGAACCGTGCACATGCTTCTCCTCTCTCTCTCTCTCTCTCTCTCTCTCTCTCTCGACTTGGGGTTTTCCTGTTCTATACCTCCTGACGTGATGAAGGTCAGCAGCGCCTCATGACCCCTCGTTGGTGTTTCCTCTCAGTCTGGTGTAGCAACCTCACGTTCCACGTTCCCACATTTCGTACGCTCGTTCGTTTTTGTTTTGTTTTTTTGTTTAGAAATAGGCGAAATACGCCAGCGAGAGGTTCAGGACTGTTTTTGGCTTCGTTTAGCTGTCATTAGCTACAAGAAAAGCTCCCGTATTTCTCCGTTCCTTTCTTCCGTCATTTCATTTCACGTCATTTTTAAAGTAATCGAAATGAA
>CM022770.1:19938176-19963176 GCA_012411365.1 Ameiurus melas | reverse complement strand
ATTCTTTCTGTCTTTTTTTGTTGTTCTCTCGCTTTCATTCATGCCGGTTGTTCTCTCTTTTTTGTTCAGTCTCTCTGTTTTTCATTCTTTTGCCTGTTTTCCTTCATCTATCCCAGCTCATTCGTTATTACTCTTTTGTCCTGCCTCTTTCTTTCTTTCATTTGTTTACGCGTTTTTCTTTTTTGCTCCGTCTCATTCCTTCCTTCTTCTCTTCGTTCTTCTGGTCTCTTCCATTCCATCTGTTTCGGTTGTTTTGTTTTTGTTTGTTTCTTGTATTCAGTCCCTCTCTTCTGTTTGTGATTTTTTCTTTTGTTCTTTTTCAGTTGTTTTGGTTGTTTTATTCGTTCGTTCTTTCTTTCTTTCTTTTGTTCTGTTCCTGTTTTTGTTGTCTCACACTCACTGACTTGCTGCTGTATGTCTAGTAAGATGTGAGGCTGACCACACACACACACACACACACACACACACACACACACACACACACAGCAGTGTGCAGGTCAGTGCTCTCTCTTTCTCGTTCTGTTTTCCCTCGCTCTATCAGTCCGTCACTGGGCAGAGCAGCGTTCAGGAAGCAGCTCTGCATCACGCTGTATTTTTAGCCGAGGCGATTAGAGCCGTCACGTCGGATTAAGAATTCCTCGGCAGCGGCCGTGCAGTGATCACCGTGATGGGTGAAGCACAGCGACGATGCGGCGGAGATTTAGCGCGAGGAGAACGTTAAAGCCGCGATAGCTGCCAGCTTTCCGTCTCCAAAAGTCAGTAGAATGAAGACGCAAAGGCTTGTGTGATTGCCTCGACTACTGTCTCTCTCTCTCACACACACACACACACACACACGCACACATATAGGCACACACACACCGACATACATACATATAGACACACATGCACACACACAAATAGACATACATGTGTACACACACACACACACGTATATGTATACAAACACGCGTACAGTGTACTCGTAGATGATCGATTATGACTACACAGTAAAGTGACTGAATAAACAACAAAACCTTGGCGCCAAACTGTTCCTGCGCTCTGATTGGTCACATCGACTTTGGGGGCGGGAACAACAGAGATGGAGAGTTATTTTAGCATCATAGTGGGTAAACGTCTCTCTCTCCACTCTCTCTCTCGCTCTCTCCTCTCTCTCTCTCTGTCTGTTTCTCTTCCTCCCCAAACCCCACCCCCTTCCTCGAGGTCCCTGGCTGTGAGCTGAGCAGCAGGCTGGTTGCGTGTCGGCCGTTTTGTCTCCGTTAAAGATTAATGGCTTATCGATCGTTTGCTCTGGGCACGGCTGCTCTGCCTGCGAGCTGCCGGGATCTCGAGCGGCTCTCGGGCCTTGACTGTAAACACCCTGAGGGAAAAGGGGAGTGTGTGTTAGCAGCTCACTTGGCCCGTTGCCATGCTCAGGCTCAGGCTGGTCCTCGTGTGAGAACGTGTTTTGTACATTACATTACTCAATTGATTACGATCAACTCGGAAACATTACGCCAACCATTAAGACGTCAGTGTGCCCACTTGACAGTTACCATGGTGACACTGGCATCTATAGATGTTCTATAACGGCACAACCGTTAAAGGTGGAAGAAATTAAAAGCTTAGTGAGACATTATTATTATTATTTATTACACTGCTGAAATACTAGCATTAAATTTCAGCGAAGTGACTCCACCTTATCCACTCTACTCACCTGGAGTCCACCATCTTGTTCTGCGCAACCTTCCCCCGCCCCCCACACAAACATATCACCATATCCTGCCTCCTGTGCTACATTTGCCCAGCACTCACAGGCTCCTCGTCGCTAACGAGTGGCTGCTCAGAAAGACATGTTTGCGTAATGCGTGTTGGATCCTGTAGGGACTGAACACTGATGGAAGTAAACACGACGACAACGGTACAACAGCGTGACTTCCACCCAGAGTCTGACGCCACGAGGTGCAACACCGGGCTAAATCTGCCCGAACCACGCTGCTGCCACGTGATTGGCTCATTCACGCAGTTACCCGATGAGCCAGTGTACAGGTGTTCCTATTAAACTGACTGAAAAGTGTATATTACATATATGTTATGGGGACATTTGGTGCTCACGAAGGGTTAAGAAACTTAACACACACACCCACACACACTGTCCAGTGCCTCTTAATATCATCTTTATCACTCGATGCTTGGTTTTCTACCTTCTGGATTTTTTCCCCTAACCCCGTGTGTGTGTGTGTGTGGGTGTGTGTGTCGAGAGAGAGAGTTATGAGCTTCATTTGGAGCCAGGGTGATCCCTCCAGACGTCCCTGAAGCAGAGGCTCCTGCCACATCTGCTTTATTTATAGACGACTGCTGCTAAATCATTAAGAGTCAGGCATGGCTGATCCTATAGGGTTCTCCCTGAGTGTATACACACACACACACACACACACACACACACACACAGCGTGCGCGCACACACACCGTGTGATATGAACACAGCTCCCACAGGATCATAGAGGGTTCAAGAGCAGTGCACATCTGGGCAGACCAGACCAAATACACTCCCTTTTTGGCTTTTGTCCGAGTCGTCCTTGTTCTTTGTGCATGTGTGTTTTGTGCTGCGTGTGCCGAGACATGGTGTTGCGGTCGGTCACATAGGGTTTGGAGTGGTGCTCATTAGGTAGTACACACACACACACACACACACACACGAGCGGAGTACCAGAAAAAGCAATTATGAAGTTCTACAGCAGGTCCATCTTTTTAAATACAGGAAGGAGGAAGTGGGGGGTGAACGAGTGAGCAGGGCCGGATGAAGCTCGGAGATTGTGTGTGTGTGAGAGGGAGTGCGGGGAAAGGGAGAGAGAGAGTGATAGAGAGAGAGAAAGAAGTAGCCGTGCCATCCCTACTTTCTCTGCACACAAACATGATAACTTGTCTCTTTTTCTTCGTCTTTTTCGTTCTCACTCGAGAGAACACGCCTGATTGGGCAAGAAGCGCTCAAGAGAGAAACAAAAAGGCAACAGGAGTGTTCTGAGCAGATGCAGCGATGAGGAAAAAGAGGGGGTGGTGCAGGGGAAATGAAAGTCTAATGGTCTAAAGCTGAGAAATGTCGCGGCGGCCCTGGAGGATTTGACCAGCGCTGCACAGGATATGAGAAAGACAGAAGGGAGGAGGGTTCAGATTAACCCATGCATTCGACCAGATCAAGATCAACTCAAATTTTAGATCACATCAAAATACCAGACGTTTAGGCCTTGGTTTAATAAAATCTCAGGTTACGAGTTCTGATTTGCGTGTGCAAGGTTATTTACAGAGAATTATTGTGTGAATGACACAAAGTGGGTGGGGTGGATGGATATAGTCATGCGGTAATGGTAATAGTATTTGGGTTGCGGTGGTGGGTATGGGTTAATGGGACAGTGTGATGTCGTAGGGTGATGGATGTGGGATATGGGGTAAGGTGATGGGATAAATTTGATAATGAGGTAGAATAATGGTGTAGGGTGATGTGTATGGGGTAACAGGGTTGATGGGATAATGAGTTAGGGCGATGGGATGGGGTAATGAGGTAGGGCTATGGGGTTAATGGGTGGAACTATGGGATATTGAAGTAGGGCGATATGATATGGGGTAGAAAGATGGGATATGTTGTAATGAGGTAGGGTGATGGGATATGGGGAAGAACTAGGGAATAATGAGGTAGGGCGATGGGGTATGGGGTAGACCTATGGGATAATGATGTAGGGCGTTGGGTGATGGAGAAGAACTAGGGAATAATGAGGTAGGGAGATGGGGTATGGGGTGGACCTATGGGATAGTGATGTAGGGCGTTGGGTGATGGAGAAGAACTAGGGAATAATGAGGTAGGGTGATGGGGTATGGGGTAGACCTATGGGATAATGATGTTGGGTTATGGGGAAGAACTAGGGAATAATGAGGTAGGGTGATGGGGTACGGGGTAGACCTATGGGATAATGATGTTGGGTGATGGAGAAGAACTAGGGAATAATGAGGTAGGGTGATGGGGTACGGGGTAGACCTATGGGATAATGATGTTGGGTTATGGGGAAGAACTAGGGAATAATGAGGTAGGGTGATGGCGTATGGGGTAGACCCATGGAATAATGATGTAGGGCGATGAGGTAATGAGGTAGGATGATGTGGGTTAATGAGGTAGGGTGATGGGTTATGGGGTAGAAATATGGGGTAATGAGGTAGGGTGATGGGTTATGGGGTAATATAGTTTTTATTGTAGAAGATATCTATATATCTATATCTATATCTATAAACTGCCGAATCTGTCGTCGTTTCTTTTTTTCCACCACCACAAGCTTTGTCCATTTGCTTTGCGCCTCCGTGGAGAGTTTTTGTGACTCTGAATCTCTTGTGGCTTCTGTAATCCTGCTAGTCGTGCTCTGGCCAGGAGGAAATTGAGGCTTATTGAGTCACATTTACACCCTCAGGTTCTGCTCACATACACTCTCTTCATGCTGTCTTGCTCATTGTCTCAGTTTGACTGTAGGAACCCTGACATCCAGAAGAAGAAAAACCCCTGAAATATAACGAGTGAGGTGTTTTGGATATGGTGTGGGAATAAATGATGGCATAGTGAATGGCATTTGTGTTACGGTAGTTGATGGAAACGCGATGATTTGCATTTTCTTTTGTTGACATTATCAGTTGGCTCGAAAGCAGGTGTTTGACCGCAGTGGGGAATATAAAGCGAAGAACAGCAGCTTATCAATATTACTGTACTAAGACTCAAAGATCATTTCCACACCAGAAACACCAGGTTTATCGTGTGTCAGTATTATAAATGACAGCTTTGAAAGATGTTATTATTATTCCATGTTTAGAAAATTACAGACCGCACCTTTAACTTGGAATAATAGGACTTATTTACTCATATTAACAGATTAATGTCTGTTTTTCTTCTTATGGACACCAGGTGGCACTAATCTCCGTCATGCTGTGTAATACAAAAGCCTATCATTTTCTCTATTGCCTTTTTATTCTATTTCTTTACCTTCCTTTTATTCAAATCTTTCCGTCCTCCAAGTTTTTCTGCTTCCTTCCCTTTCTTGCTTGTCATGTAATTCTTCCCTTCTTCCATTTCCTCCTTTTCCTTTTGTCTTAGTCTATTTCCTTTCTTCATGTCTGTTTTTTCTCCCTCATCGTCTTCCATTTACGTTTTTCCCTTTCGTGTTTCTCCTGCATTATTCACAATTTCCTTCCCTTTCAAATTTTTTTTCTTGTTTTCATTCTACTTTCCTTCTGCTCTTTGTCCCGTCTTCTTTCTCGTTCTTTTGTTCATCCTTCTCTTCCTTCTTTATCTGTGTGTGTAGAGTGGTATCTAGGTCAGGTGTGTGTGTGTGTGTGTGTGTGTGTGTGAGAGAGAGAGAGAGAGAGAGAGAGGAGCTCAGGTAGGCTCTCCAGAGTGCAGTGAAGAGTGCTGATTAAGGAGTCCTCTCTCTCTCTTCTCTCTCTCTCTCTCTCTCTCTCTCTCTCTGTCTCTGGCACATGTGGCATTGCCAGCATCCACCTGCTGAAACCAAACCAGTTGTGCCATCCCACGCTTGCACACACATACACACACACACACACTCTCTCTCTCTCTCTCTCTCTCTCTCTCTCTCTCTCTCTCCACACACACACACACACAGTCCCCACGGCTCTGGATTAATCAAACCCAATCAAACATAATCGGCCGTTTAATTGGAATTCTAATGGTCTCTTGATTGCTCAATTAGACTCCAGGGATGAAGGGTGCTTAGAGACAGTTGCTAGGGCTTCTCTCATCTGTAAGCGTTGTCGCTTAGCAGCAGGTCCATGCTCCCTGTACACACACACACACACACACACCCCTAAATACTTAGCCACCAGTCATCAAACCTGTGGCATCAAACTTGATTGCATGTCATAAAAGAATAAAACGACGTGTCTTGGATGCCATGTTGTCTAGAGCGGACGAAACGAGGGAGTCTATCAGGCCGGTTTGTCATTTCCCCTCATTTCAGCAAGGCTTATAAGGTGAGCGCCTCGACGACGGACCACAGGCACGCGTATACAAATCCCGTGCTTTGGAGTCTGCATTGCCTTTGTAATTCCCAAATCCAGTGGTTATTTAAAAACACCTACTGCATCTGCGCTTCGATTGAGTAATTACATTCTCCATGCAGTCGGGTTTTAATAAGAGCTGAATCAGCTTGCGTTAAATTCAGTAACCTTAGGACACACACACGAAACCTCCATGCCCTCATAATGCAGCTTTAAAAGCAGGCACTCATGTTTGCTGTGTGTGTGTGTGTGTGTGTGTGTGTGTGTGTGTGTTACACCCCTTCCATGTAGGTGTCCTTGCTGAAATGATAAATGAAACACGTGACCTCTCTGCCCCACAAACACACCGAAAGACATCTGTAATTAGAGCCCCAGCGTTAATTAACATAATTAAGTTCTTCATGCAGAATCACCTATAATTAGATGTTAGCTTGTTAGTGTAATTAACACACTGGCATGACTCTTCCTGGTGTGTGTGTGTGTGTGTGTGTGTGTGTGTGTGCGCGCACACGCGTGCGTGCATGTGCGTGCCCTGGCACCCCCGTCAGACAGCTTTACACAAAACATAACAGCAACTGGGACACACAGGGTGTGGTCCTTACAACTGGCAGTTAGAGTTCTTTGGGTTCAGAGTACACACTCGTTTCACATTGCTTTTACACTTTTCCGTCAGGCTCGTCTATCCGGCTTTATTTTTTTTAACCCCTTTATTTACTTTTTTTTTTCTTTTTTTTTAATACTTTATTTTTACACTCTCTGCCGGCCTATTTTTATTCCCTTTACTTTCCCAGTTTGCTTACCTACATTCCTTCCTTTGCTTACTTTGTTTATTTACATTACTTACTTGCGTTAGTTAAATACCTACTTTGTTTACTGACTCGCTTAACTTTACTTGCGTGCTTTACTTAATTTTACTTTACTTACATTATTTACTTACTCACTTTATTTGCTATACTTCTATACTTAATCTTTATTCACCTTACTTTATTTACTTTACACATTTACTATACTTAATTTACATTACTTGCTCTCTATCTGTAATATTTTCTCTGTTTACTTAATAGTACTTTATTTACTTTACTTAATTTACTTTACATCCATAATTTACTTTATTTAATTACTCAATAGGTAACATTTACTTTATTTACTTTATTTACTTTACTTACTCACTTTACTTACATGCTTTACTTAATTTACTTTACTTATTTACTTACTCACTATATGTAATACTTTCTTTGTTTATTTTACTTACATACTTTACTTAATATTACCTGATTTACCTTACTTTATTAACTTTACACATTTACTGTACTTACATACTTTACTTAATATTACTTTATTTACCTTACTTTATTAACTTTACACATTTACTTTACTTACATACTTTACTTAATATTACTTTATTTACCTTACTTTATTAACTTTACACATTTACTTTACTTACATGCTTTACTTAATATTACTTTATTTACCTTACTTTATTAACTTTACACATTTACCTGACTTACATGCTTTACTTAATATTACTTTATTTACCTTACTTTATTAACTTTACACATTTACTTTACTTACATGCTTTACTTAATATTACTTTATTTACCTTACTTTATTAACTTTACACATTTACTTTACTTAATATTACTTTACCTTACTTTATTAACTTTACACATTTACTTTACTTAATATTACTTTATTTACCTTACTTTATTAACTTTACACATTTACTTTACTTAATATTACTTTATTTACCTTACTTTATTAACTTTACACATTTACTTTACTTACATGCTTTACTTAATATTACTTTATTTACTTTACATCCATAATTTACTTGATTAACTTTCTCACTAGGTAATATGTACATTACTCACTTTACTTACATGCTTTACTTAATTTACTTTACTTATTTACTTACTCACTATATGTAATACTTTCTTTGTTTATTTTACTTACATACTTTACTTAATATGACCTGATTTACCTTACTTTATTAACTTTACACATTTACTGTACTTACATACTTTACTTAATATTACTTTATTTACCTTACTTTATTAACTTTACACATTTACTTTACTTACATGCTTTACTTAATATTACTTTATTTACCTTACTTTATTAACTTTACACATTTACTTTACTTAATATTACTTTACCTTACTTTATTACCTTTACACATTTACTTTACTTAATATTACTTTATTTACCTTACTTTATTAACTTTACACATTTGCTTTACTTACATGCTTTACTTAATATTACTTTATTTACCTTACTTTATTAACTTTACACATTTACTTTACTTACATGCTTTACTTAATATTACTTTATTTACCTTACTTTATTAACTTTACACATTTACTTTACTTAATATTACTTTACCTTACTTTATTAACTTTACACATTTACTTTACTTAATAACACTTTACCTTACTTTATTAACTTTACACATTTACTTTACTTACTTACTTTACTTAATATTACTTTATTTACCTTACTTTATTAACTTTACACATTTACTTTACTTAATATTACTTTATTTACCTTACTTTATTAAATTTACACATTTACTTTACTTACATGCTACTTAATATTACTTTATTTACTTTACATCCATAATTTACTTGATTAACTTTCTCACTAGGTAATATGTACATTACTTACTCACTATATGTAATACTTTCTTTGTTTATTTTACTTACATACTTAATATTACTTTTTAATATTTACCTTCATTTATTTACTTTACATACATACTTTATTAATATTACTTTATTTACCTTACTTTATTTTACACATTTACTTTATTTAATTAACTTTCTCACTTTACTTGATACTTGCCTTATTTACTTCACTGGCTCAATTTACTTTCATTTATCATTATCAATTTACATTTTACTTTATTTGCTTGCTTGTTTACTTTTCTGAGCGTGTTTACGTGTGTTTTGTGTACGAACAGCGTCACATCACAACGTGTTTTAGTTGTGTGTGTTTGAAAGTTACAGTTTACTGATGAAGGACACACAGTAACTGGGCTGCCAGTAGCACGGTGATGCCAGTAACACTGTGTCCTTCAGCAACATCCTTTGAACAAGTGTGTGTGTGTGTGTGTGTGTGTGTGTGTGTGTGTGTGTGTGTGTGTGTGTGTCCCCCAAGCTGACGAACCGAAAGTGAAAAGTCTCAGACCCTTTCTTTAAAGCAGATCTGTGCCACTACACCACCATGAGGAAATCTGAAGAACTGTCATTGTTTACATTAAGCTACACCTCCATGAGTGGCGTTAACGTTTCGTACGTTTGCAGCGACTAGCCGTACGCGGCCCTTTTTAACCGAGAGAATCGGGAGAACGATATTATATCAGATTAGCGTGAGTAGCGTAGAGCCTCAAAAGTGTATCGCTGTAATCCCAGTGTTTTCCCGCGAGCTAGTCCAAGAGGCTTAATCACGACTCCAGAGCTCACTGGATTACGCTGAAACTGAGAGGGCTTAATGGGCCTTAGTGTGTGTGTGTGTGTGTGTGTGTGTGTGTGTGAGAGACTCCACCACTGACACAATAGTGTCAAATACTTGCAGACATAAGGACTTCCTTTCACACACACACACACACACACACGCACAAGGATCGAGGCTTGGTCTGCAGAAGGATGTGGTCCTGCCTTTATTTTCCTCACATCTTCATACTAATATTAAATTGTTGTCTGTAAAGGAAATCAAGGATGATGGGGAAAAAAAAACCTTTTCCAAATAAATCTAAATTCAGCAAATGTGTGCATTATGGATGACCACGATGATTATTTACTGAAGGAGATCATTGTAACCCGAGTTGCGTTTTAAAAGTGTATTGTACTAAATAAAACAACAACAACGTTATTGTGGTCACGCTAATGCTAAAAACGACGTGTCTTCGTTAAACGTACTCGTGCTTCCTCCTCAGGGCCGACGAGATCGAGATGGTCATGACTGATCTGGAGCGAGCCAATCAGGTAAGACGTGATCTTTCGTTTGGAATGTTCACGAAAGCAGTCGATTTATCTGAGGACTTTTTATTCAGGGCATTTCGACTCGACTTCCTTTCAACTTACAAAGGAGAACGTCCGCAGCAAACTGATGAGGATGATGATGATGATGATGATGATGAGATTCAAACAGCAAAGTAAAGTGTATCATGTCGTAGCATTAAGTTATATGTTTGTAAACACACACTACTGGCGCGTTATTAGACGCTTGTCGTACACGGGGGCCTTTGATAGATTTTTATCTCGGGATATCGGAGAAATCCTGAGGTCTTTAAAAGCCTGTAAATTGCCAAAAGTCACGCACCCGACAACGTCAGGAAGCAAACCATTCCACATCTTCACAGCAGGGTGGAGAAAGCATCTGTCAAGTTGATGGGCCCTGGGCCTCGGAGTGGACAGAGCATGCAGGGGTGTCGAGACACATTTTAAGTGCACTCGTAAAAATACTGGACGTCTACTCGCGTGTGTGTGTGTGTGTGCGCGCGTTTGAGTTTGTATATGAGCCGACAGACACGCCCAGCGGTCTGCTGTAGTAGTTAGCGGAACGTATTGGGAATTTTAACGGGAAATGATTGCGCGCCCACAGAGAGCAGAGACGGCCGAGCGAGAGGCCGAGTCACTGAGAGAGCAGCTCACGTCAGCTAACAAGTCCCTGCAGCTGGCCACGCAGATCCAGAAAGCTCCGGATATGGTACCGCTTCTTCACTTCAGAATGGTGTAGTAGTTCTGAATATGCAAACACTTCCTGTCCTTGGTCATTAATATTGTGTGTGTGTGTGTGTGTGTGTGTGTGTGTGTGTGTGTGTGTAGGAGCAGGCAGTGGAGGTGGTGTCACGCTCCAGTCTGGAGGCCGAGCTGAGTGCTAAGGAGCGGGAGATGGTGCAGCTGGTGGAGGACGTGCAGAGACTGCAGGCCAGTCTGGCCAAACTGCGCGAGAACTCCTCCACCCAAATCAGCCAGCTAGAGCAGCAGCTCAGTGCCAAGAGCGTCACTCTCAAGGTCCTCTTACAAGCCACACACACACACACACACACACAGAACATACCCGTCCTGTGTAATGAAACGGGTTTCTGTCCCTCCGTCGTCATTTTCAGAATGAACAAGAAGACATAGCTGAGGCGATTAATAAATATAACACACCCCTCTTGACCTCTTTTGACCCATCGATATGTGTGTACCTCACCTACATCACAGCGGTTCTTTGGAACAACAAGGGGGTCATGAGGACGGTGTTTCTCTCAACACGAATACACTTATCATTGGCACCAGGGACAAATCTACTGTAAATATATAAAAAAAACAAGATAAAAACATTTTTTATATGTAGCACTTTTTTGTACTTTAAAACCATGGCGTGGTAGATTTCCGAAACATCAACCAGACGCGCGACAACGTAGCACGAATCGTCTACTTTATAACTTTAAAAGACGAAGCCTGCGACGGATGCAGAGTTGTTGCGCATGTGGAACGGTTGGAAGAGTAGACTGACTTTCGTGAGTCCTCAGACCTATAGGGGGCGTATATCCTGCACTTTTTATTAAGCTGACCGAGCACTGTCTGATGAAGGGGGACTCTCCGGAGGGGAAACTGCGAGGGGAAGTCGAATGAGTGCCTCTTTTATGAATAAAAGCTCAGGGACGTTCGGATTGATGTTTGAGCGCTCCTCCTTTCTACTCTCACTTCTCTCTTTTTTTCCCCCTCCTTCCTCATATCCCCGCGTTCCCGGTGCCACGCACAGCAACTGGAGGAGAAGTTACAGGAGCAGGCCGACTACGAGGAGGTGAAGAAAGAGCTGAGGTAGGAGCTCGGAGCGGCCTCGTTAATTTGCGCCGCGTTAAAACGTACAGGCGTAATATGCGTAACGGAGCGCAGCCTTTTCATTAGCCCCCTCGTCCGCCCTCGGAGTTGTGCTGCAAAATGCCAGATCGGTCATTATGATTAATCAGCGCTCCTATTTGGCATTTGTATATAATAAAGCGTGTGTTGTGAGTGAAAGGATGCTCGGGGAACTAGGTCAGCAGTGCGGAAAGCTCCGACGAGGGCTTATCGGTGCACTGCCGATCTTTGATGGGCGTCCAGATTTCCCGACTCGCACGCGTTCGTAGATCTTTAGTGAATGGGTTCTTTATTCAAACGGTTTTATAATTATCCCCCCTCCCCCCGACGTGCCTTTAAGTCCCGGTGCTGATTGCATCTCTGAAAGCATTCCTTAGCAATGCCACCTGAACTGATCTGATCTGATCTGATCTGGCTTGAACACGGTCACGCCTCTTATTTAAACGAATATAATAACAGGAGCATGGATCGGAATTTGGTCGGAATTGGGTGCGTATTTATTTGTGTGTGTGTGTGTGTGTGTGTGGATCTGGATGTTTCTGACCCAAACTGTTTTCTCTGCAGTATCCTGAAGTCCATGGAGTTTGGGCCGTCTGACAGCGCCACAGCGCAGGTAACTACGACGCGCAGCGATGGTCAGGGAGTGAGGAATCGCTTATCACCGATAAAAGTTGCTGAAAGCCTCGTAACTTCAAGATCACAGTCGACTGGTAGAGCGAGCGTCACACTGAGCACTCTGTCCGATCTCTGACAGAACTTTCTAGTGCTTTCAGAAATCTGGGCCCATGGAAATGAGAAGAAACTGCGCCTAGTAATAATAATAATAATAATAATAATAATAATAATAATAATAATAAGCCTCTCACACAAAATCTAAACACAGCGCAGAAAGACAGAATCTTTAGAAAGGCAGAACACATAGAAGATGAGTCGTGTTTATTTATTTATTTACCCCCCCAATAGAATCACACGGCCGGTCAAAAGTTTGTGGACACCCGACGGAACTGTTTCTCGTGATCTTTAAACTCCTTTTGGTCTGACGGTGCGCGTGTGAAATCGGTGTCGTAGACAAAAATTTACTCGTGCCGACGTTTTCATTTCTTTCATCAGACTAAACTAGCGGACGACTCGGAGCGAAACGTTCCGAAAAGCAGCCGATAAGTCTGGAGCGTCTGGAACTCGTTTAGTACTGTTTGAAAAGCATCTCAGGGAAATTCCGCAAGAAACCGGTCGAGATATAACCCGAATACATTTCTGGAAATTCCGAGCGAAAAGGGCGTCGACTTTGAAGATACTAAAATATGATATAACTTTGATTGATTTTGGATTTTATTTTATTTTTTTATCACGACATAATTCCCATAGTTACATTTGTGTTACTCCAGAGTTTTGATGACTTTATTATTATTATTATTATTATTATTATTATTATTATTATTATTCTAAAAGGTGTGTGGGGGAAATAAAATAAAATAAAGGATGAGTGTGTGTAAACTTTGTGTTAGTCAAACATCATAAATAGACTGAGCTAATAAAACACCAGTAACAGGACGGGGCGGAGTCTAGACCAGGAACCGAACCTAAACAAAGTGTGTGTGTGTGTGTGTGTGTGTGTGTGTGTGTGAGATCCAGAGCAAGTTAAAAAGCCAAAACCTTTAACTGATTTCTGTGTTAAAGTCTCATGTGTTCTGTATCATACACTGAATATTATATTACATTACATTATACTACAGTTGCAATCAAAATTATTCACCCCCCAAATCAGGTTTGTTGTCAAAATTGACTGACTTTCAGCTGCCAGAAGCTGTGCGTCATGTTTGCAGCAGGTCATAACAGCAGAAGGATGCTCTACTGAGTACTAAAGAAGCTCGCCATGAAGGGGTTGAATCATTTTGAAACTGGAGAAATCATTTTTCAGTTGAATTTGGGGAAATCACTCGACGCATTCTATTCCACTCGCTTCAGCGTTCACGTCACCCGTCAGAGTAGGGGGAAATGTGATCTCATTGACCGTGGCATGGTTGTGGGTCCCAGACAGGCTGGTTTGAGACTTTCAGAAACGGCTGATCTTCACACGCGACAGGAAGCAGCTTGTCGATGAGGGAGGTCAGGAAAGCTAGGGTAACTCAAACGCACCACTCTTTTCCGAACCACGCGGTAAGCAGAAAAGCATCTCCGAACGCAGAGCACCTACAACCGGTGCCCCAGTTAAAGTCCCTGAGATCACACTGAACGCACACCTCTTTGTCCTCTGACTCTGTTCCTCCATCTCAGGACTCGTCTAAACCGCTGGAGGTGTTACTGCTGGAGAAGAACCGCAGTCTTCAGTCCGAGAGCGCGTCGCTCCGCATCGCCAACACCGAGCTGAGCGGTAAGTCTGTCCTCGAGAGCTCGCACGGGCGCAACAAACGAAAATCCGCTCGTGCGTACAGTACGTGTTGTTGGAATCGACACCTGTTTACACCGTTTGGGGTTTTGGAGTACACTCCTTCAGTCAGACGGCGAACGTGGTCGATTTCAAATACAAATAACGCACACTGAGGTAGAACATGGGTATTACGGGATGTTTTACCCAAGAGACGGTGGGAAAACGGTGGAACAGGTTAATGCTGCTAAAATGGAGACACTTATTTTTGAGCTGTTTTTCCTGTCGGGGGGGAAAGAGGGGGAAAAAAACGGCTCTGCATTACTCATGCCTCTTTTGATAATTGCTCATCAGCAGATGTGCGTTGACATTTCGAGCAGGGCCGACTATAGCCCCGCCTTCTCTCTTCTCTTCCCCTGTGATGTCTCGATCATAAATAAACGCATACGCTTGCGTTTGCGTTCCTCTTTCTGCATTGTATAGTGCTGCCCCATGATTGGCTGATTGTACAACAGCACGAACGAGCAGGTGTAAAGGTGTTCCTAATAAAGTGGTAAAGACAGATTTAGAGTCGTGCCCTGTTCTATGCGTAACTCTACCCTGCTTTGATATTCGATAAGTTAGTGTCACACAAACACATCTTCTCAAACATTCCGGGTTCTGTTCTGTCCTACATCAGGTTTTTTATTTATTTGTTTTTACTTTTATTTATTTATTTTTTTATTTATTTAAACTGCTTGTGTTTCACAAGCTTTGACATTTAACAATGTTGGTTTGCATGCATGAGTGGATGAGGAAAAATGTTAAGAGCGTTTGCTTCGGGGCTGCATAAACAGGATATTTACATAGCGCTCAGAGCCTTGCATAAAATTACCATAATTGACAGGTCGCCACGGCCTAACCTCATCACGTCCCTCTCATTTAAAGCGCCCTTTGGTCGTTTGCGTACACGAAATGGATTTGTTGATTATTCTGATTAACATCCACTCTTCCAAATAGAGATCGTTTTTAAGGGTATTTAGCGCGGCTTTTCACGGGAGCGTTCGCGTTTCAGGTAGGTAGGGGCTTCGTCTTCTGTCGTACCTCATCGTCGTACTCGGACACGCAGCCCGACGTGAGATCCACGGATAAACTGTCGTTGTTGTTTTTTGTTTGTTCGTTTGTTTGTTTTTGTTCTTAAATTTTCCCCTCGAATTATTCGCCTATTCGCCTCCGAGAACCGTCCACCTGTGTTAAGATCTCAAGTGTACCAGTTTCTATTCGACCTACAGCGGCATTTGAATATCTCATCGGTTCGCATGAGGTCATTCGATGAATATTCACCATTTTAACACGTAACCTTTATGAAAAAAAAACTGTGCAGTCTTGCTGATGTTCAGGGGTTGTTTTTTTTTTGGTTTTGTTTTCCGCTAGTGATTCCTACCACCCTGCTTTCTTTCTTTATTTATTTATTTATTTATTTTTAAACAAAAAGTTCTATTGTCTGTACTTAACAACACAACAGTGGCTTGTTAAATAGTTTTCAAAATATAATCACTCGGAGAACTGAAAGAGTCAGGAAGACTTCATCGGCAGAGACTGTTTTGCGGTAACGGGCTCGAATCCCGTCAGCCGTGTAGTAGGAGGAACGGGAACGGACTTTTATAAAGTCAGAGTTACACTGCTTCGACAGCCTGAGCCAAAGACTGGATGTTTGTTTGTTTTTTTGTTTGTTTGTTTGATTATTATTATTTTTAAAAAGCACCTGTTCTGCCTCTCCTCACCGACGGCAGCGGATCTGGATGGCCGTGTCACTTTGCATGGCGGTTATTATTGTGTCAGAAGTCTCTTTCCTTCCATGCTGTTGCTTACAAGAAAGGTGCAAACTACAAATGCATGGGCGGTTTGTCTGGGGGGCTTGGCAAAAAAACAAAAAAAAAAAACACCTATTAATACAGATTTATAATCTTTTCTGTTTTGTACATTTAAAATAAATACCCAAAAAAAAAAAAAAAAAAAAAGAACACCGTGTCTTTTGTCAGACCCCTTTTTTCTTTTTTTGTTAACTCCCCCATAATGCATTTTGTTTGCCCTTTCTTGTAGGGTCAGCCAGCCAGAAAGTGAAAGAAGAGACCGCGCCACACGTCCCCACCTCTGTCAACTCAGCCCCACCCCCTCCCGCCCCTTCTCCACTCCTGGGTCGCCCAGGTATAGGCCCGAACTCTGCCGGCCCGCCCCCGGAGTCACCTACTGCTAGCAGCGCTAATGGCGGACATGCTTTCTCACCGGCGCTGGACCTCTACGGTACCGCTTTCCCCCTGGTGGGTAAGGTGGCACTGGGCTCACTGCTGCAGCGCCAGCTCATGCACACCTTCTACTCCAAAGCGCTGCAGGACTTCAGCCACACCCACTACACACCCCTGGCACTGGCACCCGCTCCCCCGCGTCAGCCCTGTGCCAGCCCGGATACCAACGGCACAGCGCCGTCGCCCAGCCGCTCAGAGGGCGCGGGCAGCGCTTCCGAGGGTGAGGATATGGACACGGCAGAGATCGCACGCCAGGTCAAAGAGCAGCTGATCAAGCACAACATCGGGCAGCGAGTCTTCGGGCACTACGTGCTGGGCCTG
This sequence comes from Ameiurus melas, assembly GCA_012411365.1. NCBI lineage: Eukaryota > Metazoa > Chordata > Actinopteri > Siluriformes > Ictaluridae > Ameiurus > Ameiurus melas. Next base: position 19,946,326 of record CM022770.1, on the reverse strand, counting down.
TCGCAGGGGTCCGTCAGCGAAATCCTGGCACGCCCCAAACCCTGGAGCAAGCTCACCATCCGCGGCAAGGAGCCCTTCCATAAGATGAAGCAGTTCCTCTCGGACGAGCAGAACATCTTGGCGCTGCGCAGCATCCAGGGCAGGCAAAGAGGTGAGTGCTACCTCTCCTAAATCAAACACTTTCTTTTATTTTCCTGTAGCTTAAGTCTGATATTAGCAACATGCCTCATCAGTCTTCAAGGTCACAAGAGAGGTCTGCTTGTACCTTTTGTAAATGCTGTTTGATAGGAAGGTGGGTCGCCGTGTCGGGATGGGAGGGGCATCATACACACACCACACCCATTTATTATCACATTCTACCTTCAGCTGTAGTCGTTTAACCGTTTCCTCACTGTCCTCGAATACAAAACTAGATAAACATGTTGCTAATGATTTGATTTGAGCTCCACAAAAGCAGTGTAAATTCAAGCATGTTCTCGAACACCTGCAAGTCGTCGTTAGGCACGTCAGCGTTCATCAACCGACGAATCAGATCTGGTGCCGAGCATGCCGCGTCATCGTGACCCGAGAACGCAGAAGACTGTAACACGTTACTACATTATAGCCTGGGGATTAAAACGGGCATTTCCAGTTAACATTCTGCATAGACTTAATGAACCAACAATTGCTACTTTGAAGTTTCGAGAAGTGCGGCGTGTACCGTATACCGTGACCGACTGGTTTCTCGTCCTGCGCGTATCGATTCAACTGTCAGATTAGATCCTTCACATCTTTTCCATCACAGCTCATTTCCGCATGACCAAGCTTCCGATCGTCCTTCAGGCTCCGCCGGCTGTCCTCACCACACGCTAATCCATACCGAAACCTTTTACCCGTCAATAATATCGACTAAGAGGGAAGGTAACGGTAAAGTCCGGGGAGTTTTTGTTCCACGTGCGCCTGCACCAGTCTGCACTGAGCCAGGATCATCTTAATGATCAAAAGTAAAGTGTCCAAACTGATCTCAGGTCAACGTCAGAATGCGTTCTGGGTGCGCTTCCTACGGAGTCAAGAACCCGGGGAGAGTCGGGTTGGGTTGCATTTGATAGAAGGAGAAGGTCTTGGAGTGGAGGCCTTGGTGAAGTATCTAAGCTTGACTCCTGCAATGGCCGGTGATTCTCATTCATTTTAGTCATTTAGTGTTTACTCAAAAACTGCGATGGCCACGCCTTTAAAATCCGAGGTCTAAACTCGTCTGAGGTCGAACCTTGCATTTATTTTCCATGTTTGCATTTAGAACTGTCCTTCCTTTGACACAGTGTTCTGTTTGAAAGATAACGGTACCCCAGTCCTCACGTCAAACATGTCATTTGAAATCCGTAGTGGTCAAGCATGCCTCGAAGGTATTCGTCGCCAACCGGTGAACCGGACTCGAACGTCCTCAGTAGCTGCTTTTTAAAAAAAAAAAAATCTTTATTTTTTGGTGTGGAACACTTGAATCAGGTCCATTGTCAGTCATTTCCAAACCCGTTCTCCACTCCACCCTTTTGACCGTGCTAAGCGTTCGACGTTCCGGTCAACCACACGTACCTTCTTTCATCTTGTCGTCCATTTTTTTTTCTTCCCTGTCGTTTATTTTGACAGAGAGCCCAGGCCAGGCCCTTAGCCGCATGTTTCAGGAAGGCCCGAAGCGGAGAGCCGGCTCGGAAGGCGCCCCGCGGACAGGTGTGTCCCCTAGTCCATTTTTTTTTCTCCCCCCAGTTTATTAGATAGTTTATTAACTGTGGCCAAGCTCCTCTTGTGGCTGGTGACGTCCCCGTTGCCTTTCGCGCTCTTATAATTGGTATAACTATGGCCGTAGTGTTCAAGTATAGGTTTGAGACTGAAGTTTGTGTCAGTGCCTAAAACCAGTTTTTTTCTTCTTCTTCGTTCAGTGTGTATAATAGGATAAAATCAGATAGAGACGTGACCTTGATACCGAGTCCTCTCGACTCACTATCTCACTTAGTTGTGCGTGGTGTCTAATGTCAGGTGGCGTGGAGTCTTAAGGTCAACCACGATTGCATCTGCACCTAAAGAATAGCACATGGAGAAAAAAAACAAAAAAAACGCTTAGGTTTTTATCCTCTGTGGATTTTTCAGTAAGTTCTTTCCTGTGGTGTTTCAAATGGATCACAGGCACCTCCTGCACAGCGCTCACCACATTGACTGCCTGAGTGACGTCAGGCCAAATTCCCAATGTATAATTTAGGTATTTTAATGAGGGCCCATTTGTGAGGGCTGGGTGGCGTCAAATAGTCCTTTCTAACAAGCGGGTGTTACACAAATACCTTACTCGGTCAAATAAACATGCCAGGCACTGGTGGCCCAAAACTAATATTGGAAGCCACAGGGAAGACTTTCCAACTGTGATAAAAGTATATTGTTGAATAGATGGCTTACAAGGGAGGACCGTGTTTTAAAGAACTCTGGTGGTTGGCTTGAGCACGGCTGGATTCCACTTTACATACAGCCTGTTACTGCTAGAACATGCCCTCCATCATTTTGGATGTTAGGACACGTGCACCCGTTTTGAAATGTCCTAGATAAAGGAGCAGCTCATCTGGTGGATGTTAAAGCAATAATATGTTCTCCACAAGTTCACAGTGGCTTACTCTGATGTATCTTGCTGTTGTCTGTACTCATCTCTTCCTCTACCTTTTTCTAGGCAACATCACCACCCGTATCCGCACACCCGAAAGCGGCTCTGACGAAGCCATCAAGTCCATCCTGGAGCAAGCCAAGCGTGAGCTGCAGGTCCAGAAAGCAGGCAAGTCTTGAACTCCTCTCCCGTTCCTCCAGAAACTCGTTATCAAAGTTCCAAAATGTCGTCCTGACTTGCTTCTGTTTCCCCATCAAACAGCCGACACGACCCTGCCGCCATCCTCATCCAGTGGAGGAGGAGCAGGAGGAGGAGGAGGAGGAGGAGGAGGTTCGGACGAGGCCATCCGCTCCATCCTAGAGCAGGCACGGCGCGAGATGGAGGCCCAGCAGACGTCCTTGTCGTCCTCGTCTTCATCATCGTCCTCTTCCTCCATCTCCTCCTCCCTGTCTCAGTGCGATCTCTCGTTACTGTCGCCCAAAGTGTTGGCACCATCGCCACTGGGCGCCCCCCTGACCGCCTACAGTTCTCTGGCGCTGGGCTTGAAGAAGCCTCCTCTTCTGATTTCCTGTTCGTCCTCCTCACCCTCCTCACCTTCTCCGTCCCCTTTACTCGACTTCAGCGGCATTAAGAAGGAGCGTCCTGCATCTCCAGGCCAGGACGGAGCCTCCAGGGTTCAGTGGAGGGAGCAGTGGTGGAACAACTCGCAGCAAGAGCGCAGAGCAACCGGCCTGTCCGACGAGAACCACAGCATGGAGGACTCCAAGGAGGTGAGGAGACCCGATTTGACTTTGTTACGGGCAGGTAGCAGATCGGTTCCGAGGAAGACGGGTGATGTGCATGGCTAATGGAAGCACGTCCTACGTGTGCATGGCTAAACATTATTCTGTAACAAGGCTAACGGGTAGCCCAGAGCCTCCGTTGCTTTACTGTGCATGGCAAAAGGGAATGGCTTTGAGTGTTACTGCTTCCTTAAGTTTCTCAGTGTTGTATGCACCTATAGATATCATTGTTTTAGGTATGTCTCTGTCCTAAGAGCCAGAAGGTTGTGAGTCTTTTTTTTTTTTTTTTTGTGTAGGGACCCTACCTTTATTCCTTCCGTACCAAACGTTTCACAATGCAATGGACTCGTCGAAGCCACTTAGCGACCATGTATCCACCCACTCATTAAAAAGCTCAAAGAACCTAGATCTGTTCCTGCCAATTGAGGGTGTGCTTTTCTCCGACCTGAGGCAATCAGTACAGTCCGGAGAACCAGTCTTTGGTCTCATTGAAATAGTCGGTCTTGGCGTTTTACTTTAAGTTAACTCGGGCGCAGAGTACAGGGGTCTGTTTCAGCCTTTACAGCAGCAGCGAAGGGGATGTTGTGGTCCACAGACGATAACGGTAACAGAAGGTGGCTTTCGAGCACGAGTCGAAACGAATCTTGAAACAATTTTGTCTACGAGCGCCAAATTGATCAAGGTTTGGAAGGGATCCGTCCTTGCAACGATAACGTCCTCCCCAGAAACAAGGCCACGGTCGGTTCCGGTACAGCCGCAAGTACGGAAACGCCCTTAACGACGAGCTAGAGAGAGAGATTGTGGGTGAAATGTCACGTGCACAGAGCGGTGACGACGGCGCCGAGTCTCAAACGTTTGAGGAAAACGCCGCTGCAGAATGGTGCTTTTATTCGTGTAGTAAGTTTAAATGCGCTACCGTGAGATTGGACACCGTTCTTGCGAGTAGGCTTGTTTAGCATCGGTACTCGCCTAATGAGCAGATGTGAGCGCTCCAGGTGAAGACGCTTGCTAATCGAAAATCAAATCGTTATCCTGCTACCTGAGTAATTTGGTTACCCCCCAAAAAAAACACTAATAATAAGGTTGACGGTAATGTTTAAAGTCGTATTGTCCACTGTGTAGCCTGCAAAATGGCCTTGGTTGATGTTCCTGTTCCCCACGATGCTACGATCTCTACCCTGTACTGGGCAGTACTGACTGATGCTGGCCCCTCCCCTCTTTGTGTGTCTCTGTGCCAGACGCCTCCCCGGCTGCTCGATGCCCCTCAGTACTGGAGCGAGTGGCACCACGCCGGCTCCGCCTACCCGGAGCTCAGCGGCACCCGCGTGCCGAGGCCGGCCAGAGCGCCCGTGCCCCCGCTGGCGCCCGAGCAGTGCCAGCTGTTCTCATGCCGCGAGCTGGACACGGTGGAGCTCACCCAGCTGGTCAAAGAGAAGCTAGCCAAGAGTGGCGTATGCCAGCGCTTGTTCGGAGAGAAGGTCTGCGTGCCCCTGTCTCCCTCTTTCTCTCCTCTCTGTCTCTGCATCCCTAACTTCCCGTACACCCACTTACCCTCTCCGCTAACACTTACACTAACTCCCTCTTCCTACTCACACACTGTCTGTAAAAATCTGCTCCACCAGAACGGCGAAATCCGTCTACAGCGGTGCCAGTCGGTTAAATCGGAGATTTCAGAAGCAAATCTCGGTTTAATCTCGGCAAGTGTGATCGGTGAGAAATCGTTGCAGTCTGTTTTGAGGAGGTTAGTCTTCCTTCTCCGAACGAAGCGTACCTCAGACGACGACTTTGTTTGTTTGAAGGACGCTAAAACACCTCGCCACACGTGGCTCAGTCATCCACAAGAGACCCAAACGCTCCCGTCCTCGTCCTTCAGGTTCAGCACTGCAGTCCACGTTGAACTGGAGTCGATTACGTCACACTGCAAACCCAACTGGCTTATTGAATCTGAATAGGAAGACAGTCTCAGTACGAGTCTCGCGTCCCTCTCGACCAAAGCCCCGGGGAATTTAAACGCGTGACTGCGGACGCGATCAGTACGAAGAACTGATGCCTTTTTCAATATCTACTTGGACTTCCTCGGCCTTTTTAATGTAAAACGGAAGGGCTAGTCTCGGGTAAAGCTTGCGTTAGGTGTCCGCCTCATCACCAGTCTTCCATCGCTTTCCTGCTTTAACAGTTTGAGCAGACTAGCGAGTCAGAAGCCAATTAGCACACAAAGCTAACCTGTAATCGTGGGTAAACTAGTGGTGGATAATCCATGTAGGGTTCTTTTCTCTTCTTTTCTTTTGTGCTTGCGCCGTCATGCTTAGTTTCTCTCGACTGGTTTAGCAAGCCGCGAGTCTCGGACACGTTTCCGTCTAGCACGTTTCATTTATTTGTACTTCATACCGGGCGTGTACTGTTTAAACCTGGGTTGAGTAAAGGCTGCGCTTCTCTCGAGGGTTTTTCATTTGGTGATGTGCATGTTACTAACTGTTCACTCCTGATCTAACCCGAACGCATGGTCACTGACAAGCATTCGTAAGGGCTTTTTGGTTTGGGGGGGGTTTGGTTAAATACGACGCCCATGTTAACGGTATAGTAACGTCTTTTCTCACTCGTGTCTGATTCAGGTACTGGGACTGTCTCAGGGGAGCGTAAGTGACATGCTGTCTCGTCCCAAACCGTGGAGCAAGCTGACCCAGAAAGGTCGCGAGCCCTTCATCCGGATGCAGCTGTGGCTCAACGGCGAGTTGGGACAGAACTCGGTGACTCAGCCGGGACAGACGCAAGGTAAAGCGTTAACTGCACGCGTGTTTAACGCCCAGTGTTCACTGCTTCCGGAAGTGTATCCTTGGCGTTTTCTCCTCGGATTTCTTGAGGAATTCCCCTGAGATGCTTTTTAGTCGGTATTAAACCAGTTCCCACCGACGCTCCACACTTATCGGCTGCTTTTCGGAATATTTCGCTCCGACACGCCCGTTTTAAAACAATATATTTTTTGAAATGCGAAATTTGAAATCGTGAGAAACATTTCAGTCGCGTGTCCACAATCTTTTGGCCGGTGATGTATATAAAGACCTATTTAAAAAGGGGGGAGGGGGAAATGCACCTTTAAAATGTCATGCATATTCAGAAAACCGGCAGTTGTGATTTGAACCCTATACGAGGCAGGAAGTGTTGTTTTGTTTATCGACGACTAGCAGGCCTGTATTAGCGTCATCCGTCTTTCTCGGCACGCCGGAGTAAAAAAAGAGGAAAGGGGGGGAATCCAAACGTACGTTTCAATATACTGAAGGTCACGAGGTCGTCGTCCGTCACGACGCGCTCCGTCCCAGGGGAGTCTGCTTCACACTCTGTCTGGATACCCAAATTGGTTTTCTGTCACAGTCACTCAGACACGTTTCTCCTTTCTCTCCTCCGTCCGGGTGTTTAATAAATCTTTCTCATTTGTCACACTGTAGTTCAGTCCTTATTACATACACTGTTTCCTCTGGCGCTTTACATGTGCACACACACAGACAGATTAATACACGCTTCCTTGATGCTAAGCAATCCCAGACCTGAATCCAGTACACACACACACACACCAAAATATAATGGTATATAGTGTACTATCGTATCGTAGTACTGTACTGAAAAATATTGCGCTTCTCAAATAGAAGTTTTTGTTATTCCATACCGATACATCATCCCAACTCTAATACACGTGAGATTAGGAAGGAAATAAAAAAAAGCAAGTATGACAGAAAAAGCGACAGAGACGGGTTCAATGAAGCAGGGAAGCAGGCTTCACCCCAGGCCACACTGCTCGTTTATTATTATTTTTGGGTTTGGGGGGGGGGGGCAGAGAGATGCAGGAGCACTGGAGAGGAAGATGAGCAGAACGAATCCAAAGAGGCTCTATAGCGCTGCCCTAATCAATTACTCCCATGGTAACACTGATGCACGGTAATTACCCAATCCCCTCAGCGTACCATTCTCCAGTCGCTCATTTACATGCAAATGATCGGCCAATCGCAGGCCACGCAGGATAGATTAACAGCGAGAGGACTCCTGTCTTCATGTCCAGGCTCTTAGAGAGGCTCCGACCAGAATCTTTACCTAATTGATCTCACAGAGAGTGTAGTAATTCAAATCGAGGCGAATTAAAGGAGTACTCCTCTTGTTTGTTTGTTTTTGTTTTTTTTAAAAGCCCTATCCACCACTGTACAGTCCGTCCGGGGTTTAGCGATTTTGCGACCGCAGAAATGAGCGTAAATTCAAGGGAACACCGCGATATTCGGAGGAGCTTGCAGTTTTTTTGTTTTTTATTTTTTGTTTTTAAATCACCACGGGTTTTAGCTAAGTCACGCGATTTGAAGTCATCGCGACACGCATTCGGTTCATCATCGATACACGAGTAGAGCGAAATGGTCTCATTTACCAACAAGCATCAACGTGAAGGAGCGCGCAAAACAATCTCGTATGTTCGAGATTTCGCCAAGTCGAGTCGTTTTCCAAACCGAAAAAAATCACAAAAATCCACAGCATTTTTGGCAGCAACAATCACAAAAAAAAAAAAAACGGCACAGCTACGTTGGTACCACGTCCTTACCTCTGAACGAGCCGATTAAACAGAGTTCGAGCTTAGCTAGTGGGAAAGGTAGCTTCATGGTTAAGACCTTGGACTACTGATGGGAAGGTTGTGAGTTCAAATCCCAGCACCACTAAGCTGTCACTGTTGGGCCCTGGAGCAAGGCCCTTAACCTTCAACTGCTCAGATGTGT
>CM022770.1:19755676-19935676 GCA_012411365.1 Ameiurus melas | reverse complement strand
GTCCGCGAAGAGTCATGCTCGGGCCGGAGTTTTCCCCAGACGTGTGTTTGTAGAAGGCGTCTGTGATGATTATGACCCGTTTGAGCGGGGATCAGAGATCTCTGTATACACGACAAAAACCTTATTTGCGTAACGGGTACGTCTGTTGTACGTCTCGGGTGGCTTTAACCTTTATTATAAGGTGCTCGGTCCAGGGCTACATGCCAACCAAGAGACGTAATAGTTTATCTAAATAAATACATAAAAAGTGCGGCGAGCGTAAACGAAAACTCTGGCAACGCGTTCATAAAGCATGATTAGAAAACTGTTAAAGAACACCGTTTATTTGAAGACCACGTTTCAGAGGGTTTATCTTCTTTCTCGTTGTTTGTACAATGAGTACACTGCCATTAGTATTGGCACCCTTATGAGGTAACTATGAGCACAGAAGGCTGTGAAAAAAAAAATTGTCTTGATTGGTTAACCTTTTGATCTTTTGTTCCAAAATATTCACAGAAATACTCTGCTTTCATGGAGATCAAACAATCGCAAACACAACACAGGTTTAGAAAAAATATATTTATCAATATCTTTGTTAAATACGTGTGCTTTTCGTTTCTTGAATATTCCTTTGCCCTGAAGCCCCGCCCCCGTTCGTAATTTGTCGGCTAGTCCTCTCGTCTCAACCCCCCTGCTTGAAAAATGCACCGCCGCAGCGTCCGTCACTTTCCGTCGAGGTAAACCGAGAACGTTTCGAGTTCTTTTGTGGGAAATAAACTCCATCGACGTATGCTTGAGTTTGCGAACGTTACACAACATCGTTTATTAGGGACACACCAAGTACTACAAGATCTACTCGTTATTCCTCTCCAGGATGCGCGGGTCTGCATTTTATCTCGCGTAAGAGACCGTGTAAACAATTTTCCGACCCCCCTACCCTTACACGATGCTTATTCTGTCCTTCAGAGGGCACACCGAAAACATCAGGCAGCTGCAGTCCGGCCCCGGAGTCGCCGCTCAGCTCAGCCGAGGAGTCCGTGAAGAGCGGCAGCGATCCACTCGGCAACACGCAGGCACCCGTTCCAGAACCGTCCCCATCCGGAGAGCCAGTAGAGGGCTCGCAGCCCGGTACCCCGCTACCGCTGACCAACCTCACCCCCTCCGGGCTCAGCATACAGGAAATGGTGGCCATGTCGCCGGAACTCGACACCTACGCCATCACCAAGAAGGTCAAGGAGGTGCTCACTGACAATAACCTCGGTGAGTAAAGAAGACGACACGGTTTTTATCTTGCATTGAGGGGTTTTGCACAGTTTACTTGCTACTAGTTAGGTTTACCTTAATAATAAACACACCCTGTTTACCCCTGCTTGTGCGGCGCTTCCGACAAGCCAGGCGTAGGCACTATTCAAATCCATGGGAACGTTTACATATATTCATACTGGCACATGTTGCTTTGAAAAAGTTCTCGGGACACGGATGATGAAAGAGCAACAAAACCCAGAAGCTGTGAGCTCGACGAGAAACAGATTCACACAGACCACCTTGCTGTGCTTAAATATGCAATCTGCAACAATCATAATACACTTCACGTCCAGATCATTTACACGTCATCTGCTCTTATAGATGTAGACAGGGGGGTGTATACTTAAGTTTTTTTGCATAGAGAACTACAAAGATTTGCATATCGTTTGTATTTGGACAAGTGTGCGTATGTGTGCAGTGGTGCCGCCGTGCGCGTCTCCGCTCAGTGAGAGTGTTTACTTTACTAACGTGGACGGACGTGTTCTCGGTTAGTGGACGTTGAGATTTTGAACAGAGAAATTCAATCAGACATTTGCATATTCATTTGCACGAACCGCGTGGGTGTGCTGCGTGGTCTGACCTTTAGCGTAGATGCTGTCATGTTTTCAGTCTTCTCTCGTCTCGGGCTCGAGGTGCCGAGTTACCGAGGGCGCTCTGGATGTCTGGAGCTCTCCGTGCGTACCTGTCTGAGAGAGGGACTTTTTACGCCGGTTATATTCTGGAGAGTTTAAGAGCTACAGCTCAACAGCTTGAGAGACTTGATCTTTGAGCTTTTCTACTTCAGTCCGAGCAGCAGCATGTTAAGGAAATATATTAACGTCATATATACGTATTGATTAACAAATATTCATCTTGTATATTAAAGTGCACCTATTGTGCTTTTTCAGATATTCCCTTTCATGTAGCGTGTTATAGAGCTGGTTGTGAATGTAAAAAGTCTCAAGTTTCAGGAATCGAAGCGCACGACAAACGGAGTTATCGACTCCCAAAAGAAGGAGCCGATTCTGAACAGCTGAAACGACTCGTTAGTGACTCCAGACTCACTCCCTGTACTAACCTTACGTAGGTTTGTAACAAAAAGCCCCGCCTCTGGTCTTCATCGGCTGCTCGCTGACGGCGGTAGACCGATCACGACAGTCCGGGACGTATGACCAATCAGAGCAGAGGATGCTCTCTGAAAGGCGGAGTTTAGAGCGAATCCTTTAAAACGGATCATCGAACGAGTCGTTTGTGACATGGGGGGGGGGGGTAATGCTGCGGTTTAATTTATGAGCACGTTAAAGTGTTGTTTGTTTTAACTCGGAGGCACGTGAATCTATCGCAGGCACGTTTTAAAACCATAATAGGTGCACTTTAATAATTAAGCACTGAAACGAACATTTCAATCACATAAATGTGGATGATGAAACGTACGGAGTTGAGAGTGATGACGAAAGGCCGAAGGAGCAAAGATAGATTGGAAGAAAGAAACGGTGTGTGAAAGGAACGAAGAGAAAGAATAAAAGGGAGAAGAGAAGAATTTGTGTGAGGGAGATGGAAAGAAAAATGGGGGGGGGGATTATGGGGGGTGTGAGCAACTGACCAGCCAGGAAGTAAAGAGGAGTAAAGAATGAGTGTGTCGGTGTTTTCCGATGAAAAGTCGTAAATCTTTTTTAAAAGATGACGTGGAGAAAAAAAAGGGGGGGGCGCTGTGACTTTTTGCTTTCCCTCTAATCAAGCTTCTGGGCCGTTTAACTAGCATTAATCTCTGTACTATTATTATTATTATTATTATTATTATTTCTAAATATATTAGTAAACTCAGAATCCAGACATATAAACGTTTCATTAGAAACTCTGTCTCCACTTGCCCCCAGCCCTCGCGCGACAGGGTGAGTGAGGGGCGATAGAGAGAAAGAGAGAGAGCTCTTTTTCCCCCTTTTTTCCTTTAGAGAGAGATGAGGCAAAGCCAGGCACGCCTGCGAGGACGACTCTGTAATCAGTGCTGACCCTTAAGCACTAAAAGAGGACTCGAAAATTGTAGTTTTGTTCCCAGAAGCGTTAAGGTTTTCCATCTGCCGGGCCCCAGATAGGTGTTTTCATAACAGCGTGATCATGATGAAGAGTAGGAGGAAAGTGGAGTGCTTATGTCAAGAGCACGGCTGGCCTACTTTTCTCATTACAAGCGCTGTTCTGTCTCACATGACTCTTTTCAAACATGTCTGTAGTGGGTCTTTTCGCCGAGTTAGGGCTTTAGGTTAGGTTAAGAACAGCACTCTGTATTTGTAAGGATAATTGTCTGTTCAGATGATGCGTCTGTTGTTGTTGTTGTTGTTGTTATTATTTTAGGATAAAACCTGTGAGTTATTTCAAATGTGAAAGCATTGAACTATATTATCCATAGGAAAAGGAAGAAGTGATGGATGTAAATGAAACGCAATAGCATTGTGTCAGTGCACTAACACAGTGTGTGTGTGTGTGTGTGTGTGTGTGTGTGTGTGTGCGATGCAGGTCAGCGTTTGTTCGGTGAGACCATCCTGGGTCTGACTCAGGGCTCAGTCTCTGACCTGCTGGCCCGGCCCAAGCCCTGGCACAAGCTGAGCCTGAAGGGCCGTGAGCCGTTCGTGCGCATGCAGCTGTGGCTCAGCGACCCGCGCAACGTCGACAAGCTCATGGACATGAAGCGCATGGAGAAGAAAGGTAGGCGAGAGCTGGAGCGGTGTCCTGACGAGGGTGGGTGTGTGTGTCGTTTGATTTAGTTGAGTTCCTCAGCGACCTGCCACGGCCTTCGTAACACGTCCGAACGGATTTATAGGTTTCTTGCTCTGCAGCTGAAATACCAAACGAATACCAATTTCATATGTGAATACACCCGTTCTTCTCGGAAGGCCCCAGGGTTTGTTAGAGAACATACCGGGAACAGACGGCATCATGAAGGACAAGCATTCTGAGCTTTCAAAAGATGGTGTCAGTCAGGGTTTGGGTCTAAAAAAAATGGAGAGAGTACACACGGTACAGCCGTGAGTCTGAATAGAGAACGCTTTCGACTAGAGGTCAGTGGGGTAATGAGGGGATGGAGGAGCGAAGCAACCACGAGGCAGAGGGTAAAGCGGAACGCGATGCTGCCACCACCGTGTTTCACCGTGTGGACGGTGTTCTCGGGTTGAACTGCACCGCTGGGGTTCTGCGCTGTCTGACGAGGCCAAAAAAAAAAAAGTGGGTTACATCGGACCAGAAAACGTTTTTACACGTTTACTCGGACGCCAGTCGGGAATTTTGACGTAATGCCTTGTTTGGTCGAGTGTCTGGGATACGATTGTTCTGGGTCTAACTTCTCCAGTCTGTGGCTCTTCCCACGTCCTTCAGAGTTATCCTTGGCCTTTTGTTTGCTTCTCTGACTAACGCCTCCAGCGTCTTTCAGATCTTCTGATCAGCTTTCCAATCCTCTCATGGGGATTAGTCAGTGCCCGCTGTTTTTTCCCGAGTCTGTTCAAACGTTTGATGTCGTTCATACACTTTCCTCTTTGACGTCGGTCACGAGAGAGGCTCTTGGAAAAACCGAATGGCCTCTTTAAAAATAAAATAAAAAAATGGCAGGTGTTTGTGATGTAGAATATGAAACAAAGTGGTATTGCACCCAAGAAAAGTGAAAAACGTTCACGTCAACAAGTGGAGAAGATTTTGAAGGGGAAGCACAGTGACGATACCGAGAATAGGACATCCCTCCGAAATTGACGAAAGGACAAGGTGAAAGCGCATTAAGGAGGCCAAGAGACCTACGGGCAACATTAAAAGAGCTACAGGAAGATCTAGCAAGTACTGTTGACTTCCTGTATATGAGAACAATCGTGTGTGTTCTTCACATGGCTGGGCTATGGAGTAGGGTGGACAGATGGAAGCCCTTTCTCACAAAAAATTAAGGAAAAAAAAAAAGCCCACTGAAATTTAGCCAAAATGTACAGTCACCCCAAACCATGTGGCAAAATGTGGTCCCGTCTGGTGAAGCCACGGTAGAGTGTTTGGGTGTAATCGTAAACGATATGTTTGGTTCATAAAATAAGACACGCACTACACCCACAGTGAAGCATGGTGGCGGCAGCATCACGCCGTGGAGCTGCTTCTCTTCAGCTGGGACCGGGGCTTTAGTCAGGATCGAGGGAATCATGGGTCGCTCCTAATAACCAATCGAGTCCTGCAGGTCTGTGTTAGACCGCTGAAGATGAAGAAACGTTTCAGCGACCCGAACCACGAACCCGAGTCAGCAAAGGAACGGCTTCAGAAGAAGAAGATCGTCAAGGGTTTGGAGCGGTCCAATCAGAGCCCAGATCTGAATCCTGGTTGGAAACGTATGGAACGACTGGAAGAGCGCTGTGTAGAGGAGATCTCCTCGCAGATCGATAGATCTGGAGCAGCTTCGCATGGACGTTTGTAGACGCTGTATTACAAGTAATAGTTAGTTAAGGGGTGTACATATTTATGCAGCCAAGTTATTGTGCGTTTATTCTTTTTCTTCTTGGTTTTCCTCAAACGTTTCCATTTGTTTTTCACTTGAATTTTGTTGGTCTCTGTAGTAGACTTATTACGGTCACTTTATATACATGTATGGACACGTGTGCAAGATATTTCGTAGCTCGATGGACCGGGAGAGACAGACAGACAGACAGACAGAGAGAGAGAGGGGGAGAGACAGACAGAGAGGGAGGGGGAGAGACAGACAGAGAGAGAGAGGGAGACAGACAGAGGGGGGCGGGCAGAGAGAGAGAGAGAGGGAGAGACAGACAGAGAGAGGGGAGAGAGAGGGAGAGACAGACGAGAGAGGGGGGGTAGACAGGCAGAGAGAGAGAGAGGGAGAGACAGACAGAGAGAGAGAGGGAGAGACAGACAGAGAGAGGGAGAGAGAGAGGGAGAGACAGACAGAGAGAGGGGGGTAGACAGGCAGAGAGAGAGAGGGAGAGACAGACAGAGAGAGAGAGGGAGAGACAGACAGAGGGGGGGGACAGGCAGAGAGAGAGGGAGAGAGAGAGAGAGGGGGAGAGAGAGAGTGAGAGATCTCCACATATATATTCCTTAACCCTTGAAATGCATGGCTTTTTTGCACTCATCACGTTCTCTTCCACCATCTCTCTCTCTCTCCCTCCCTCCCTCCCTCCCTCCCTCTCTCACTCCTCCTCAGGGAGTCATCCCCTCTGTGCTGTCAGCCCTCATCAGCCGCCACCGTGTCACTCCTTTCATTAGATGTGACAGGCCATGGCCTCTCTTATTCAAGTCCTGTGTGCTCATCGTCATCTCTCTCTCTCTCTCTCTCTCTCTCTCTCTCTCTCTCTCTGCCTGAAGTAAAGCTAAGTGAACATTCTTGGAGTGATTAGGCCTGTTTAACGCTTCTTTCTGGCATCACTGCTCTTTTCTTTGACATGGCTGCTCAGCAGAATTCAGAGCCCTGTGTGTGTGTGTGTGTGTGTGTGTGTGTGTGAGTGTGTACATGCCCCTTCATTGTCAGAGACGTGTTGAATTAGATGTCCCCCTAAACTTGCGTGATATTCACGGCAATAGACCTCATATAACATCCCAGAAAAGAGCGAGAGAGAAAGACTGACCCCTGCTTGATAAAACGGCCCGATGGCACAGTGATGAGCAGTCACCACCCCTCCTCAACCACCCCTCCGTCACCACCCCTCCGTCACCACCCCTCCAGCACCACCCCTCCATCAGCTCCGGTTAGAACTGCGCTGCTGGCTTGTGACCTCTACAAAGTTAAACTGAGTCCAGAATCAGAACCAGGCTTGAAGCAGACCCACCGTTCTGTATGTGTGTGTGTGTGTGTGTGTGTGTGTGTGTGTGTGTGCGTGTCTGGGTGTTTGACATTGAATTTATTTGTTTATGCCTAACGTTATTCTCAACAAGCTGTGAATTCACTGTAATAACCCACAGAAACGACCTCAGATGTTTACGTCATTAAAATATGATTTCATCAGGACGTTAGTCTCGCCAGTTCTTCTTTTTTTTTTTTTTTGGTCTTTTTGTCTTTCATTGGCTGCACTTTGCCGATCAGCACGGGGCTAGATTTATGAATTATGAAGCTCAGTTGAGCAGTAAATTTTGAAAATGTTCCCCCAATATGGAAAGCCATGTCGTCATAATCAAAATAAATGATGTGCGCTTTTATCCCAGTGGAATTTCTGAAGCACGTACTTCATATGTTCGGTGCAACGCTGACACCTGGTGGTGGGTTTTCTTTTTTTATCGACTGCACCTTAAACACGGGCTTAAATCATATGCTGAAGTCAGAGTGTATTGTTTATTTTGTTCTATAAATACCAGCGTCTGAAATGACAAAACGTTCACGAACAGCAGAGGAACGGTATGACGACCACCGAACCTAATATCCGCGAAGCCCTGTCGTTACACAGTCCTTGCCCTACTGTAAAATCCTTGTCGTGCTGTATTGTACAGCTTTAATACCCGACTGCTGCTGTTCTGACCGACGCGCTCTGCTCATGTTTCCACAGCGTACATGAAGCGGCGCCACAGCTCGGTTAGCGATGCCCAGCAGGTGGACAGCGGCCTGACGGGGTCAGAGTACGGCCCAGGCACCAGCCCTCAGCACCACCCTCAGCAGCATCTGAAGAAGCCGCGGGTGGTCCTAGCTCCCGAGGAGAAGGAGGCGCTGAAGAGGGCCTACCAGCAGAAGCCCTACCCCTCTCCCAAGACCATTGAGGAACTGGCAACCCAGCTCAACCTCAAAACCAGCACCGTCATCAACTGGTTCCATAACTACAGGTACGTTCTGCAAGACATGACCTAAATTACATTACACAGTCCAAGGCTGAGTGAAGGTCCATCGTATACATGTTTTCGGCATTTGTATGCAAACGATTGTATATAAGTTCGACATGGGAGCTGTATTAACTGCACCGGCATCAAGCGCAAGTCGTCCGATAACACTGTGTTTAAGTAAGGAATACAACGCTTACTGTTAAAGGAAAACAATCAGCCACTGAGTGGAGTTGCAGGCACCGCCCCTTTGTTGAAGTAACATGTTATTATCCGTTTAAGTCATAGTCTTAGGTTTGGTAAAGCATCCCTGGGAACGAGTCGTCGCTATAGAAACGATGACGTGTAGGAATGAGTGCGTAGATGTAGGCACTACCGTCAAAGCCGATGTTAGTTCTAGAAAATTAATCAACACCTTCCGACCAATCACAATCGAGAATAACGATTCAAACCACAGATTTGACGTTCAGTCAGTATGAAAAGCAGACTAAAGTTTTCAAATACAAAACTGGATTGTGTCTGTAATATATCTGATAGGAAGAAATCTTAAGGGCGAGTGTGTGAGCGAGAGAGTGAGTGTGAGAGCGACCGAGTGAGTGCGAGAGTGTGTGTGAGAGCGAGCGTCTGTGTGAGTGAGTGTGAGAGCGAGTAAGTGAGAGCGAGAGCGAGTGTGAGAGCGAGTAAGTGAGAGTGAGTGTGAGAGAGAGCGAGTATGAGAGTGATAGTGTGTGTGTGTGAGTGAATGCGTGAGTGTGTGAGTGAGAGCATGAGTGAGAGCATGAGTATGTGTGAGTGAGTGTGTGAGAGAGCATGAGCGAGAGCGTGAGTGTGTGAGAGCGTGTGAGTATGTGTGAGTGAGTGTGTGAGCGAGAGCGTGAGTGAGTGAGTGTGAGAGAGAGTGAGTGTGAGTGAGCGAGAGTGAGTGTGAGAGAGAGCGAGTGAGCGAGAGCATGAGTATGTGTGAGTAAGTGAGTGTGAGAGAGAGCGAGTGAGCGAGAGCATGAGCGAGAGCGTGAGTATGTGTGAGTGAGAGAGCGTGAGTATGTGTGAGTGAGAGAGCATGAGTGTGTGAGAGTGAGTGTGAGAGAGAGCGAGTGTGAGAGTGATAGTGTGTGTGTGTGTGAGTGAGTGTGTTAGTGTGTGAGTGAGAGCATGAGCGAGAGCATGAGTATGTGTGTGTGAGAGAGAGCGAGTGAGCGAGAGCATGAGCGAGAGCGTGAGTATGTGTGAGTGAGAGAGCGTGAGTATGTGTGAGTGAGAGAGCATGAGTGTGTGAGAGTGAGTGTGAGAGAGAGCGAGTGTGAGAGTGATAGTGTGTGTGTGTGTGTGTGTGAGTGTGTATGTGTGAGTGAGAGTGTGTGTGTGTGTGAGTGAGAGTGTATGTGTGTGTGAGTGAGAGTGTGTGTGTGAGTGTGTGTGAGTGAGAGTGTATGTGTGAGTGAGAGTGTATGTGTGAGTGAGAGTGTGTGTGAGTGAGTGTGTGTGTGTGAGTGTGTATGTGTGAGTGAGTGAGTGTGTGTGAGTGAGTGTATGTGTGAGTGAGAGTGTATGTGTGAGTGAGAGTGTATGTGTGAGTGAGTGTGTGTGTGTGTGAGTGTGTGTGTGTGAGAGTGTATGTGTGAGTGAGTGAGTGTGTGTGAGTGAGTGTATGTGTGAGTGAGAGTGTGTGTGTGTGAGAGTGAGAGTGTGTGTGAGTGTATGTGTGAGTGTGTGAGAGTGTATGTGTGAGTGTGTGAGAGTGTATGTGTGAGTGAGTGTGAGTGTGTGAGTGAGAGTGTGTGTGTGAGTGAGAGAGTGTGTGAGAGTGTATGTGTGAGTGAGAGTGTGAGTGTGTGAGAGTGTATGTGTGAGTGTGTGTGAGTGTGAGTGTGAGTGAGAGTGTACGTGTGAGTGTGTGTGAGTGAGAGTGTACGTGTGATTGTGTGTGAGTGAGAGTGTACGTGTGTGTGAGTGTGTGAGTGAGAGTGTATGTGTGAGTGTGTGTGAGTGAGAGTGTACGTGTGAGTGTGTGTGAGTGTGAGTGAGAGTGTACGTGTGAGTGAAATTACATTTGCAGTAGTTAGCAGATGCCCCAGTCCAGAGTAATATACAGAAGAGTTTTATAGTCTCCGTTATAAAGTACGTGCTGGTATACACCGTGGTATAGGCCAGGCTTTAAGACTAGGATTAGACTATCCTGTTGGTGCGGGGTGAAGGTGGGGATTAGTACAGCGACACGACCTATTCCTGTTTGCGTGAATGTTGAAGATGTAGGTCTTCGTTATTTGTCTGACGAACACTCTCTCTTCATTCACACTTTTTCCATAAGGTCACTAAACTCGAACGTTTGGTTAATCTAATACTTCACTGGTCGGGGATATAAATATATCCACGTGTTCAGACGTGGGGAAAGTTCCACGACCCCTCCGACGTGCGGGATCTCGTACAGCGGCGCGGTCTGGAGTGTGTCATTATTACACGCTGTTTAGTTTCTTAACGAACGCCACGTCGCACATTTTAACGACTTGTAGTGAGGTTTAATGTCGTGACACGTCCGAGAGACAAGTTAGTTCCTGTTCTCAATTAAATTGTAGTCATGGTGATCAGTCATTGCCCCCCCCCCTCGCTGTTCTCTCTCTCTCTCTCTCTCTCTCCTTTACGATTATAAGAATTATTTAGCCGTTTTTAAATCCATTGATTATTTGTCTCAATTTACATGAGGCGTCCACCGTTACTATAGAAACGAGCGCATTAATATCAACAGTTACAGCTGGAGATACCCTTGCTGTTACACGAAAATGCCAATCAGATTCGAGCATTCGACCGTCATGTGGTACAAATACTTACAATCATAGTTCTCATCCATCCTTCTTTCTCTCCCTCCATCAATCAGGCTGCTCCTATCCATCTATTTCTCCATCTCGGTACACCCCTCCGTTAAACATACCCCCCGTCTTTCGATTCATTCATCTGTCCATGCAGCTTTCTATCCAAACTCCCCTCCGTCAGTGCACCTCTCCATCCGTCCCTCTATCCACGGATCTCTCCTTCCCTCCCTCCGTCAAAACCTTCTGTTCATCTCTAAATGCATCTGTACATCCTTCCATCTATTCAATCCTCGGTACATCCCTTCATCCATCAGTCCATCATCCCCTCCGATCATCATCCATTCCTATAGCCATGCATCTTTCCATCCGGACATCCCTCCATTCATTCCTCAGTACTTCGCTTTATCTGTACATGCATACCTCCCTCCCTCCGTGTGTGTTTCCGTCCATCCCTCCATGTCTCTCCATCAATACATCTCTTAATTATTACAGCGCTTTCCATCAGAACATTATCCCTCCATCCATACATCTGCCTATCCATCCATTCTCTCTGTACATCCCTCCCTTTCTCTAACCATGTAATCCTCCATCTATTCATGCATTTTTCTATCCATCCATCCAATTCATCTCTTACTCAACGATGTTTTGTGCACTCAGTTAAAGTACAAATCTCTCTCTCTCTCTCTCTCTCTCTCTCTCTCTCTTTCCTCCCATCTCCGTCTCCAGGTCTCGTATCCGTCGGGAGCTCTTTATCGAGGAGATCCAGGCGGCAGGCTCAGGCTCAGCTTCAGCAGGCGAAGGCGGCTCCCCCTCTGTCCATGCAGGAAAAGGAGGCGACGGTTGCGACGGCACGGACTCGGATGGCGCGGCCGAGGGGCGACACGATGCCCCCGGCGACGAAAAGCCCTCCTCCGGCCCCGACGACATGCCCAAGGAGCCCACTCCGTCTAACTCGCCGACCCCGAGAGACCCCACTACCTCAGCCGCCGAAGGACCTGGCACCAGCGGGCACCAGGGCGCCACCTCTGCCCTCGGCCTGTTCAGCTTCTCGCGCAACCCCAAGGACAACAGCCTGCGCAAAAAGAAAGCCGCCAACCTCAATAACATCATCCACCGGCTGGAGAAAGCCGCCAGCAAAGAGGAGCCGTCCGAATGGGAGTTCTGAATCCTCGCTAGTGTCCTCACACTCTATCACGTACAAACACACACACACACCCTCCCTCCCCACGATCCCCAATCTGACCTAGGAGGGCACGCTTACCTCCTCAGGGCATAGCCAAAGTCAAGTGCGGCCATGAGACTTTTCTTTTTTTTTTTTGAAGAGGAGGAGAAAAGACGTGAACAAGTGCTGCAGTGGGTATAAGAAGAGGAAACGGATCGTTCCGGATTCTCGTGCCGAGACGAAGCACTTAGCCGTCCCGTCGGCCGCGGCGCCCTAACAAACCACCCCGGACTCAGCATTAAGCTGCCTCGCTCATCTAGGGCTCTTTCCCTTCAAAAGGCACACTTCGAGGGGAGGATCAGCACACTCGCTTCGAAGTGCGCACGGACTCCGAGCTCTGGTTCTCCACACTGTTGATTTGAGTTACTGTTACACTTGTTTTCTTTCAGTCTGGTTTTTTGTTTGTTTTGTTTTGTTTTTTTGTTTTTGTTTCGTAACCGACGTGCGCGCGTAATATTTTTAACCTACTCCATTTATGTCTGATCTGAAACAACGAGAGAACAAAAGACAAAGTTACTGAAGGAAGGGAGGCGGAAGTTCATCCTCACATCTCCCATCTCTCCCTCCACACCCGCCATGTAATGGCTGAGGACCTCCTGCAGTTCCTCACCTCCTTTTGTTTTTCTACCAGGAAGTCCTCTGATGAAGAACAAGGTTATATATATATATATATATATATATATAAAATAGCAATTCGGTTGCCACTAAGAGATTGCACAGTCTAATGACTCTAAAGGACATACAAAAAGAAATAAGATAGAAAATACACACTTTTTGGAAAGGTGAATTGACCTGAGAAAAAACATCATGTTTTAAAACTTTGGAAAGAAAAAAAAAATCACTAATTCACAATTTTTGTACATCAAAAAAAAAAAGATGCAAGTTTAGAGAAGAAGAAGAAGAAGAAGAAGAAGAAAAAAAAAAGGACAAAAACGAGAATATATCGTGGTAGCTGACGTAGTGATATTTCGTCATGTAGAGCTCTTATAGTGCACATCGACTTCACAGCTTTAACAGCGCGGTTCACGCCACATCGTATCGCCACATTTAGACCACGTTCAGGAAAGATAAAATAGGAACTCAGATTTTTTTTTAAATATGAAGCGGAGATTTCGAGCCAATCACGACTCGATGCGTAATAAGGGCGAGCGAATAGAAAAGAGAGAACACGTGGGCATGTGTTGGAGGAACGGGTCGAGGACGAGAGGATCGTGGGGTCGTAGTACTGTACTCATGACATACAAGTGGTACTGTTAAGTCTTTGGGGGCGGGGTTTCGTTTTTCTTCTGACATCGCCAAGAGATGCACAGTTCACTTTATGAATAAATCAATAACAACGACGACGACAGAAGAACGCGCGCTCCACAATTTGGCCGTGATCCAGGCGTGGGAGGTGTGTGTGTGTGTGTGTGTGTGTGAGAATTTTAAGGGGATGCCGTGTAAATTTCATTCCCTCCACCGCTTTCCTCCCTATAAAGTCTATAAAGGGTACCTGCAAAGAGTTACCAAAAGTACTGTTACATACTGAATCGAGCACACGCAAGCACCAAGTACACGATACCAAAGTATTGCTTCATGTTTCTTAACGAGATGCGTTTCTTCCTTAAAAAAGAAAAGAAAAGAAAAGAAAAGAAAGGTGCTCCATACAAAATTTCTGTTTAAAAAAATTTCTCATTGGTATCTGTGCAGCATATTGGCGCTCTCTCTCTCTCTCTCTCTCTCTCTCTCTCTCTCTCTCTCTCTCTCTCTCTCTCTCTCTCTCTGTGTCTCGCTCTTTTATTTTAAAAAATGTATTTATTTTTGAACTCGAGGTAACCCATAAAGAGGAGACGCTGTGTGTGAAGACACCGCTGTCCTCTCGAACCCCAACAAGCTCTCAGTGCCTGCCAATCCACTGCCTCCCTTCTGTGTGTATACATGTGTGTCATTTTGTGGGTGAGATCAGTTGTACATATCTCTCTCTCACTCTCTCTCTCACACACACACACACACACACACACACGTAGAGATGTAGAGTGCACAACTGCCCCACTTTCCTCTCTTCTCATAAGCTGTTATTACCAATCATCATCATTATTGTGCTTCTAATGAAGTAGTGGATTTTATTCCTTTTGATTGAAATTTTTTTTGTTATTATTATTTTTATTTTTTATTTAGGTTTTAATCTTTTTATCTCGCCATATCTTAAAGCATCATATAGAGTTACGAGTTGATTTGGCTTATTTATAGGTGCTGTGTTTTTGTTTTTTTATGAGTTTGTATTGTATTGTGTATCGGTTTATAAGCGGGCAAGTTACATGTTTTTATTTTTATTTTTTCATTTTTTTTTTTTTAATGTTAAATTTTAGACTGATTTTTAGACTGCCGGCAGTATTGAGTTAATATTTACAAGATTTAGTTCTCATACATTGTATATTAATGAATTCTGCAGATTATTTTGAACTCGTTTATATTACTTTTGAATTCTAATGATGTCACTTCAGAGCGATCACGACGGCATTTAACGGCTGACTAATAGCCGTTCACGTTTTATCGTTTCTTTTTGATTTGATATATTTTCTCGCTCTTTTACTCTCTCGCGTAGTACGAAGCATCGTGTCTCTTTTGTATCCTCTGGTATACTGATCTCGTTTGACATGTTTGGGAATCTGTCTCTTTTCCCTTTTGACATTTATACTTTATTTCTTCTCTCTCTCTCTCTCTCTCTCTCTCTCTCTCTCTCTCTCTTTCTTTCTTCGTATGTTAGCGAGCGTGTTTCGTACCTCTCAGGCCCTGTGTACACTGGCGTTTCTATCTCTGCGCTTCAGAGAGTGTGGACTTCCCTAAATGTTGTGTTCGGGACACTGCAGACGATCGCCGACTGTGTGTGTGTTGTGTGTGTGTGTGTGTGTGTGTGTGTGTGTGTGTGTGTGTGGTCTGCGCTTGGTTTTTGGTTGGATGGTGTGCATGTTGATGGGGTGCCAATATTTCTCCCTGCCCACACATTTCTTTCTGTGAAAAGTCTGCACTATTTCAGCATTAAGCTTTGACTACAGCGTTGAAGTCGAGGCATAAGGAGGGCTTGGTGTTTATGCTTTTTAAAAAAAAATGTTTGAGGACTCACATCTGGGGGGGCGGGGAACCAAGTGGTGATATGTTATGACATTTGATGAAGTTTTGTAGCATTTTAATGCAGTTAAAATTGAACAAGCCTCCAGTTTTATTCCGCCAAGTAAACGTACGCTATAAAGTCCGATTTTTTTAAAAACTGAGAAGTATCGTATCGTCACGGAAATATCACGAGGCCAAATTCGACGTTATGTCAATCAACATCAGCGTCAGATGTTTCAAACTGGATTTCTTTATCTGCGGTAATGTTTAAGATCCTGTCCGAGTCGGTCACCTGCGACTCACCCGCACCCGGGAGTACTTATTAAAGCACTCGGGAGTACTTATTAAAGCGCTAAGCGACTCGAGGCCGCGCGTGGGTCTCGTTATCACACGAGGAGGTTCAGGTTTATTGCTTCTTTTTTATAAAATTTTGACAAAAATAATATCTTTTTAAAACCTAGTGTTTAAGTAAGTAGTTTGATTTGGTTCTTAATAACATTCACAATAAGTCATTCTTCCATCATGCAACATAGTCTGTTAACAGTAGGCTTCGGTTGCTAAGCAACATAATGGGAAAAGATCAAGGTACTCTTTGGACAGGACAGGAGCCGTGTAATGGGTTTTACTCATTTAAAAACAGCCACATTAATGCATTTTATATATATATATGTGTATATATAACCCCAATTCCAAAAAAGTTGGGACGCTGTGTGAAATGTAAATGAAAAATAGAATGCAGTGATTTGCGAATCTCATAACCCCAGTATGCTATTCAGAATAGAACATAGAAAACACATCGAATGTTTAAACTGTGGAAATGTACCATTTTAAGAAAAATAAGAATCATTTTGAATTTGACGCCCACAGCACGTTTCAAAAAAGTTGGGACGGGGGCGACAAAAGGCTGGAGAAGTAAGTGTTGGTAAAAAGAAACAGCTGGAGGTTGATTTGGGAGTAACATGATTGGGTATAAAAGGAGTATTTAGAGAGGCGGAGTCTCTCAGACGTAAAGATGGGATGGAAGCAATGTGGGAGAAAGTAAATGTAAAAATGATAACATCTTATAAGCTGAAGACGAGGTGTTAAAAACCAGTATTTGAGATTCAGCCAGAGGAACGCAGCAAATCCAACAGCATGTTGGAAACGTAGCATTTGTCCGTATCACAACGGACTTATTTTGTTTTATATAGGACATTGGCAGTAAAGTTAAAAAAAAGGTGTATATATATATATATATATATATATATATATATATATATATATATATAAAATAAAAAATCAGGATATGTATTTACCTCTTATGTTAGGTGACTGAAACGTGGGATCTTAAACATTTAATGTGGATTTTTTTTTCCTTTTCATAAACATAAATATTGGATTTATATATGGAGTAGAATTCATTCAGACTGCAGTAATATCCAAGCCAGGTTTTTTTGTTTGTTTGTTTTTCTGTTTTTTTGTTTTTTTTTATTGCTGCTGTATAAACCAGCTCGTTCGAAGGCGGCATATTTAATGAGATGTCTTTGACCTCTTCGTCCTCTTCCATGCAGTGCAGTGGTGTTGAATACTGAGCACGTGATATTTTCTGTTAATCGATTGCACTTGTATCACTTCGTCTTGCTTCATTCCACGCAAAGTTTCCGAGCCGACGATTTTAGGCCTTATCCTGCACCGCGTCACGCTTTCAAAGCACAAAGACGGAGGTAAGAAGTATCTAAAGCAAGACGTTTTTTAATACGTAGAAATCTGTGGAAACAGCTGTTACTGCCGTTGAGATTATCGCAAACTTCGCGAAGCCCTTTACAGGTTCAATGAATCGTCTTTGCAAGCACTTAAAGCAGCACACTGCGGTTTGCGTTTCGCAAAAAAAAAAAAATAATAATAATAATCCTGTCCCTTTTTTTTCTTCTTCTTCTTTACTTTTTTTTTTTTATATATATAGAGCCAAAGGCTCTCGGTCACATGGACACCCAGTGCTTCTCCTTTAATTCCACCTTCATTGCAACACGGTAATGCGATTACCATCGTATCGGAACTATAAATCCAAGGTTATAAACCCAAGTTCACACGAATCTCATGGCCTTTTCGAGTTCCAGATTTAAAGCACTCACTCATTTACACGTCCTTACTTAACACGAAGTCACATTTGTAGCGAAAGCACTTCTGGATTGCACAGAAAACCCCGCCACTGATCGCTGATAAAGCACAATCTTACACGGATTCAGGATTTTATTTGGCGGGGACCCCCACGAAAAAAAAAAAATCCAAAATGATCAATTCGAATCCAAGGACAGTTTTTTTTTTTGTTTGTTTGTTTGTTTGTTGTTTTTAATGTAAAACAAAGTCTTCTGGAAGCTGAGGCACGGCGAGTTCGATGAGCTCCGTGTGTCGAGTGCCTTCTCACGTCGTGGGATCGTTTCATCAGGAACAGTCGAGCTAACAATGAAATTGTTTCCGTGTTACTATAAAGCAAAGAAAACACTAACTGTTACATTTGTACCGTTGTTAATAAATCACGTAGAAACGTAGAAACACTAACCATTGGCTGTCTCTTGAGAATGCTCAGTACTCCTCCCTGCACTTATTATTATTATTGTTATTATTTTTCTTCATGTTTCTAATTTAAAAATCAAATACGCCTGTCCTCAAATGCACGAACACCAAGTTCTCCTTTTGTCCTGGACGTTTTATTGGTTTCCTCGTATCCACCCGCTTTTTCTTTATTTAATTTTTTTACTTTCTTTAGGGGTTTCACTCGTCTGATTAAATAAATCCTCCCGGTTTTTGCAGATTTATTTTCCTGAATTATGTACGGTTTAATTTAACATGGATCTCCTTTTTCTTAGTGCTCGAGGCTGATTTTTGTTTGTTTGTTTGTTTGTTTGTTTGTTTTTCCCTCGTTTTCACCATTGCGTGTCGCTGTTTTGTACTGACTGGTCAGTGGAAGTTATGTAGTTTTATCGTATGCGAAGTCATTCATACACTGATGAGAACACTGAGTGAAGTGTCTTGAACGGACCCGTGTTGAAGGTTTTTTTGTTTTTTTGTTTTTTTGATGTGTCGTCCTGCTCTTTTGTTCATGCGTTTCTGTTACACGATTCGATGAAGAATTCAGACCCATGGTTTTCATCTGCTGTTTCGTCTAGTTGGGAAATTAATTAAAAAAAAAAAAAGAAAAGGAAAAAAAAGAGGTGAATCCTTTACAGCAGCTCTTTTCAAAGAAACCAAATACTGTACTAAAACGGGTTATTGTGTGCATGCGAGTGCATCTATCAGGTCAACAAGTTGTTGTTGTTGTTGTTGTTGGGGTTTGTTTTGTTTGGTTCGCTCGATTTTATTATTATTTTTTTTCCGTTCCTTGATCACGTACCACCTCCTCCACGTTCGATCTGTCGTATTCCCCGCCGTAGAACTTGAGCTCAGGCTAAGAGAGAAAAAATATATATATATATACAGTTTTGTTCATTCTTTACATTTCAAATCAACTCAATTTCAACGTTTTGATGGAACTGCTTTAAAACCTCAAAAGATTTAACGACGAAGCTCCTTCTCAAAGAACTTTATCCTTTCGCTAACAAACCAACTGCTGTTCATCTTCTCGTTTCGTTTCCTTTCTTTCTTTCTTTCTTTCTTTCGTTTTCTTTACACAAGGCACTGATCCGTTTCTGAGAAGGTACACACTGAGAAGGTTTTAGATGATCCAGGGAAGTTCTCTCGCCATGTAAACGAAGTCCGGCGTCTCGGCGCATGCTTGCGAAGTTCGCGCCATCGCGTGAGAAAGAAAACGGACAGAGAACGAGACTCGGAGACCCGAGTGTCTTCGTTAGGGCATTTTTTAAAGATCGTTTTATTTCGTTTTCTCGAAGTTAGGCATGTACCAGGATTTCATTATCAACGTCTAGGGATGCATCGATACCATTGTTTTCAGACCCGAGTACGAGTACGAGTTAATACTGCTACAGACGCGAGTCACCTACTTGGTGTTCGGCCGGTTCAGTCGCGTTAACATTTTTGAATTTTTTTGGTTTCTATAACGGTTTATGTCGAGAGAGGGCGTAAGGGAGGAAGAGCGTCGTGGTGAAGTTGCGTAACGAGCAGTTGCACTATAGACCCTGCTGAGAGAGGGGGAAGGGAGCCGCGTATCTCGCGCCGCGTCCGTATTCATCCAGATAGATCCGAAAACCGCGTTTTCGACGCTCTATCTACACTGACGCTGTTCAAAAATCCCTGGTCCACACTGAAACGTGCATGATGCGCACGTGTGAAAACGTTAGAAGCCTTTGGCCTGTGTTATTTCCCATCAGAAGTTTTTTATTTTTTAAACATGCAATCCGCGACGGTTGTCCGAAGTGTCGTCGATCTTTAACGACGCGATCAGACCAGATAGCAGGCACAACAACTGCATCGTCCACCGTCTTGTTTGTTTAGAGTTGAAACGGTCACGTGACTAAAAATAACGTCGCCCTTTTTTTTTTCCGAACGTCTACAACGCGGAATTACCTTCTAGTTCGCGGCGCTTCCGAATGTCCGCTTTTAGCTGGACGGAAGGCCGGGCGGGGGGGCGGGTGGGGGGTGCGTTTTCAGATTGATCCAGATTAATGTAGACGTAGTCTCGGTGCTCAGTGCTCGCTGAACTGAACTGATCGTCCTCATCATCAGCAGTTTGACTGCTCTGCGTTCCGATACTTTTGCGTGAGCACAGTTCACGACACCTCACGCACCTTACCCAGACTCTCTCTATTAAGCATACGGTTTAAACACCATAAAGATGTTTGATCAAGTCACCGGTATCGTAGGAAGACGCCGTAATAGCTACTCTTGATATTCTTGCAGTTTGTTTTGATTTCTTAATCTCGCAATACGTTCAGATCGCGGATTCAGTAGAGCGGGAACGTACACCAGGCTCACGTGGTGTAGGACCGATAACGGACCTCGTTACCGGTACCGATGCGTCCCTGTTTCTAACAATACGATATCCAAAATAAGGAAGCCGACACGAGAGCTGTCCCGTAAACAAGGGACGATACGGTGACACTGTCGTCACATGCCTACTCGAGGATGCTTTTATTTGAGAATTTCAGGTCAGCGATCGTTTCCTTCACGCCATTGGCCTCATCAGCGAGTTGTGAATTTCTTACGAGCGCAATTTTTTGTGAATTCAAGAACGAACTGTTATTTTTCTACCGAAGTAAATCAGATATTCTATACACCACCATGCAAACGTTGTACAGATTTTACCGAGACATATCGTATCGTGTGTCGAGCTGTCCTCGTTCGTGCTCGTGCGTGTTTTGTTTCGTTTTTGTTCGTAGAGGAAGTGCACAGGACGACACTGGCCTCGATCAGGACAGACGCGCCTCCGTTGTTTTGTACTCGATATGAAGTGGATTCTTCTGAACCGAACGGAATCACTGGGACGCGAACGCACGCCAAGTCGTGTCGCTGGTCAGAGTTTATGTTTATGGATTTTTCCAAGTTTGTTTGTTAGTTTGTTTCTAACGACGCTCGTTTAAAGCATTAGCGCGACGGTGTTGAAGCGGTTTGCTCACACGTTTTTTTGTTTGTTTGTTGTTGTTGTTTGTTTTTTTTTTATATGAATAAGCTTTAGGACTAATGTGTTGATTCCCAAATCCCAAAGTGTACAGGATGCACATGTTTTGGAAAGAAAAAGAGAAGAAATATTCCCAGTTTATTTGCTATAGCCTGTTGATTTAGATTCGCCTCGGATCATGGGGGGTTGATGGGAATTGTAGTCTTTGCTGCTAACTGGATTCATGATATTTTTGTCCGTGTTGATCTGACGATCCATCGATGTAATTGTACTCGGACATGAATGGGTCAACTTTGTTATCGAAGCATCGGTCATAATCTTAAACCGGGTTACAAAAGCATTTTGTAAGAAGTTGTTTCAGAGATTACAAGTTAGTGGTTTGTATTTACAAAAAAAAAAAAAAAAAAAACACATAAAGGAAAGAAGAAAAAAAAAATCAAACTCTACTTATCGGCCATTTTGTGGCTCTTCACCTTTGATCACTTTACTACTTCAAGCCACCCTGCCAGATTTCTAGTCTTTTTACTAAAGGACGGTTTTTCAGCTGAAGCTTTGGAAAGCTGGGACACTACTTTATTATCTGGGATGGGATTATATCAGGACTGACACAAAAAAAAAAAAACACGAAAAAATAAAAAAGAGGGGGCGGGGGATTTTGGGGCCACACCCACACCCAGCCTTAAAAGTGCCAGAGGCCTCAAAGCCCCCTCGCGTATATCATATATTACTTACGGGGAAATGTTTTTATTTTGTCCACTAGCGTTTGATAAGCACTCACTACGAATACGAACGGGTTTAAGGCGTGCACACAGTCCAAAAAAAGAACAAAAATGATTTAAAAAAAAAAAAAACAAATACTGACGCGCTTACTTTCTATGTATAGTATCTGTAATGAGATGTACAAACTTTTATCAGATCATGATATTTGGAGAGAAACACGACTTTTCTTCTTTTTTTTTCTTTTTTTTCGTGGGACGGATACGGATCATGCCAAATACTACGATTATGTCGGACGTTCCCCCGAGACTCTGTTGAGGTCTGTGTGTCTCGACGTGGTTTTGTATGGTAGGATGTGTGTATATACTTTTTTGTGAGGGCGTTTGTTTTCTTTCGGGGGCGGGGGCGGGGGGGTTTGCTTTCTCTCTCACCCTATCAATCTGTCTCGGCTCTTAACTTCGCTCGTCGTCACCAAAATTGTAACTTCACATTGAAGTTTTGAGACTAATCACCCGTAATTCTGAGGTTTGTATCCAGGAGAGTGCGACCGCAGGCGAGATTTGTTAGTCTGGCTGCAGTTTGGGTGCACACACACACACACACACACACACACACACACACACACACACATACACACACATACTCACGTGTCAGTACTAGGCTTTAGGTCATGTGTGTGTGGAGCGTTTAAGATGCTCATTGACTTTCATTTCTGCTCCATTTTGTTTTGATTTAAAAAAAATTTTTTTATATATATATACAAGTGATGACCGTGTGAGCGTTTTGTTCAACATACTTTTCCGCTAGATCCGGTGCCATACACCCGAATGGACCGATTCTATCCCGTGAATCAATCCCATGAACGTAGACCCGCTGAACCACGCACGATCCTTGACTTTTATTGTGACACTTGAGAAGAATAAGCGCTCTTCCCGACCTCCACCTTTGTGTGTTTCAGTGTGACCTCGTCACGTCAGTCTGCATGAGCATTTTAAACGTGTACTGCCTTTATCCTCTCTCCGCTCACCTCCGGACCTCGACCTCGTGTCAGGTTCGAGATTTTTCATTTCACGTTCTTTTTTTTAATTATTTTTCCTCTGATCTTTGTTGAGGTTTTTTTTTTTTTGTTGTTTTTTTTTTTTTTTTCCTCGTATATATATATAAATTTTTTTTATTTTTTTTTTAGTGTGTCATGTAGTCTGTTCTCAGCACTGTAAGACAGTCCCTTATACAATATGGAGAAGCAATATCACTGTAAGAAATCTTCACAATGTATTATTAATGTTATTATGATTATTATTATTCACTAGCACCCTAGGTGTGATAATTGAAGTAAATATCTTTTATACAAACACAGATGGCTCGTGGTCCGTCCCTTTATTTATTCCCTTCTCCGACGCACACATTTTAAGTTCAAGGACACGTACGGTCGCACGTTTTGGTGGATAGTAACACGCGAACACTAGCAATTTCTCGTCCCGTAATAATCACACACCGCATCGATACGGATCTGATTACTTCTTGCGGACGCCGTTTTAATTATTGAATAATTTATTTAGCCGGTGTTATACGGAGGATATAAAAGGTCCTCGCGCCCCTGTTAAAATGGCACGTTTTTATGACGTGACGCAGTCTTTTTGGGGAAGAGTCCGTGTGAATCGGTGTGGCACATCTTGACTTGGTAATGTTTTCCCCACTCAGTCTTGCGAAGACGTTCTAGATCTGTCAGATTGTAAGGACATGTCCTGTTCACAACCCGCTTCAGGCTCTGGAATGGTCATTCAAAACCCTCGATCTTCTCTTGGTTAAGCCGTTCCTTTGTTGATCTGGCTGTATGCGACTGGTAGCTGTTTGTAACTAATCACGATTCCCTCCAGCCTCAGATCTGGCTAAAGAAAATCAGCCCGGCGCTGCCACCACCATGCTTCACAGTGGGTTTTGGTGATGTGCGACCGAACACACTTTTTGGAATTATGATACCTTTTGGAATCAGACTATAACACGTCCTGCCACATGGTTTACGGTGATGTGGATTTATTTTTTTATTTTTTTTGCGAGAAAGGGCTTCCGTCTAGCCGCCGTAACCCAAAGCCCAGACTCAGTACTCGTCAGATGTCCCTACAGTTCCTTTAATGTTGCCGTAGGTCTCTTGGCAGCCTCCCTGTAAGCCTGTCTTGTCCTTTTATCAATTTTGGAGGGACGTGATGTCACTGTGGTGCTCTCTGTTTCTTCACTGTGTTCAATGGCACAGGTAATGTTTTGGAAATCATTCTTTTATACCCCTCTCCTGATCGATACCCTGCAGCCAGGTTATTGTAAATTATTTATTTGTCCTTTTTTTTTTCCCCCTAAAATGTCCGATTTGTTTTTCGTAATTTCACATTGAGGTTGGGGGGGGAACGTTCTGACGTGATTTGTCTTGGTTTCTTGTGTTCTTTTACACAACAAAAAAGTGCCATTTTAACAGGGGTGTGTAGCCTTTTTTTTTCCTTTTTTATAACCACTGTAGATCTAATCTAAAGCAAATACTAGTGTATACACTATAACTCGTTTAAAATGAAAGAAGTACTGCTGGGTTTACTGTATGAAGTCACTTGCTGAGTTTGGGGGGGGGATGGGGGGGGGGGGTCGAGGAGTTGCTGAGCAGCAATTTCGAGTTTTCTTCTGGGCTTTTTTTCCCCTAGTCAGAGTTCAGAAACTCCAAGTGACAGAGTTTTATTGAAATGCAGTATGAGCTCTGCCCGTCGCTGGGACTCGCTTTCGCCCTAAAACTCGCATTCTGTCATTTTGGATTATATAAACAACTGGCTTATTTAAAATGCTCTTAAATATATACTTGGTAGTGTTGTACTATGGGGAACAGAAAGATCATGCAACGATTCAGGACAAATTTATTTATGAGCATCCAACTACTTGAATATTAGATTTGCGGTAACGGTATTTATAGGCCTAAGCTTTATTCAATCCAAATGTTGAGTCAGACTCAGTAATAAGTATAACGTACAGTATAATGGTGGCTGTGGTTTCCACCACTAACTGACTGGAAAAGTCTCGGACCCTCTGGCTACACTTTACAGACCGTTTTATTTTCTGGTTTAATTGCTTTACCTTCCAAGTGCGTTTAATAAAACACTTCTTTTAGCAGCTTTAGAGAGCGACCTCGTGTGGTTTTTTTTTCTTTTTCTCCTCAGGGAACACCTTGTTTGGTACGTGGTACTGAATAGCGATTAAACTAATAATAAGACGAGAAACTCAACCTTGAGTTCATAATGAATAACGTTCGGTGTCTCCTCGGATAATATCCGCACAGCGAAACCTGTTCCATCTCTTTTCCCCTCGGGTGTTTGTGTAATCGGTCATTAAAAACAGATCCTCGCTACAGGTACGTTACATTTTATTTTAGGATTTATGCAAGAAATGCTTTTTTTTTGTAAAATAAGTATATAAATATATATATAGATAGATAGATTTGTTGGTTGAAAAGTACATTTCAAGTATCTGTTTGAATTCACTGCTTTGATGATGTGATGAGCACAACATGACGTGTGTGTGTGTGTGTGTGTGTGTGTGTGTGAGACAGGACGCTACGCTGCGCTCCAGATGGAGTTTTCGGCCGCAGTGAAGACCAGCGCTGAGCAGAAGGAGCTCATCTTCAAACTGGAGCACGACCTGAGCACCATCCAGACCATGTCCTCCCTGTCTCGCCCCGACGCTGAGGTACACCACACGGGCTGCTCGGAGCGCAAGCGGGGACTCCAGCAGGGAAAGGGAGATAGTAGTGAAATGAAATGTGAAACGGTGGCGTCGAGTGACGTTCACGTGAGACGAGTGCTGAAGCTTGTGATTTGTGTCCACTAGGGGGCGGACCTGAGCGGCATGGACAGAATCCCTGAGCCTATTAAAGAGGCCACGGCTCTGTTCGCAGGTAACGCATATAAACTACACACTCTGCACCATGTGGATCTGAGACAGTCGGAATAAAGCTGTGTGTGTGTGTGTGTGTGCGCGCAGGAATGGGTGGTTCTTCTCAGGCTGAGCTTCCTCAGGGTCAGATGGACTCTCTGCTGTCCATCATCTCCAGTCAGAGAGAGAGATTCCGAGCTCGCAATCAGGAACTGGAGGCCGTAAGTGCCCTTACACTCGTGCCCTTATTCATGAAGTCCACTAGTGACCTTATACTTTAAATTCACTCGTTCCCTTATACCTCAAGTCCATTCGAATTCTGTAGACTCTATATCCTATAATACGATCTACAGAATATTTAGTCACAATATTTCATCTGTTTTGTCTCTCTCTCTCTCTCTCTCTCTCTTTCTATCTTTCTACTTTCTACCATCTTATCAATATGTCTCTGTGTGTCTGGGATCGTTCTGTTTCTTTAACGCTGTCTCTCATTCCCCCGTGTCTCTCAGGAGGGTCGTTCCCTGCAGCAGACCCTGCAGGTCCTGCAGTCGGAGCTGGACAGCCTGCGCGCTGACAACATCAAACTGTATGAGAAGATCAAGTTCCTGCAGAGTTACCCGACCAGAGTGAGTCCTCAGAGCCGCATGCTCAGGCATCTCACTAAATCCCGAGTCAGCACTCGCACAGCTTCCTGCAGCTGGGTCAGATCTACGATTCACAGCAGACGGTGGCTTAACCGAGGGGGTTCAATTCATGCGCAAGCTCCTGCGTGGTAGAATAGTGTTCACCTTTATTATCGCGAGTTTGAATCCAGATGATCTCCAGAAGTCCGTGCAGTCTGGGTGGGAGGGAGGTCATGACTGCGTTACTCTCTTCCTGTGACGCAGCGGTCAAAGAAAGATTCCGTTGAATGGCTTCAGGAGCTTCAGAGGAGCATGCGTGAACATCACACTCCTAGTACTCCTAAGCGTAAGCTTGTGGTTAAGTTCAGTGACGAAGCTGATCATGTGCGTGTATGTGTGTGTGTGTGTGTGTGTGTGTGTGTGTGTGTGTGTGTGTGTGTATATAGAGTGGAGGCAGTGATGACACCGTGTTGCGCTATTCCTCGCAGTACGAGGAGAGACTCGACCCCTTTGCCTCCTTCAGCAGGAAGGTATGAGCAGACTCCCTCTGAACACCGACGTGTTTAAATGACATCACTACAGAGTATAGCTTCCTGTTAACACGTCTTGTCATCTTGTTCATTTTTTTTTTTGTCCTCAGGAGCGCCAAAGACGATACCTGAGCCTCAGCCCATGGGACAAGGCCACCCTCAGCTTTGTGTGTCTCACGCATACACTATCCACACACACCCACACACACACACACACTTTACTAAAGATCACATCTAATTCGTGTACCCCAGGGATGCCATTGCTATTTTGAACACACTTCTAGCACCAAAGGTTTATCCTGTTGTCCTGTTTTCATCGTATGACACCTCGGTCTCAATCTGTGTGGATCTGGCAACCCTGTTTATAACGGAAGTCTGTCCTGTGATCCTGTCGTGTCGATAAAATGTTACTGTGAAGTGTATTTTTTGCGCCTTCTTCACTCAAAAGCCTTTACATTTACACAGTAGATGTAGATTCGGCCTTCTGTATCAGGAAATCTCTTTAGCCCGTACAGTTAGATAAACACAATATGCGCTATGGGTGCAGTATAGAAATCAAAATGGCTGATAATCGGTGCGTCTGTATTCCAGGGTCGCGTCATCCTGTCCAACAAGATGGCCAGGACTATTGCTTTCTTCTACACGCTCTTCCTCCACTGCCTGGTGTTTCTGGTAAAGAGCTACTCTTACACTACGTACCATTCCCCTGTTGACTACACTCTTCAACTAGAACTGTGTATCACTTACGGCAAAATATTGAAAAAACGTAGCTACGAAGTTACGAGCAAGCGCCGTGGGTTGATCCGTTCATGTAATTATGGACCACTTGTAGTATATTTGTCTCGGTTCTTAAAATATCTGTAGTAATTAATTACCCACGGAGCATTACGTCAGTATGGCTACTTGCTATTGTTTATGATACCTTTATTACAGTAGCCTAGCGTTAGGTCTGATGATCATTCTGAGGTGAGTCAATAACCGTAAACATGAGCTGGTTTGAAAATATATATATATGTGTTTTGTCAGACCGTGAAAAGAGCAAATCTATAACCCGAATAGCTGCTAGATTTCAACTAGCTAGAAAGAAGCACAGCTAGTGTTCCGTTTGCTAGCAAGATCGCTGATCGCTAGCGAGACAGCTGACGTTTCTGTTTGCTTCAGATTGTGCACTAGGTTTCGGTTTGTTGTTTATTTTGTCTTGTTTTGTTTCTCTCTCAGAAGGTTAGGTTAGGATGTATGAGAAATAATAACTTTTTAAAAAAAAATAAGAATGTTAGTCTTTCGATCTCACTGCTGTGAAATGTGCGTCCTATCCTTAGCAATCTTTGCTAGCTTGCTAATCATTCGTTCAGTAAAAGGAAGTGCCAGTCTGGACCATTAGGAATCGTGCCCTGCGTCCCAGTACGTGTACTTTTATAGTGTCTACGAAAAGTACATGCTGTTTTTGGGAAGGAAAAAGTACATGCTTTTAAGCGTGTATTAAAAAGAGTATGCAAGTACCGGGACGTGCTAACGAACACGTCATGTGTAACGGAAGAGAACCTTATAAACTCCTCGTTGCGTTTCAGCTTTCCTTCATTCATTATTTCTTATGAATGAGATCATAAAGTTTATCATTCTCTAGATTTATTTATTTATTTTGTTTTGTTTTACACCTCTCTAAAATGCAGCCAGGCCGAGATCGACCGATAAAATCGCGGACCGTCCTGGGTACCATCGGGATACCCGTTTCGACGTACTACCGTTTGCGACTCACTAATTCTAACCTCGGAGACCGTTTAGGACGGAGCGAGTGCCGGCCGGGACACAGGGATGATTTTGGGTCGCACGCGCTTCATAAATTTTTCTAGTGCGAGGTCGATGCCGAGCGCATCGTCTAGACGTCGTTGTGTCTAGACGGAGCAGTTGTGTGCATGTTGTTATACTTTTAAAGAATGTTATTGCTACTGTGAAGCCGTGACTGCTATATTCGTACTGTTTTGAAAGACACATTGCAACAGACGTGAGCGGATTCTTTCTATCAGCTCTACCTGACAAAGTGATATGTGGAATAATAAATCATATCTGTTGATATGTGATAATCTGTGCGTTTCAGGTTCTCTATAAAACAGCCTGGAGCGAGAGTATTGGCCGTGACTGTGCTGCATATTGTGCTAAGAAGTGAGTGCTTCCTCACACACACACACACACACGTTCACAGTTAATAATTGTAATTGTTTTTATGTATTTTTAAGAGTAATAATACTCGGATTAATTTCCGATTAAAGCAGGAACATTCCAGGGGGTGGGAATATTAGACCATTGACAAAATTTGATTAATATCGGAATGTTGATGTGAATGTAAAAAGCAGATGGACTGATCTGATCCCAGGTTGCCAGGCGTTTCCATGACACGCTTGTTGTTCGGGTTTTATTATCGCCATGTCCGATCAATGTCTTTCCGTCTCCTTCTTCTTCTTCTTCTTCTTCTTCTTCTTCCTCTCTCCTTGTCACTGTCCACGTTGCAGGTACTCGGACCACCTGCACCGTTTCCACGAGAACGGCGAGAATGCCGAGATGTGGCAGTGAAGCAGCGTGACCGCGAAAGCTGACGGTCTTCATCATTGCTCTACTCTTTCGTACTTACTTCGTACTCTAAATTAGTCCCATATGTCCTAAAAACAACGTTCTTCACAAACGCTTTCGTATTTCGCTTTGGATTTCCGCGCAAAGCCCGAATCACACCACTAGAGGGTGCACTTGGTTTTGGCAGCATCTAGAGACTAATCCAAAATTCCTAACGATTATATTATTATACAGTAGAGATCGGTATAAAGGAGCATTTCTGTGCCTGTGCATGCGAGCTGATTCATAACTCTTAATCAAAGAAAACATCAATAATTCTGCTTGACTTTGAAGTGGGGACCGGTTTATGTTTCTAATTCTTCTTTATTTCTTTTTCTTCTCGAGGAACATGAAATGATTAGTAGGTGATTAAATTTAACATTTAGTTAAGTTCATATATTCATATATATCTCATATTAACTTTAAAACCTTTAGCTTTATTATATGCTTTAAAAATAAAAAAAAACTTCTTGTCATTTGAACCCCAAGTCATTTAAATCATTAACAGGGTTCGGGGTTACTGTGATCTCTATTTAAATTCTATGCAGAAGCCTAATCAGTAGAATAGAAATGAATAAATATATTAAGGTTGTGCAAAGTGAAATCCAGGGTTCAGGGTGTGTTATCGTTTTATTGGTATGGAAGATCTGACCGTGTTGTTTACAGATCTTCGGATCGTCTCGTTGTGTTTTGTTCAACACGGTACATCGCGTTATGATCTCGATCGTGTAATACATATCTGAGCATCCTCCGTTTCCTGTTCGAAATTGGCACGTCTCTGTCTTGCTTTTTCTCGCATCATTAACCTAATAAAACTGTCGAGCATCTACAACGTGGATCGTGGTTATTATTTTTTTCTTTTTTTTTTTTTTTTTTTATAAAGCTTTGCATGTTAATAGATTAAAATGCAGGATCTAGATCTAGATCTATATACGCTCTATAATCTTTGATCTTAAACCCGTGTTAAAGCAGCAGTTTGTCATTTTTTGTGCGCTCTGCAGCCTGTGAGGTGAAACAAAGTGACAAGCTTTCAGCCTCCCACAAACCCACAAAGCGCTTCATCTTCCCCAGCTCAGCGCAATTATTATTATTAGTCATTTTGGCTTTAAAAAAAATTATAATAAAGCATCTGCTAAACGAGTAAAATGTCAAATGAGTTGTACTTAAAGGGAAATTGGTGATGTGGGGCGGAACTAATAAGGGCTGGGGATTTATTTATTTATTAATTTTTTTAAATAAATAAACAGAAGCCTGAAATAAAGAGACTAGGCGTGTCTTTTAACAAGGCAGAAATTCTTATAAAATAGAAAACACTTCAAATGTTTCAACATGGTGTCACTTCACATTAACCCTTTACTGCATGGTGTGGTCGTATGGCAACACTTCATTGATCTCCAGTTGTTTGTTTTGTTTTTTTAGTCTTTAAATTTGTTTTATTATTAAAACAAAACAAAAAAAAAAGGCACAAGATCAAATATTTTTAGGCGCAACAATCCCCAAGAAAGCTCCTCGAAACCCTTAATGGACCGTTATGGATCATAATCTGATCCTAATAATAAACCGATTAAAAATGTATATATATATATATATAAAATGAACATTATCATTGATATGTTGGGGTTTTCCGCCTTGTGCCCGATGCCCCCTGGGATAGGCTCCAGGTTCCCCCGTGACTCTGAAGAAGGAGTAAGCGGTAGAAGATGGATGGATGGATGTTGGGGTTTTTGTTTTTGGAAGGACCTGTCTAACGTTAATGGAAGGAGTCTCCAGTGTCGATGCTTTGTAACAGCAGCGGGACAACGGGAGCAAATTTGTTTCCTGAACGTTCCAAAACATTAAATGGAACTGTAAATGGATCAAATCATTATTAAACGTATTACAATATAAGAGGAATAAAACACTTTTTTCAACCCTTTTTTAAGGAATGTTTTATTTCGGGTGCGCTGATCAGTTGCGCTATAACGGCGCATCCCACAGTGTTTTATTCCTCACTCGGACTCCGCGTGCTGTAACTGCCGTAAGCGTGTGTGTTCAGACACCAACTGTATCGTAACCCGTTTTCTGGACAGGAAGGACGGCTTTTTTATTTTGTACAGAAGAGTGAAATCAGTGTGTTCACTTGTTCTATGATGTGCGTCAGCTGTGGTTTTCTGCAGTTAGATCCAGTCTGAGAGGCTAAAGGCCAACGCGTGCTGCTTCTTAGACACATGAAGGAAAAAAAACCTTTTTTTTTAGGTGTCATTTGAAGAGCCATGTCTTCACCACGGTGTCCTTTATTAAAGTAAGAATGGCGGGTTTGAAACAAAATGTCTCCCATGACATAATCCGAGCTAGCAGTGTGTTCTTTCATTGTTGTTGACATTAGCTTGTGGATAAGAAGGAAGCGTGTCCTTTGCAGTGTTGTGGTGCTGCGCTAGGCGGGGGGCCTGTAACAGCGGGAGCTCTTTGGACGAGGCTGAATAATTCATGTAGTCGCCTTTTAATGCGTACCGTCATCCTGAGCTTTTGCACTTTCATTAAAGAGTAAAGAAGGTGCTATTCTGTTCACATAAACCCACTCTCTCTCTCACACACACACACACACTCTTCCCTGTTATCCTGTTTACCACAATTAGCCCCCAGTCATTTGTTAACCTGTGGGAGACGAACAGGGTTGTAAATGCGGGAAATGGAGAAGAGCTGCAGATGAGGCCATGCTTTTAAAAGCCGCATCGTCACTGCAGCCTGTTAGTGAGCCGGATCTGTTAGGACTCTCTAGTTGTGAATTAGAACAATTAGCTGAAGCGCACCTACACACAGCACAGGACGTGGTAGCATTAGTTTGTTTGTTTGTTGTTGTTTTTTGGTGTGCAGTGTATATCATGATATTAAATGGACGGTCAGTTTTGTGGACACCTGACCATCACACCTGTATGTGTGGGGATTTGTGCTCATTCAGCTACAAGTGTTCATTAGTGAGGTCAGGGATTGATGTCATGTCAGGTGAGGACGCCTGGCGAACAAACGGCGTTCCAGTTCATCCCAAAGGTGTTCAGAAGGGTTGAGGTCAGGGCTCTCGAGTTCATCCACTCCAAACTTGGCATACTTTTGACCATGTAGTGTATTTATTTTTATGGAACGACGCACGGGGGTTATGGTGGTTAACACGTTCGCCTGCGAATTCCACCTACGCTCTGTGTGTGTGGAGTTTGCCTGTTCTCCCTCTGCTTTGGGGGTTTCCTCCAGGTACTCCGATTTCCTCCAAAGATTGGCATTGGCCCCCTTTTGCCACGTGTTCCTTGCGGTAGGCTCAATGCTCCCTGCCACCCTCTATAGGATAAGTGGTATGGAAAATGGATGGATGGAACAAGGCACAACAGCACCACCAGTGGCTGTAAGTAAAAATACACAGAAGGCCAGGAAAAAGCGAGAAATAAAGCTAGGGCTGATGTTTTTCTAGCCCAGACTGTAGATTCATAACCGAAACACCCCTGAGCTTTTATGTCCGTCGGAATTCATTTAATAATAAACATGATCCCGAGGTTCGAATTCGGTGTTCGATGGAGTAAGACGTGAAGTTTGAGTCTCCTGCTGATTTCGATCAAAAATTGTAATTAATTACAACTTTCTTTTGTAATATAATATTTTTATATATAATTTATATATAAAATATATAGTATATTTTGACTTATTCTACTTCGTTTCCTTATTTGTACTTTAAACTCGGTGGTTCGTTAAAGATGTCGGGGAAAAACTCGAAAACCGGTGGTAGCATACAGACAAAATTGAGGTCTGGAGGGCGTACCGCGAGCGCGTCTCCTTCTCGTGAATCCGCAACCGCGCCTCCCTCTCACCATGCACCTGCGCCCGCGCCTCCTTCTCCTCAGAAATCCGTAGCCGCGCTCCCTTCCCCCAGTGAACCTGCGGTCGCATCCGCGTCCCCGAGTGGTGGCTCCGACCTCGCCGCATTCAAGCTTGAGTTGCCGGCTTTACTTAGGAAGGACATCGCTGATTTTAGGAATGAGTTCCGGGAGCACCAGAAGAATCTTCAGAAGACTCTCAGTGATGCGCTATCTACTATCCAGCTCGACCTGCAGGCCATGAAAACACAGCAGGCTAGTGATAAAGTCGCTACCGATGCCACCATCTCAACACTGAAAGGTACTGTTGGGGAAATGGGGCACGCGCTCTCCGGTTGCACCGATGATATAGTTCACATGAAGACTACTATTGAGTCTCTCACTGCGACCGTGACTCAATTAGAGAATAAATGTGAGCATCTGGAGTCGAGGTCACGGCGCAATAACGTGAGGATAGTCGGAGTTCCAGAGGGCGCTGACACCTGTACAACCGCTGCTGTAGTGGCCTTGTTAAAAGAGGCGTTTGGTCTGGAGAAGGAGAAGTTCTGGACCGGTCCTACTGGACCCTTCAGCCGAAGCCGAAGTCTGGTGAACGTCCACGAGCTATTGTATGCAGATTCCATTACTACAGTGACTGTATTGATATTTTACGCCGTGCGAGAGAGCGCCAGCAGATTAAAGTGAGGGATCTGAACATCTCCGTGTTCCCTGACTACACAGTCCAGACAGCCCGGGCCCGGGCCGCGTTTAACGAGGTTCGGCGTCAACTTCGTGATATTGAGGGAGCTCGCTATGGAATACTTCATCCAGAAGGATTTTATTTCAGCGGAGGAAGCAGCAGAATACGTTAAACTCTTAAAACCGGGGTGAACTGCATCACCTACACAGTGTAGTGTTCCTTATTTATTTGTTTATTTAGTATTTATTTTATTTATTATTATTTTTTTATTATTATTATTATTTTATTTTATTTTTTTCTTTGATAATATTCTTTATTCTAATTTGCACTCGGCCATCCAGCTCTATAGAATTCGAATTCTTATTGTGGATATTGTGCATTACTTCGTTCAGAATTAGTTTGTTTATTTATTTATTTATTTATTTACTTATTTATATTTATTTTTTTATCATCTTGTTATTCTCGTATTTTATTTTAATGTGCTACACTGTGTAATAATATTAATTATAAGTCTTTAAAAGGTATGGACATTATATTTGTTGAAGTGCGCAGACTATTTATTAGATTTGAAGTCAGCAGGGGACTTTTTTCTTACTGGAATTTTTTTTCTTTTTAGTAATTTTTTTTTTTAGCTTACCCTAGGTCCACTTTGTGGACAACCCTAGGGGTGATACACTGCTGTCTCCTTTCTTTTATGGAGACTTTGGGTGTGTGTCCCTCTTCAGCTCCAATTGGCTATTTATATTCTTATTTTTACTTTAGTTCTTGGGTTTTATAATTTTTATATAACCAGCGACAGCTATTGAGTAGCCATGATGAGCGGGGGGGGATTAAAAAATATATATATTTTATTAATTAATTATTATTATTATTATTATTATTATTATTATTATTATTATTATTATTATTTCTCAATGAAATATTTGGGGAAGGGAGGGGAGAAAAGGTAAATGAATCACATGAATATGAATCACATGAAAATGAATCATATGTAAATGAATCACATGTAAATGAATCATATGAAAATGAATAAATAAATGCTTAAAAAAATAATAAACATGATCTCATGATAAAAAGCTAATTTATTTAAGTTCGCTTCTCTGACACATCCGTTTCCGTTCCAAAAATGAGATTAATGTCTCAGTCATTGAGTTTTTGGAGAAGTTAGAAGTGCAAATTATCCAAAGGGACAAATGAGAGAACCGTAAACTTTGTGATCTTTGAAAAGGATGAAAGGACACTTTAAAAAAAAATTTCATGAAGAATTTCTTTCCTTTTCACCATTTCCTCTTTTGTTCATAAGTATTTCCTCCACAGCAGGTGAAATAGTACTGGCCTCTCTTTAGGAAACCCCCAGGTTCTTGTTGACCCCTGCTTGGTCTGGTCGCCGTGGCAACAGCGCTTCCTGTCACATCGCTGTCCTCTGTGTGTGATGCTGGAAGACGGAGTGGGGATGAGTCATTAGCCCATGTGACCTAGCTAAGCCAATCAGAGGCTGGGGAGAACCTCCTCAGGAGCAGAGAGACCACTGGTGTTAAACCCCTCATAAAGCTGATGGAGAGACTTTACTCTTCTAACAGCTCCATCCTGCACTAGTATACGTGTGTATGAGAGAGCAGCTGACACTCTCGACTTTTACAGCCTTCTGATGTGGTGTGTGATGTGGTGTAGTGGGATTAAGTCGTTTTAGCTGTGACAGCCCAGTCTTAGTTGATTCAACAGCTTTTGCAGATCTGGAAGGATGTGTGTAAATGATATTTTAAATTATAAAACATCCTCTAAGAAAAAAAATAAAATAAAATAAAAAATAATATATATATATATGAGAGAGAGAGATAGCTAGATATATATTGGAGAGAGAGAGATAGCTATATATATATATATATATATATATATATATATATATA
This sequence comes from Ameiurus melas, assembly GCA_012411365.1. Lineage (NCBI taxonomy): Eukaryota > Metazoa > Chordata > Actinopteri > Siluriformes > Ictaluridae > Ameiurus > Ameiurus melas. Next base: position 19,900,170 of record CM022770.1, on the reverse strand, counting down.
TATACACACACACACACACACACACACACACACACACACACAGTTTAATAGGGTGCCAATGATTTTGTCCGACCTAATTTTTGAGTTTTGTGTAAAATTATGTCAAATTTGCCAATGCACTTAAAGGTATTAAACATGTGTATACAAAAACATTTGTCATTGCAACACTTTTCTGGGAGAAATGGTGCATTTTCTGGAAAAGTTCCAGGGGTGCCAATAATTTCGTCCATGACTGTAAGAGAGAGAAAGATAGCTAGATATATATATTAGAGAGAGAGATAGATATAGCTATATATATATATATATTATTTGTATAGAGAGATAGATGTAGATATATATAGTATCTCACAAAAGTGAGTACACCCTGTGACAACACTGAAGAAGTGACACTTTGCTACAATGTACAGTAGTGAGTGTACAGCTTGTGTAACAGTGTAAATTTGCTGTCCCCTCAAAATAACTCAACACACAGACATTAATGTCTAAACCGCTGGCAACAAAAGTGAGTACACCCCTAAGTGAAAATGTCCACATTGGGCTCAAAGTGTCAATATTTTGTGTGTCATCATTATTTTCCAGCACTGCCTTAACCCTCTTGGTCATGGAGCACCAGAGCTTCACAGGTTGCCACTGGAGTCCACTTCCACTCCTCCATGACGACATCACGGAGCTGGTGGATGTTAGAGACCTTGTGCTCCTTCACCTTCCGTTTGAGGACGACCCACAGATGCTCAATAGGGTTTAGGTCTGGAGACATGCTTGGCCTTCACCTTCACCCTCAGCTTCATTAGCAAGGCTGTGGTCATCTTGGAGGTGTGTTTTGGGACATTATATATAGATGGATATAGATATGTCATTTTCTAAGTAATATTTTTAAGTAATATAAATGACAATCTTTTTTTTTTTTTTTAATAAACAGTGTAATATATATTTTTAATTGAATAAATAGCATCAATTTGTAATCTAATTAAAATAAATAACCTTATACAAGAATAAGGACAACCTTAAGACTTTTGATATTTTAAAAAAAGTTATAAAGAAAGAAAATGATTAGAGATGGCTAATGAGTTTCTGAGTGTTCACGAGTCGTTGAGTGAAAGTGCAGTGATGTTCAGATCTGCTTTATCTCGGTGCTGAAGCTTTGATGACGATGATGAAATAAATCAGGAGTCGTGCATGTACAGCTCTTTGTCTTCGGGTAGAGGACGGACGGAGGACGTGTGTGGGTGGGTGGGTGTGTGTGTGTGTCGTTCTCGAATGGAAGCAGATGCGTGTACTTCTGCTCCTGTTGTGTTCATAATCTCAGACCTTAGTGTTTAAACTGGTGTCTTCCCACATACACACATCTTTTATCCACATTTGAGAGGCTCCTGTGGTAATAGTCGTGTTCAAGAGGGCTCAAATATGCAGAAGATGCTGGAAAAGTAAAGAATGCAGGACCTGGAGGGGTTTTCTGAAGAACAGTGGGGCAGTTTAACTGCTCAGGACGAACTAGGAACCCGTGAAGAACTCTCACAGAACATAAACACAGTTGCTGATCCTCCAGGTAACGACACACGGTGTTACGAATCGAGCGTGTGCAAACTTTTGAACCGGTTCATTTGAGTAAATCCAGTTATTATTGTGTCTTGTGGACGATATGTAAACATCTGATATGTGAAAAACCCTTGAGGATTCTGGGTAATGCTTGTGCAGTTATCAGAGTTCAGTGTGCTAACATTAGGGACTAATACTTTATAGCAGAACGATATTAGATGTGGCCTGTAGTTTATGTCCTGCTGTCTGAAAGACTATTAAAAAGACTGTACTCTTCACTTACTGTATATACTGTTGGTCCCAATAAAACACGTGAAACCAAACGTGCTTTTAGAGGAAGATCTGCCGAGGGACACGTCTTCTTCATCCTTCTATCGCACGTGTTCACGTCCACTTTAAAGTACTTCCCTGCATCCTCCAACACCGAGGTCTAATACATCAACCCTGGTGTTCTCCAGAGACCAGACCACCACTTCACTTTACACCACGGATGATTAGGATGGCAGAAGATGCTTTCCTTTTCCACAACGTGTGTGTTTGAGGGAACGTTTGAGCAGCTTTTAGAGAGCCATACACACCTTTATGAAGTGAGAAGAGACTATAAAGTGACCTCAAAGTAATTGGATGGATTCAACTGGTGCTAAGCAGTTGCCATGGTGTGTGTGTGTGTGTGTGTGTGTGTGTGTGTGTGTGTGTGTGTGTGTGTGTGTTGCCTTCATCCCCCTCTGTCCTCTTCTGGCAGAAAACAGCTGAAGGATCAATACGGTCTTGTGGAGGCTTGACATACTCAGATTTCTTTGTTTATTTATTTATTTACTTGTCTTGTGCACAAATCAAACTATGCTATAGTCTAACAGAAAAATAAATAAAGAAAAAGGTTTCTATTAGAGACGCACCGACGTAAAGGCTGATTTTCACGCTATGGGCCGATAGTTTAAAAACACGAGATGATCAGGGCCGATTATAGCCTGTCGATCAAAAGAGGGCGGGAAAACACATGGATTTCGTGCTGTGTGTAAAGATGATGTCTCTTGTGTGGAATGACGACAAAACTGCAGTTTGTAATCGCTGTAAGCTCTGCACCGATAAAATTTTACACCGGAAGTGAGCAGCAGTGAAGCGGGAGTTTCAGAGTTAATAATCTTACCTTAATCTTCAGAATTGAGTTCATGTGTTCATGTTATGAGACCAGTTACTGTGAAACAACTTGCTGAAATGGAGAGAATAAAGATTTTATTTGCGTTTCCTTCAGAAATTGTGGAATTAATTATTGTTAATTTATAAGACACTATAAAAGGCAGAACTATAGGTAATCGGTATCGGCCGATATCGCTCTGAATAATCGGTTATCGTATCGGCCGATATCGCTCTGAATAATCGTTATCGTATCGGCCGATATCGCTCTGAATAATCGGTTATCGTATCGGCCGATATCGCTCTGAATAATCGGTTATCGTATCGGCCGATATCGCTCTGAATAATCGTTATCGTATCGGCCGATATCGCTCTGAATAATCGTTATCGTATCGGCCGATATCGCTCTGAATAATCGGTTATCGTATCGGCCGATATCGCTCTGAATAATCGTTATCGTATCGGCCGATATCGCTCTGAATAATCGGTTATCGTATCGGCCGATATCGCTCTGAATAATCGGTAATCGGAATCGGCCGATATCGCTCTGAATAGTCGGTTAACGTATCGGCCGATATCGCTCTGAATAATCGGTTAACGTATCGGCAGATATCGCTCTGAATAATCGGTTATCGTATCGGCCTATATCGCTCTGAATAATCGGTTATCGTATCGGCCTATATCGCTCTGAATAATCGGTTATCGTATCGGCCGATATCGCTCTGAATAATCGGTTATCGTATCGGCCGATATCGCTCTGAATAATCGTTATCGTATCGGCCTATATCGCTCTGAATAGTCGGTTAACGTATCGGCCGATATCGCTCTGAATAATCGGTTAACGTATCGGCAGATATCGCTCTGAATAATCGGTTATCGTATCGGCCTATATCGCTCTGAATAATCGGTTATCGTATCGGCCGATATCGCTCTGAATAATCGGTTATCGTATCGGCCGATATCGCTCTGAATAATCGTATCGGCTGAGAAATTTAGTATCGGTGCAACTCTAGTTTCTATCCTATCAAAAGCAGAGGAACTCAAACTAACAGCAGGTTCAGCAGAAGAAAAAAAATCCTAACTTCATGAAATTTATCACTGTATTTTGTCCAGTAGTATTGAGAGTGTGATTCCCCGTCCCCCCGTCCCCCCGTCCCCCCGTCCCCCCACATTATGCTCCACTCCATTGCAGCGTGTTAGAGGAAAAAAGAAATCCTATTTTCTCATCCAGGAAATGGATGACTCGCATGGCTCCTGAGGGAAAACCTACCGTATCAATGTACGCTCTGCTCGAGCCTGTAAAGTTCGTAAAGATCGCACGAATCTGCATCACCACCGCCTCCTGTTCATACCCCACATGAGAGCTCTGAAATAAGTAACATCACTCTTCAGTTTTCACTGCAAAGACATGCGGTTGTTTTCCCTTTGTCCTACGTAGATCTCGCTGTGTCTTCTGAATAGCTGAGAAAGCTCTCGGGCCACGCACAAGACCTCTTTAAGTATGTGTAGCGTACCTCACCGGGCATCAGGGTCCAATGCCCAATCCCATCAGCCATCTCAAACTAACGGAAATAATGGCGTCTTGTCTAACGAGCGAGTACGGTCAGTAGAGAGGGAAATGGAAAACAGACCGAGTTGCGCGTGAGTTTTGTTATTTGCTACATTAACATAGCAGAGGGCCTTCAGCCAGAGTAAATCACAAATAATCCAATCCAAACGCAGAACCTAAACTGTGAGTTAGCGCCGCGTCTCGCGTGCTTTCTAGGCCGCAAATGAAGCGTATCTGATACGATCGTCTTGGAGCCTATTTTTGATCGACCGTGCAAAGACCATGCATAAACCGTGGCTGTAAATATGAAGCTCTGTGACGTATAACCTTACGTGATGAGAAAAACATATAAGGCAATATAATAGACCTCAGGGTGGGTTGATATTCCTCCCTTTCTTACTCCTACTCTTGTCCCAGCTGGTCTCTTCCCTTCCCCCCTCGCAGGACATTCTATTAGAAACCCCAGTGTGCGAAAGCGTGAGAAAGCGTGAGGGGGTTTCGGCTTCGCTCCACGCTGATGCTGTCATACCGCTGCTGGTTTTCTCATGTGTGTGAGGGTTCAAAAAAAAATTTACGCTCATTTTTTTATTGGGTTTGATTAGATGGGAAGGATACTTTTTAAAAAAAATGTAATTAAATTGACACAACCACACACACACACACACACACACACACACAGCACAACGTGCAATGAAATGCTTTTTACGACTGTCCGTGATATACACCGGGATTTACTTGTATACAGTTAGAATATATATATATAAATGCAGGGTTATAGAGGGTAAAGTGGTTACTGATGAAGATGAATGAACAGATGTATTAAAGGAATGTGCGGTGGTGTGGGTGTTGTGTAAGCAAGCCCGATGTCTCTCTAGTCCTTGGTGTTGTCCTGGTTGAAGGTCCCGAATGGCCTGCGAGATGAAGCTCCTCTTTATTCATTCTCTATGTGTTGGCCTTCAGGGAGCGGAAGCGCTTGTAACAGAGAGAAGAGTCCACTGGATAAAATCTAATCTCTATCAATAGCTTGAATGATGAATGTGTTCGTGTTGAGCGATGCATTATACCACAAGGTCTCACTGATGGCATAATAAGAACGATTTGGTACTTAAAGTCAGATCAGCAGCTGTAATTGTGATTTCTAGTTGTTGTTGTTGTTGTTGTGTTTCAAGACTATAATGCTCTACTGGGTTTCCTCCAAATACCAAACATCTAGCCCTCCATTATCTGTACCGATTATCCAACACAGGGCCGTGGGGAGCCTGGAGCCCACCCCTGGGGGACACCCCTGGACGAGGTGACAACAGATCACAGGGTACAATTTTCATAAGGACAATTCAGAGATGCCAATCAAACCAGTGGAATTTTCCAAATAAAGTCAACAAATTTCTTATTCAACCCGGGATATTCCAGGGGGAATCAGAATTGAGGGAATCGTCTTGATCTGAATCGGGCGATCGGATTGCGACGTTTACACGACAAATTAGTACAAATTAGAATATTCATCCAATTCAGATTAATATCGGCAAATCGACGCGCACGTAAAAGTAGTCAGTGGCAACTTCTCTAAATATGCAAATAAAGAATGCACCAAATTCTACACACCCCACCCCCTTTTCCTGAACAACCCAGTGCTTCATGGCTTGTATTTGCATCATGGAAATCTTTTTTTTTTCTTCTTCTTCTTCTTCTTCTTCTTCTTCAGTTTTCACGATGCGATAACATAGACCAGGGGTTCCCAAACTTTTCCAGGGCAAGGCCCCTTAAGTGGCATTAACATGTGACCGAGCCCCCCCCCCCTCTTTGCAAGATGTCTTCAAAACATATTAACAATACAGACTTCTGAATATATCCCCCCTTTTTATTAATATTATTATTAATGATCACATCTTACATCTTTATATTACAGTACATTACATTAGGAATTGATTGTGTGTGTGTGTGTGTGGGGGGGAGGGGGAGGGGGGGGTCAGAGTGAGAAAGAGAAAAATCGTGTATTTATTTATTTTTCACACCAAATTGTTTAGGCCCCCCGGGCGCCCCCTGTCGGCCCCCACTTTGAAAACCACTGACATAGATGTCAGATTTTCTAATAATAGTGCAAACTTGCTGCTAACATCCTCAAAACAACAACAACAACAACAAAAGTACAATGCTCTGAACTCCATATAAGAAGGTCAACTGATCAGCCCTAAGAGAAGCAGGGCTCCTTCAACCTTCCAAATCCTAAATCTTGGATGAGACACCGGATGAACGATCGAGCCTGTCCTCTCCAGATCTGGCGCTAATCCTAAATCCAATTCCTGCCCCCACCCCTCTGTGACACTGGAAAGCCTGATTCGCGGATGCGGGAAGAGCGTGTACGGGCTTTGAGGAAGTCCAGGAGAAAGCGCACGCGCACGCGCGCGCGGTCGTGCACGGCTCCTTTAAGGCGCACGGTGCAGAATGTCGGTGTGAGACAGCGAGCCTCTCCTCCCTTCATCTCAGTCCGGTCTGTGCGTCTCCGGACGCTCGGAGAGCGACATGAAGATCCTGTAGGCTCTTTCTCCTCGTCCTCCTCTCCTCCTGGTCATTAATCTGATAACGGATACCGATTATTGCCTGGGTGGGATCACGGGTTGTTGAGGAGACGCGGTGTGAAGGTTTCCAGCTGAAGCGGTCATGCAGTGAGTCGGATCCGAGGTGAGGTGAGCACTAGGGCGGGTGTGCATATGAACGCTGTTGTGTCGGAAGTCATACACACCGGCAAGCGATTATTCGATTAACGAGGCCGCGGTTTTAGGAAGCACGAGCTACAGTCGTGTTCGCTGGAGCAGATGTTGGGGCGCAGGTGTAGCTGCAGAGGTGTCCATGTTTCCCTGCGCTCCTGAAACCTTCTCTCCTCCCCAAGTCCCTGCTTGTTCGGAATAATCGATTATTATTATTATCATCATCTTTGAATTATAATTGGTGTCCCAACCCGCCCCAAACCCCCCACTCACAATATAGGTTAATCAGGGCTGTAGGTGTACAGGACTAATTCTGTTAGAGGGAAAGGCGTAGTGGGGTCAGTGGACATGCGGCGCAAACTGGAATTCCGAATAATGATCAGAATAATGATCGGAATAATAGATAAAAGAAATAAAAATGATCTCTATGTGGTTCAAGGGAAAGAGAGAGAGTTGGGGTTCATTCATGAAACCAGCAGCGTCGGTGGACATGTCTGTGTCTCCTACGCAGGCTGTAACCATGACACTATTCGATCACCATTTAAATAAACACCAACTATAATTCAAGCTCTTCCTCATAAACAGCTCTCCCCGAACAAGTCACTGAGGCCGTGCGCCGTTATGATCATATCATATGTGGGATTAATAGCTAGAGATCCTCAGTGTTGCCAAGTGCTGAAAAGATTCCTCTTCGCAAATTTAATACGGAGTGATTCAAGGTTATAACCAATCATAAGCAGAGTCGTGATCGGATCACTTTCCTTAATCCAGGGTCTGATGGGATTCCCACAATGCCTCAGTGATGCCTCATGCATTTATATATTTTTGTTATGAATGGCCAATCCAGACAGTATCAATACAGTATTCACGCGCTCGTTTGTAATATGTTAGCGTTTCTATAGTAACCGCTCGTTCACGGGGATACTCCGCTTAAACGATACATTTTTAAAAGGATTAAAAACAAAAACGTGTTGTCGTGTAACAACATGATCACCGATGTGGTGTTTTCTGTTAGATGTTTGTTTTATGTTACGTTAATGGAAGGAGTCTCCAGTGTCGGAGCTGTCAGTAAGTGGAAAGTCATCAGGACGGCGGTCTGTGCGTTTTACGGCTTTTCTGTAACACGAAAAGCCATGTTTGTTTGTTTGTTTGTTTGTTTGTTTGTTCTCTTCATTTCAAAAGAGAGAAAAGAAGAGTCTGGGGGTGACTCTTACAGCTGCTATAATGTATGGTAAGCGATAACAGGAACTAACTTGTCTTGCGGAGGTTTCATGGCATTAACTGTAACTATAAATGGTTAAAAAGCATGACGTGTTCATTGATAAGTTACAAGTTGTGATCGTGGGCAAGTTGCTGTGGTGTGAAGGGAATGAAATGTGCTGATGTTGGGAAATAATCGACTTTGTGGTAGTAAGGGTAACTCTGCTTCACATCGGGCCGCATCACGCCATACCATCGTTGATCAGTTTCCCATAACAGGGTTTACTCTTTATTTTTTGGACGAGGTAAATGCTGTGATTTATACAGAAACGCTCGTGTGGAAATGAATAATAGAGCACAGATGATTTAATTTACATATTGCGGCCTTCTGTGATGTCCAGATCCTTCACCTCCTTTTTCTCAGGGCTAAAAAACCCAAAGGTGCTGCTGTGATGACTCAGTTTTCACAGCCTCCACCTTTCCGCAGCGACTGTATTGATCTTGAGATGGACACGGAAGGTGAATGGAGGAAATTTAGGATCTGATTTCTTTGTCTCTGGCTTTGTTTTTTTTCTGATTGGAGATGAAAAAATCTTTTGCCTTTGACCTGGCAATCTGATTGGATGTGGGTGTGCTATTCTCTCGCAGCACAGAGAGAGAGTGGGAGAGAGCGAGCGTGAAAGACAGAGAGAGAGAGAAAGAGAGAGTGAGTGAAAGAGAGTGAGTGAAAGAGAGTGAGTGAAAGAGAGAGAGTGTGAGAGAAAGAGTGTGAGAGAGAAAGAGAGAGTGAAAGTGAGCGAGAAAGAGAGAGAGATCGTGTGAGAGAGAAAAAATGCAAAAGTGAGAGTGAGAGAGAGATAGTGTGAGAGAGAAAGAGCAAAAGAGAGAAAGTGTGAGAGAGATAGTGAGAGAGAGAGAGAGAGTGAGAGTGAGAGAGAAAGAGAGAGTGAGAGGGAGAGAGAGAGAGAGATGTTTTATCTGTGTGATTAGAATCATGTTTTGAACACGTGCTTAACGATTTTGTTTGGTAGCAGACCTCTGTATTTGTGTGTGTGTGTGTTTGTGTGTGTGTGTGTGTGTGTTATTCCATGCCATGTGCGTTACTCTACCAGAGCTGCACACGCCTGAATGTCCAGAGCTAAACTTAGAAATCACGCTGGTGTTCACATCCCTGGGGATGCATGCCACTACGGATCTCCTCTCTTCCGTTTCCACACTTTGAGTAGCAGTGTATTTCTGTAGGCTTTCTGTGAGGGTATGTTTCCATCGTGCGCGCGCGCGTGCGTGTGAGTGTGTGTGTGTGTGTGTGTGTGTGTGTGTGAGCATGTGTTAAGCTAAAAAAACACTCAGAATGTACTAATCTATGCACAATGACCAAACGCTAAACGGTGCCAAAACTCCTAAAACGGCCCAAGAACATTTTTAGTCCTTTAACCATTATTAAAAATGCCAGGGTCTATGAATATGCATGAATATGCAAATTAAAAACCGGCCCATATCGCCATGTTGGCCTAAAAACCTAGCCGGGCTAGTTTCTTGATTGTAAATAAACTTGCGTTTGTTGTAGGTGAACACGAGTGGGATGTCAGTAGTTAGTTTACGTTGTCATTTTGTTTACATCATCCGACTTGGCGTGCTGGTGCTAACGTTAAGAGTTTCCCAGTCATGGCATCACGAACCAAGCCTGTAATCGTTTTACATGAAGTACACTTACGAGTTCAGAGTAAAATAACGTTGGCTTTACTGTAGAGTTTAAGGATGTCTCTCTCTCAAACATTATTTATCTCTAAAGGGCATTGAACCAGCATCATCAGCCTGGACGTCTCCTCTGCGAAACTTACAGCATCATGGGAAATTAAGTCTCTCACACACACACACAAAGATGTCTACTATGCTGCCGGAGTTCCTCTCTGCAGCTTTCAGGGATATCAGCTTGCAGAGATGTGTTCAGCAGACACGCAGACTGCTATGTTCTGATTAGGAAACTGCTAAGGCCCATTACCGTGACCTTCCGAGGGTCACTGCTGATCTCAGATCTGCCGGAGGTTAGAGGAGGTCATGTGGTCGCACTCAGAACTGTATGAATGGACTGATTTGAGGTCAGTGATTGTGCAGTTGCAGTATTTATGAACTCTGGATTCTTCATTATACACCCCCCCACCCTTGCTCTTCCACTCTTTCACCCGCACCACCCGGAAGGCTCTGCTTACACACACACACACACACGCGCACACGCGCACACACACACACACTGTTTCAGCAGCCGTGATCAAGTATAAAAACATGCCTCTCTCCTTCTTCCTGTTCTCTCATTGATTGTTTATACATGTAAACTGGAGCGATAGATTTTCCTTACGCCCCGGCCGTGTAGATTCCCAGATCACCGCGCTGTATGCTATAAATCACACGCAGCAGCAGCTGCATAAACTCTTAACATCTCGCACAACGTATACAGCTTCTGTACCGGAGCCTGAAAAGCCGTGAGTTCAAATACCAAAAGGTTTAACCGAGATTTCTTCTCTCAGAAAAAGGTCTTAGGACACAAAAGAAATGTTTCTATTCCAACTATCCCACGTGTAATCGCTTTTCCCACTAAAACAGACTGGAGCTCAGGAAACTAGCGAACATTTTAAAAATAATTACGGTTCAGTTTTACCAATATACAAACCGATTTAGGATTTTTCTGATGCATTGCGTGAGAAAATGAATAACCGCAGAGGTTTATACGCCTGACTTGGCAACAAAAATGTGGGGCGGCTGTGGCGCAGTTGGTAGAGCGGGTTGTCCACTAATCATAGGGTTGGCGGTTCGATTCCCAGCCTGGGTGACTCCACATGCCGAAGTGTCCTTGGGCAAGACACTGAACTGCTACCATTGGTGTGTGAGTGTGTGTGAATGGGTGAATGAGACACAGTGTAAAGCGCTTTGGATAAAAGCGCTATATAAGTGCACATTTACCATATTTTACTATCCATTATCAAATCTTTCAGTATCTATACACAGCACAATTTCATGTAGTAGAAGAAATAGCCTAGATGTTTTTATTATCAATATTTATTCTAGCAAATCGCTAGCCCCTGGCACACAAGGTCGGTCCTTCCAGGACCTTACAATTTTGCGATCGCCGAAATGAACACACAAATCAAAAAAACTTCGTCGGAGCTCGCGATTTTTCAAAATGACCGCAGATTTTCCACGGACTCGGGCCGAGACGCGTCACGTCACATCATCACGACACGCATTCAGCCAAAGGTGAGACCAGTTAAGACCTACACCAATCACAAGACGGGGAGGAGACCAGACACAAAATCAAAACAAAATACACATGACGGTGTAAGTGACAACAACAACAACAGCAACGCATGTGGAGAATCAGAACAAAAACATGAACAGAGTTGGCCACTCTGCCGAGCGCTCCATGCACAGGGCCGAAGAATTTGTGACGGAGAAAGAGAAAAAAATAAACCGCACTAGTCGCTACTGATTTTTGAAAAACAAACATCTGTATGTGGCGTGGAATTTTATAGAAAATACGCTTCACTACGATGCAACATGTCTCGATGCTGTAAGTACACCACGTGCTAACTAGCTTGCAATGCTATTACGCTATCTTAGTTACCATTTTTAGGCATTATTTGGCTCAGTGATTAACGGATCTGCGGTACTGACCAGAAGGTTGGGGATTCAAGCCCTAGCACTGTCATCGTTGGGCCCTTGAGCAAGGCCCTTAACCCTCTCTTGCTTTAACTAGGCAGATTCATTTGGATTCACGGACGACAGACCGTGATCTTTTCAGAATCGAACATGTGGAAAATTGACATACGTCTCTGCAGCCACGTCACGGTTAAACAAGGGCACAAACACAATTAGACACTTTCTCAGAATGGGTTAATGTCTGACAGGAATTTATATTAGATATAATAGCTAACTAGCTTGCAATACTATTACGTTACGTTGTTTTTGAAGCCTAGTCAGTTAGGGGTCCAGGCAAACAGGGTATTGGACTGGGCAGCACACTGGAGCTTTCACATGTAGCTTGTATTTAGATTGCTATAGACGTCAGTAAAACTGACATTTCCTTTCGGACCACCGATTCGTTCTGAGTGGATTTTTGTTGTTGCGTTTTTTTTAGTAGTACACTTTTTCTAATTTAACACTAATTCTCAAAACCCCTCTCACTGCTCACGTCTTTCGTGTGTTCCTGAAACTGAACTAACCCAAGTTATGATGAAATAACATCCTCAGATTCCTGATGTCACTGGCTCTGATGTCAAAGCTTCTGCTTTCAGATTAGACGACGTTCTGTTCTCACCAGTCTCAGTAATCTCGAGAGACAGTGATCATACGCTCCGCTTTTCATTCTTTCTTCCTCTTTTCTCTTTTCACATTGCTTAGCTTGCAAAAAAAGGGGGGAAATATATTTTGGCCACTTATCTGGACTTTGTGTTGAGAAGAAGCCGTCTGTCTTCGCAGTAGATAGATTCTTATTGTTTACGTACTGTAGTTATCATTAACAACGTCGTTCGTTCATTCGTTTTCAGTACACGTTTATTTATTACATTTTGCACACTATTCAAAATTAACAAAAGGCAGTCGTGAAATTAGCGTTTAATAAAACTATTTATATTTTCATTTACAAAGAAATATGAATACGGTATAATTTCCCATGCTAATTTGTTTCTCTTCATTTTTATGACTAATTTCTGTGATTTGTTTTGAAAATACATGGGACATTGGGAATTTGTAACGGTCAATAATCTGTATTTATCACCTAACAGATACTCTGGAACACACATTCATCAGTTACAGATGATGATGATGATGATGATTATTATTATTATTAATAATAGTAGTAGTAATTGTAATACTACTACTAGTAGTAATAGTAGTCATAGTAGTAGTATCAGTATCAGTAGTAGTAGTAGTAATATTAGTAGCAATAGTAGTAGTAGAAGTATCAATAATACTAGTAGTATCAGTAGTAGTAATAGTAGTAGAATCAGTAATATTAGTAGTAGTAGTAGTAGTAGTATCAGTAGTAGTAGAAGTAGTAGTAATGGTAGTAGAAATAGTAGTAGTATCAGTTGTAGTAATAGTAGTAGAATTCAGTAGTAATAGTAGTAGAATTCAGTAGTAGTAATAGTAGTAGAAGTAGTAGTAGTAGTAGTAGTATCAGTAGTAGTAGTAGTAGTAGTAGTAATGGTAGAGCAGTAGTAGAAGTAGTAGTATCAGTATCAGTAGTAGAAGTAGTAGTAATGGTAGAGCAGTAGTAGTAGTAGAAATAGTAGTAGTATCAGTAGTAGTAATAGTAGTAGAATTCAGTAGTAGAAGTAGTATCAGTAGTAGTATCAGTAGTAGTAGAATTAGTAGTAATGGTAGAGCAGTAGTAGTAGTAGTAGTAGAAATAGTAGTAGTATCAGTTGTAGTAATAGTAGTAGAATTCAGTAGTAGAAGTAGTAGTATCAGTAGTAATAGTAGTAGAATTCAGTAGTAGTCGTAATAGTAGTATCAGTAGTAGTAGTAGTAGTAGTAGAAGTAGCATCAGTAATAGTAGTATCAGTAGTAGTAGAAGTAGAGTAATCAGTAGAGTATAGAGATAGTAATAGTAGTAGTAGTAAAGATAGTAGTAATGGCAGAGCAGTAGTAGTAGTAGAAATAGTAGTAGTATCAGTAGTAGTAATAGTAGTAGAATTCAGTAGTAGAAGTAGTATTAGTAGTAGTAGTATCAGTAGTAGTAGAAGTAGTAGTAATGGCAGAGCAGTAGTAGTAGTAGTAGTAGAAGTAGTAGTAGAAGTAGCAGCAGTAATAGTAAAAGTAGTATCAGTAGTAGTAGAAGTAGGAGTAGCATCAGTAATAGTAGTATCAGTAGTAGTAGAAGTAGTATCAGTAGTAGTAGTATCAGTAGTAGTAGAAGTAGTATCAGTAGTAGTAGTATCAGTAGTAGTAGAAGTAGCATCAGTAACTTTAATATCAGTAGTAGTAGAAGTAGTATCAGTAGTAGTAGTAGTATCAGTAGTAATAGTAGTAGAATTCAGTAGTAGTAGTAATAGTAGTATCAGTAGTAGTAGAAGTAGTATCAGTAGTAGTAGTATCAGTAGTAGTAGAAGTAGCATCAGTAACTTTAATATCAGTAGTAGTAGAAGTAGTATCAGTAGTAGTAGTAGTATCAGTAGTAATAGTAGTAGAATTCAGTAGTAGTAGTAATAGTAGTATCAGTAGTAGTAGTAGTAGTATCAGTAGTAGAAGTAGTATTAATTATTTTTTTGTAATCTTTATTCTTTTTTTGATCCCATTTATCCTCTTCTATTCGCTATTGATATCAAAGCTCTAATTATTGCCTGATACGTGAGCTCAATCCATTCCTGACATCCTCTCAGTAACCATGCCAACCAAGCAGACCGCAGGTGTAATGCAACATGCATTAAGGCAATTTGTGTCCTGCGTTCACACGCATGATCTGTGTTGTGTCAGTTAAAATTGCTTAAAATACATCTGTGGATCAGATTAGATGCCAGTCCAGCGTCTCGGGCCATAATCGGACCTGACACTGATACTCGGTATTGGATCGGTGTGTCACTTTTCGTTTGAATTAGCTAGATTTAATATTAAGGGCTGATATTATGACTCGAACTCAAACACCATTCATACTCCTCTAAATACCATTCACTGTCTACAACCTAAGTCCTTCTAGTAAAGTCTGCCCACTCCTGGCGACGCTCCAAGGCAGTTATTTCCAGTCATACAAGCCTTCAACTACTCACCGATCTCCATGACATCGTTCTCAGGGTAAGCATCAGCTTCATGTGCAGCTTCAGGGAGAGTTCAGATCAACGATTCTGTTGGTAGACGGAATTCTTCCATCCAAAATGATCGATTTGTGATCCATCCATACATGCGTTTGTAAAAAGGCCAAACATATTGATGCATTAAAAAAAAATCCTGCTCATACGACCTATTTCTGGTGTTCGTGGACAGTTGGCAGAGCTGATATAGAGTTTCTGAAAAACACAGAGTCGCTGACGTTCCCATTTCCGTTTCTGTGAGACTCTGATCAATCGACAGTGTTGACACAGGGACTTCTACATAAACAGATTTAAAATAAAATTAAAAAGTGGCATTATTGATATGGTGAGGTTTTTTGTGAGAACATTTATGTAAGGTCGAGTGCTTTAGAGGTAAATTTGTGACTTCACGTATCTGACAGGAATAATCGAGAGGCTGGAAATGCGAAGAATGGATTACAGCTGCTTTATACTGTATAATTGATACCTGTTTTCTTGGCTGTTCCCCAACATTAAATGTATAGCACGGTGGCTTAGAGGTTATCACGTTTTCTCGCACCTCCAGGGTTGGGGGTTTGTCTCCGCACTGCGTGTGTGGAGTTTGCATGGTCTCCCCGTGCTTCGCGGTTTTCCTCCAGGTACTTCTGTTTCCTACCCGAGTCCAAAGCCATGCATTTTATGCTGATTGGCATCACTAAATTGTACGTAGTGTGTGAATGGGTGTGTGACTGTGCCCTGCGATGGGTTGGCACCCTGTCAAGGGTGTCCTCAGCCTTGTGTCCCGAGTCCTCTGGGATAGGCTCCAGGCTCTCCATGACCCTGGGTTGGATAAGTGGTACAGAATATGGATGAGTGGATGTTCGTGGACGTCCACTTCTCGGTCGGTCTTTTGGAATTTAACTTTGGCAACAGTGTTGTTGCGTGATACATTTGCCATGTTTCATGTTAAAGTCCATCACAACCTTGCGACAGCTTCCGGATCCAGCCATGGGAATGATTTCAATACAGTCCTCTTTTGGCAAAGGCGTTCTTAAAGGCTATTGGAAAAAATATATACATTATTTATTTATATATATATATATATATGTATGTGTGTTTTATGGCACATGGAGTGCAGTGTGTTCAGTATGAGTTTACATGTGTGTTTGTGTGCGTGTGTGTAACGCCTCAGAGATTTTGTTGAGCGCCGACCTTACTGGAAGGTCATTCTGAACACGGCCGTCCTTCAAACCTGTTGTTTTGTTTCAGGCTAGTTTATTACAAGCTGCTGTGTAAAGAGCGTTTAGTAGTAGGACATAATGATAACAGTATAAGCGTTTCACATTTCATTCTTGTTTTACAACACCGTACACGTATATTGTCACATTGAGGATGAGACGTGAAGTAAGACGTAAGGTCTTTTTGCCTTTTCATCCCCTCGTTCCTACTGAGAGAAATGCCAGCTTGGTATTAGATGTATTCTCAAAAAGATTACTTGGACTAAGTGTAGTAAGAATAATAATAATAATAATAATATGAAGAATCATTTCATTCATTTATATATATATATATATATATATATATATATATATATATATATATATATATATATATATATATATATAGAAGGTGAAAAAACTGTGAATAAAAGGCATTTGAAATAAAACATAACGATCAATTAAATCTGATTAATTAAATCTGATTAATGATGAATTAAAATTAAAACGAAAGCAATTAAAATATCTTTAAATATTCAAACGGTTTCAAAAGCTACAGCGGCTAACTTGTATTTTTTTTTTTACTCATTTAATGTAGCCATGATCATTTTTACGGGGCAAATTTTCTTTCTTTCTTATTTTCTCACGAGTTAGAATCACACCTCCAGGGTCCGGGGTTCAATTCCCGCTGGGGCCATGTGTGTGCGGAGTTTGCATGTTCTCCCTGTGCTGCGGGGGTTTCCTCCGGGTACTCCGGTTTCCTCCCGCAGTCCAAAGACATGCGTTTGGTGGCTGATTGACATCTCCAAATTGTGCCGTGTGATGGGTTGCCACCATATCCAGGGTGTGTCCTGCCTCGTGCCCTGGTATAGTTCCCTGGGACAGGCACCAGGCTCCCATACAACCCTGTGTAGGATAGGTGATCTGGAAAATGAATAGATGGATGGATTTAACAGGGACAATACACATTAATGAACATCAGTGTTTATGTGTCCTTTAGCAAAATGTCTAATTTTGTATCAGAAAAACTACACATCCCTTTTCTGTACTGCTTATCCTACACAGGGTCACAGGGGAGTCTGGAGCCTATCCCTGGGAACTCGGGGCACGAGGGAACATGAATGTAATGAACCTTAAAACCTCTTTGTCCTTATGGTCTAAAACAGGTTCAAAAGGTGTACGCCTGATGGTGTGTGTATCTCGTTTATATCCTACTTCGTTTCAGTTTTGTTATTTAATGTCTTGTTTAAACTGCACACCATATTTAAGTTAAACTAAAAGCAGGATCATTAATGATGTGCAGGTACGTCTAATACGAGCCTCCTCATTCATATAGCTTGTAGGTCTGAGAGCTCCCCAGGGAAGGCTTATGGTTATTAATGCAAGCTGCTCT
The DNA here is from genome assembly GCA_012411365.1 of Ameiurus melas. Taxonomy (NCBI): domain Eukaryota; kingdom Metazoa; phylum Chordata; class Actinopteri; order Siluriformes; family Ictaluridae; genus Ameiurus; species Ameiurus melas. The sequence goes on along the minus strand of CM022770.1, from coordinate 19,882,675 downwards.
GCGGTATAGCGTAGGGCACTCTCTCTCTCACTCTATCTCACTCTCATAAATGTTTTGTAATGGGGAAGTGTATCCCAGAATTCCCTCTGGTTGGCTGGGGAGATGATGAGTCATCATGAATGCTTTTACAACACGGGATCACTCTGTCTTTCTCTCGAACAAACTGGGCTGTACGGATCTTTGCCTTTGTTAAAATGTATAAGCATCGGGCGTTTTGTTAAACCTAAATGCTTGACTGTATTTTTGGGGTTTCTGGCAACCTGGCTAAACCACATCATCATTTCTTTACCTACGCCCTCACCTCTGTAGTATTAAAATATCAATGTACACTACAGTTAATTATGAGGTACTGTATTGTAATAAATGCAGGATGTGAATGTGCTCAAAAATCGTTGCCAATCTCTCGCAGAGGTCAGATCGCCGGCAAATCAAATTCAGGAAATCATATTATAATAATCCAGAGAGCAGGCTCGCATGAAATCTAGGAAACATGAAAACATGAAAAAAGAAAAGTTAAAAAAAATACTGCAGAAAGGCTCAGGGCAAAATAAACAAAAGAAGAAAAGTAATAAGGGAAACTAGGGGAACAAAATTAGGGACATGCCGCTGTTGGCATGGGAACCACACACAGATGAGCAAGAGCAAAATTGCGAGAATGGTATGAATCACATTCTGTAATCTGTAAACAATATATTATTGTCAGTGGAAGGTTTTGATTTGACACTTTCCCCTTTAAAAAAAAATAAAAAATGTATGTTAGATGTAAGTGCTACGTTACTAACAACCTTAGGTAGCGTATTGTATGTGTGTAAAGTGATTGCAAAAATTCTTGCAGATATTTTTTGTATTTACGTTTTTTTTTTTTTTTTCTTTCCAAAAAGTTTTGCTTGACCTAATTAAATGTGCACGAATTTCACACGTAATGAAACCAAAAAGCTAGTCTTTTGAAGTTGTTTGAATTAAAATAATTAGACTATCAAGGCAAAGACACAATTTGTTGAAATATAATTTTTTTATTGTTTAACAAAGAAAACTTCATACACAAAAAATAAATATATATATATATATATATATATATGTATGTATGTATGCATATCAAATTTTGTGCCATTTTAAGTATAAATGCAACAATAATCAACATTTTGTGAAATTCCTACAGTATGTATTGGGGATTGGAAAGAATATATCAAATTTCTAGAATGCGGGTTATCTAAAAACGTCTTAAATGAAGTTAAAAAATTGTAGATTTGTCAATTTAATATAAGTTTTCAAAATACAAAGTAGTTTAATGAGTTTCACTCTATTTAGTGGGATTTCGAAAGTGTATAAAGGGAATCTTTACATGTATATCTTGACGATACATCCAGTAAATTGACGTTCTACAGAATATCTGGAGATTTTTTTTAGGTATATTATGGGATTGTGCCAAGTGGACGGAGCTTAAGCCTTCTTTAAAATTGGTAAGAGCAGACAAAACCAAATTTCCTATTGCTACAGTTTAAGAGAAGCCATGTTATAGATTTATTCATTTATCCAAAGATCTGAGTCGGGGGAGACTGACATGACCAAAATGATTGTTTCTACTTGTAGTGTCAGTAACTACTGTACAGTAGATCTAATAGAAATGGTATCCAGTTACACGAGTGAGGAAGTAAATCTGGACCCACTAATAGTTCCTGGGACTTTAAGGGTTAAGTGTTGAGCAGGACAATTGAAGGAGCTACATTCAGCAGATACACAGAAGCATTCTCTTACACGCTTGTCGTCTCGGCTTACAGATTCAAGGCGGTTTGCAGTGAGAAAGTCTGGACCTTCTGTACACACACCTGAGTGTCTGTGTGTCCTCTCCTTCTCTTTTAACAGAATCAATGAAGACAATTTGTCATACTCGGCCCACTTTAGACCGCTAGTCGACACTGAGCCCCACATTTTCTCCTTTGTTCTTGTGTTTTACCCTTGAGACTTTCATTACACCAGTACTGCTGCTCGTAAAAACTCAATATGGAGCAGTCTGTCAGGCATTTTTATAGATCTCAAATCCAAAACTAAAGCATGAGATCAATTCTAAGTGAAACAGCCAGTGTGCTAATGCTAAGCAGGCATAATATTATCCATTTATCCATTTTCAGCGATCTGTAGCCATGTCGGTTTCTTTTTAGATAGCCTGCTAATTTAAGGAAATCATTACAAACCTTTCATTTAGAAAATACTACTGAATGAATTCTGGTCAAGGAAGTCAAAGAGGGCTAGAGCGTATGCAAATGGCGTTATGGTAAATGCCTGCTAGTCACATTTTTACATGACATTTCTTTTTGCCCATGTCCTTCCTAATCTAAAGAGGAGCCTAGCTTTATACTAACATTCTGAAAATGTTCACATTTCCATCACTACTTTACTTGGCTGGGTGAGGGATAAGGGTTGCCATTTCAAGCATATCTGGATTTAAACATGTCGGTAACTACATTTAACATCTCCGCTGATGCTAATTCTGGACAATAGACTGAAAGCTAGTGCTACTGAATAGGAAGCAAACAGGAAGTTACTGGAAATTCAGACAGGAAGTAAAGTAAGGAGGTGATAGATTTTGAATGGAGTGCTCTTTAAAGGAGTCCGCTACAGTTTCCAGGATTTGTATGCCGCGTAGTTCGTCTATTTTTATTTAACGTATGTGACTTTTCATCGTTTGTCACAAGTGGTGTTTGTAACTGGTCACTTCCATTGTCTAGGTACTTGAAGTATTTGAGGCTCTTGGAGTTTTAAAAGGTAAATAATGGAAAGCCTTGTTACCGTTCGTTGCGTAAAATGCTCTAAAAGATATTGAATAGGAGGCACGTCATCATTAATGAATTAATTAGCAAATGTATTACTTATTATTACCATCATTTCATCGATCATCAATTGGCATTGAAGCCAATTCTACACCACCACCACAACCATTGATCAGAACAAAATTCTTGTGATTTATCATTAATGCAGCTGAGAACATCTTGAAACAAACTTCTCTAGTGCCATTATTATTCTTTTGTGTACACGCCATAATAAACTGCTACGCTATTCTAAATTAAAAAGAAATGAGTAAAATATTTGATAGATTCACGCTAACATGGCTTGAGGATTGTACATCCAGTATCAACCAAGAGGAAGTATGTAACTTGTGGATTTAAATATATATTGCACAGGTGGATAAATCATAAAAACTTTAGCTAGCCCATCAGGCAAGTAAAAACTCCAGTATACTAGCACACCCAGTCCCAAGTTTTGGTTGCCTAGATACTGTTAGAAAGTGGTAGCCAATGTAACATAATAATGTCTGCTTAATAGTTAGTCTAATAGCATTATCACAATCTATGGAAAATTATAATTATTATCCTCTTCTAACCAAGAAAAAAACATCAGCAAGTTTTTAGGCAAAGTTTTGACTAAGAGACCAATTGTTCTAGCATGTTTATTTTCTCTCAACATATTTAACCTTGAGGTAACTGCTTGATGTGCTAGGAGGAGAGTTATATCATTGCTTCTCTTCACAGTGGCAAAGTCAAACCTCCAATCAACCAACCCCCTCCCCCAAGCAGCTTCCTCCATACATCATTACTGACCAATAGTTGTGAAGGTTGAGTGGTCCATTTAGACGTTTCCATCAGGAGAGCGGCTTCTACAAACTGTTCATGGCCTTTTGCGACCAGTTGAAAGATTCCAGGACCAGAAGCCTGTTCAGAAAGCAGAAATCAGCTTGTAGACCCAACATATGCACCTGGCTGCTGCTGACCTAGTTTATATATTTTTTCTGTCTGTATGAGGTAATAAATCAGGATACCTTAAAAAGGAAAGTTGGGCTAGAAATAGAGGCATTGTCATCTTGTCCTTGAAAACCAAAATGTAATACTTGAAAAGTTGTTCATTTTGAATTTCATTGTGTAACATCTGAATTGTAGCATATATTTAAATGTGTACAACAGTTACACTCACACCTCATGGCATTACCAGATTCCAAGCCTCAGCTTTTGTTGAGAGTGGTTTGGAAGTTAGCATTGCTTGTGAACTCCTGTGAGAAACCCTACTTGGAAGTGAGCTGAGCGCATTGGACGCATCGCACAAGCAGACTAAAAATAAAGCAGCATTTGGAACACGCACGTGATGACATGATAAATGTGGTCCGGTTTGGTCTTGGCTGCATTCTCCACAAAAGTGAAGCCCCAAATAAAAGCTGAAAAGGAGAGAATAATGCCAAAGGGTGGGAAAATATAGTGGGGTGGGGGTGGTGGTGGTGGTTGGGCACTCAAATGATATAAATTGCATAGAAGAGTTCTTTCAATAGAGCAGAGAGAAAAAGAAAAGGGGGAAAAATACTGAGGGAGATGACAGAGAAAAGCTTGATGCTGGTTGGCGATAATAGAATGTGTTGGTTTTTCTTGACACCACAAAACCACAAAGAGGGCTTGTGTGTGATACAATGAGCTTGGCAGGAGAGTTTAGCGAGGCCTGTGGGAGATGGAGAGACAAAGAGAGAGAGAGAAAGAGAGAGAGAGAGAGAGAGTCTCAATGAGTCTCAGTCTCAATGGGCTGGGAAGTAGCTGCTTGTCAGCTTCATTTAGGAAAGAAAGCGCTGGCAGGTTCACACCTCTGTTCCTCAACACATTCTTCATTCTCACTCACATTGGGAGAAAGTAGGCCAGGGGATTATTTCAGCATCACTTGTTCTTGCTCATATATATTAGAAGACAGAGTTGGTCAGACTTGAAGGAACCTAGGATAAGGCAAATGCAATTTCTGTGTGTTGAGTTCTTTCAAGGCTTTCTTTTCTTTCTCTTACATATCTCTATCACACCAACTATTCTATCTCTCCCGCTGGCACTCCTATACACCTTTTCTCACTTATGCTCTCAGACACTCCCCGTCCTCCTTGGTTGATCGTGAAAGCAGGCCAGTGTCTTTCTCCGTTCAGTTCCAGGCACCCATTTTCACTAGCAGCACACTGTAGCAGTCTTTCTTTTATACAAACCCTTTTTCTTTCTCTTTTGTATACTGTCAAACATGCACAGTGATTGCTAACCAATAGTCAGGCTCGTCCATCCCAAGACCAACCCCTGTTCAAATTCCGCTTCTCCTTCGTACTTCATTCTCCTTGTCCTACTCTTGTACCGCAGGATGTCTGACCCGTTTTTCCTCTTTCTGTCCCGCAGTGCACTGCCAGGTCGTTGGCATGGCCCAGGGATGAATGGTGAAGGGGCGCCCGGCAGCCCGGAGCTCTCCTCGTGCCCGCTGCCCGACTGGAAGGAGTTCTGTGAGTTGCATGCCCGTGCCTCTGCTTCTGACTTCGCCCACAAGTTCCGTCAATTTGTCACAGAGAACCCATGCTACGACGCACCTGGAGCTGATGCCAGCTTCTCGCGTCACTTTGCTCGACACTTCCTGGACTGCTTTACTGCTGCCCTAAATCGGGCACAACTCGGCTCACCTGGTGCTTCCTTGGCACCCAAGTACGCAATTGCGCCCTTTGCAGGGATTCAGGGCTGCCCGCTTCCCTCCTACAACCACGAGCTCTACCAGCGCCGGAAAGACACAGGTGCCTCCAGCGAATCACTGGACAGCATGGACAGTGGAGGGGGTGGAGCCTCTGCAAGCTCCACCCTCCATGGACACAGGGTGACGGCGCTGGGCCAGTCACGAAGCTCAGAGGATGTTTCCATGGGTCACTCTAAGGCCCGTTTCAAGAAGGGCTTCTCGTTGAGGAACATGAGCCTGTGTGTGGTAGACGGTGTGAGGGAGATCTGGCAACGCCGGGCACCTCCTGAGCTAGACACAGTGAGCACTGGTGTCAGGAAGTCAAATGGAGCTGAGGCAGGTGTACATGAGCATTGGAGCCAGAAGCTGAGGTTGGCACGGGGCTTGCAGGGTCACCGTGTTGAGCTCCTGGAGATCCAGCGGGAGGGCACTCTGCGCTACATGGTGGCAGATGATACGAACTGTATGGGCACTGCACAGTGGCAGAAGTGCAGGTTGCTGCTCAGGAAGACAAGAAGCAACTCGGAAGGTGGCGAGAAGTTCCTGCTTGAGTTTTATGTACCACCAAAGGTAGGAGCATAGTTGCAAGCTTTACTGGTAGGGGATACAAATGTAGATCTTCATTAAATGCCAGACAAAAGATATCCACTAGAATTACTTGTTAGAAACAGGTTATGTCCAAAATTGTCCCCATCCACTATATAGTGTGCTATTTTGGTGGTTTTGTCATTTTGTAGATAATTCCCACTTTCTGGTGTGGATTGTGCACATAACGTTCCATAAAACACCGAAATTAGGTCTAATTTAGACCTAAATTAGACCTAAATCAGGTCTAAATTAGGTCTAATTTAGGTAATGTGTTTTGCTAATTCTAAGGTTAGGAATGATAATCAGCTAATCTAATGCTTGAAAAGATATGCACTAGTTTTACAGGTAGAAACATAGTTGCTAGTTCTACAGCTAGGAATGTAGCGACCAGTCCTGGGCTTAGTGAGATCGCCCCTATATGTATCACAAAAAATGCACAGCACAAACATCTCTACACTTCATCCCTGTTATTCATTCACATACAAATATGCATGTATATGTGAATTAGAAGCTCATCCATGTTCTTCTACCGTTTCCTATAGCTAGCTGACTAGCTAACTCCAAATGAACTAGCTCCCATTTGGAGCTTCTCCTTATGGGTGTGAATCACCATGTACATATGGGATCACATTCATATACATCATATTCTCTGAAAATGTATTCAACAGTTGCTAACCCTATCAAACTATACTGTACCATAGTAACGGCAATCTGTTTATTGGTTAAAAAAAAAAAAAAAGTTATTTAAAAGGTATTTAGCGTAGCAGGTTATAGCAGGTTCAAATTGATTCTATTAATGATAATAATTTATCTATCAGATGTGATGCATTTCAAATATTCTTTTTCACAAATGTGTTGAGGTACTTTAAATACACTAAACTATACCACTGCACTGAAGAATAAGGGCACCCCCAACCCCCCCCCCCCCATCCCCTTCCGCCCAAACTGCAGTTATGTGAAGACAGCTCTGCTGAGTGTGTGTAAAATTGCCAGCTGGTGTAGGATCCGGTTCTGAGCCAAGACCTGGCTTTGTTTCAGCTGGCACTAGCATACCACTGCACTGCCTCCGGATCTGGGTGTATGCCTCCCCATTCCCCTGGGTGAAGAGAGCTGGGTAAAGGGCAACATAAATCCGTAGGTGTCTATGCCGCCTTGAATTACGCTTCCTCCGATTATCTTTGATTTACATCTGTCTTGTCCAAGCTGTTTTATAGGAAGCATGTTGTTCTGTGCTAATGTCAGCAAGCAACATGATCCCTGCTGTGCCGAGCTAACGGTACACTGCAGTGTAGTGCAAAAGTTTGCATGCCCGTACCGCCCCACGAAGAAGACGCATTTAACAGATGTTTCAAAGTATCAAAAGATTCCCTTTTAAGATGTTAAGAGTAAAAATTTGCAACTCCCTTCTGAATTTTCTTATACCGCAGTGCTGTGCAATTCTCTGATCTGATTGGTCAGAAGGTGTTGAAGCTGATCTGACAGGAATTTAAAATATATTAATGTACTTATCCTAATACATGATCATTTCTATAGTAAAACCAAATTCATAGGGATTTGTAGAGAGCCTGGTGGATCGACTATTTGTAATCGCTATATTGTACGTGATACCGAGAACTAACATTTCATAACTATACACGGTTAAAGATTAGCGTGTCTGTAGAAATACAGTCATTGGAAAAAGAAAGTACATCCTCTTTATATTCTATGTTTTTATTTACCAGGGGGTAAATTACAATTGTCTTGTCATCATCATCAGCTACTTTAAACAAGCAAATAACCTCAGGTGACAAAAAAAACCAACACAATATTCAGAAACCAGGTAGTACACTCTTCCTTCTTCCACAATTATTAAGAGAGTAATTAGCAGCCATGTGTTACTAATGAAATACACAAGATTAGTTCCTCATCAAGAAGTGTGACTTCCTCTATAAAAGCAGAAATTTTGGCAGTCTTATGGAGCACTCGGGTGTGTGTCTACATCATGGCAAGAAGAAAGGACATCAGCCATGATCTCAGAGAAGCAGTTGTGGCTGCTCATCAATCTGGGAACGCCATCTCCAAACTATTTGAAATTCACCATTCTACACTGATGAGGATTGTTTACAAATGGTCTTCAAGATGGTTGCCAATCTTCCCAGGAGTGGGCATCCTGGCAAATTCAGTCCAAGGTCAGACTGTTTAATGCTCGGAGATAAAAACAAAAAACCAAAAAAAAAAAACCAAGAGAAACATCATTATGACCTACAGGCCTCTGTAAGGACATTAAATGTTTATGACGGCACAATCAGAAGAAGAGTGAACAAGTATGGCTTTCATGGGAGGGTAGAGAGGAAAATGCCCCTTCTTTCCAAAAAGAATACGGCAATATTACTTCATTTTGCAAAATTGCATCTGAACAAATCGGAAAAGTTCTGAGAGAATATCTTTCGGACTGATGAGACCAAGCTGGAGATGTTCGGTCTTCATGCGCAGTGCCATGTTTGGTGAAAACCGAACACAGACCACACCACGACACAAACACCTCATAAAAGTGTCATGCATGGTGGTGGAGCGGTGATGATTTTTGGTTTGTTTAGCAGCCATAAGACCTGGGAAACTTGCAGTCCTTGAAGCAACAATGCACTCATTATGCCAGAATATTCTTGAGACAAATCTTGAGGCCATCTGTCCAGCAGCTTAAGCTGGGCTGAAATTGGGTCATGCAACAGGACAATGATCCCAAGTACACAAACAAGTCCACATCTGAATAGCTAAAGAAGAAGAAAAAAATAATAATAAGGTGTTGGAATGGCCAAGGGAAAGTCATGACCTCAAACCCATTGAGATGCTGAGGTGGGATCTTAAGAGAGCTGAATGCCCCTCAAACATCAATGAACTGAAGCAATGATGTAAAGAAGAGTGGGCCAAAATGATGAGACTCAAGTCCTACAGAAAACACTTCAAGTTATTGTTTCTAAAAGTGGTTCTATATGTTACTGAATTACAGGATGTGCTTTTTTCCCTATGTTTTTTCTGAATGTTTACTTTTTTTTTTAAATGACCATTTTAAAATCTGTTGTGTGTGTTTTTGTTTTTTTGTTTAATCTGTTTGTTTACAAAAGTTGATGATGGCCACATTTGAGGACCAAAGATGACCACATTCAAGACCAAATTGTTGTTTAGGCCCTGATAAATACCTAGAATTGAAGGAAGATGTACTTCCTTTTTCCCCTGATTGTCGATCTGTAGATGGACAATACATGCTGGATGCAAACATTTAAACCCTGTTGTAATTTGAGAGCTTAATACCAGCTTTAAATAGTATTTTTTTTTGTAGTAGATCTAAATTTAACCTTATCTACTACATCAAATCTGGTCTTCGAAGCATCTGATCTCAGACTGTTATTTCCCAGTGGCCCTTTCTCAGGACTTCTTGCTAATGACTTCCTCTTCTTGGCCAAAATGACTTCCTGACGGTTAAAACAGAATTTCTGGCCAAAGAGAAAGCAGAGTCTTTCTTGCTATTGCTGCATTTTACATTACGCAAGTGTAAGTAAGGAAGACCGATGCGGTTCTGATTTGTAGAAGAGAATAATATTGGAATTGTTGGTTGATTATGTTGGTGCAACATGATTTGTTTTCTGATTCAAATCATCACAAACTTAGTAATTGCAGAAGATAAACAGCACGTGGTGAACTCCTAAGCTACGCACAATCCGTGTATTCATCTATCGCCAAGACAGGATACTATCAGTTTCACTTTAGCCTGTCCACACTGAACACTTCTACTCTACCTGCTGGATCCGAGACACTCTTATCCTGTTTGTATTGAGATGAATATCCAGAAGGTTTGGCCAAATGACGGCCATTAGGGCTCCACAGTATGGTTTTCCAAATATGTTCTATGTGAGTGTTTTGATCAGTTAATGCTGACTGCATCAAGTTACAAGATCACCAGTTTGGTGTAATATATTGCATGCATTCTGCATATTCTCATTGAATCAGTACTGTAAATTCTTGAATCTTATTTATCTTTAATTGTATCTTTAATACGATATCTTTAATTGTATCTTTTATATGATATCTTTCATTGTACTCTGCCTCTCTAAACCAACATATGAAACGTTCTCTAAATAAATATTTTACAGTGGAATAAAATGAATGAGGTTTGTTCAGATGGTAAAAATGACATTTATTTGAGGCTAGATGTCATATTTCTCTGTCTCACACCACACTTACCCATGAAGTGTTTACAGCTGTAGTTATCTATCCATCCATCCATCCATCAACTCACAAAAGTGAGTTGACGCTGAGCACGTGCACTCAGCTTCTTTCGTCGACCATGGCGAGGTCTGTTCTGAGTGGAACCTGTCCTGTTAAACCGCTGTATGGTCTTGGCCACCATGCTGCAGCTCAGGGTCTTGGCAATCTTCTTATAGCCTAGGCCATCTTTATGTAGAGCAATAATTCTTTTTTTTTTCCAGATCCTCAGAGTTCTTTGCCATGAGGTGCCATGTTGAACTTCCAGTGACCAGTATGAGTGTGAGAGCGATGACACCAATTTTAACACACCTGCTCCCCATTCACACCTGAGACCTTGTAACACTAACAAGTCACGTGACACCGGGGAGGGAAAATGGTTAATTGGGCCAATTTTGCACATTTTCACTTAGGGGTGTACTCACTTTTGTTGCCAGCGGTTTGGACATTAATGGCTGTGTGTTGAGTTATTTTGAGAGGACAGCAAATTGACACTGTTACACAAGCTGTACACTCACTACTTTACATTGTAGCAAAGTGTCATTTCTTCAGTGTTTTCACATGAAAAGATGTAATCAAATGTAAGGGGTGTACTCACTTTTGTGAGACACTCTAGCTAGCTACCTTCTTACCTACCTATCTATCTATCCAAGGGCGTAACCATGGTATGGACATTGGGGGTGTACAACCCCCAAACATAAAATAGTTTCAGGATTACTGTTACCGTTTGAATTCACGTGATTTCTGAGTGATAGAAGCTCCCACAGCATGGGGACATTGTAGGGTGCTGTGGACGTCCTGTGGGCAGATGTTTTCTCTGCTCCATAACCTACCATGTAACCTACTACACCAAGTAGAGGCGAGCTAAGATGTGTTCAGGCAAACTACACACGCTAACATTTAAACATGCAATCACGAGTTTTAAACAAACTCAGAAAGGATGGTTACCTAAGAAACTAAACTCGACACTATATATGTTGTAAATACAATGTCCCCACAGATGCTTCCAAGCAATGCTGTGCTGCCTGCATTGTGTCTAGTTACCATTATTTTCCCAGAAGAGCAATGACCGTCTTAGACGATCATTTTAATGTGATAAACTGAATATTCTGTTTGTGTAACTGGTGTCATTTATTATGCTAATGTCATCATGCTGTTTAGCTTGCTATGTAATAAGTGTACAAAGTGTACAACAATATAGAGTGGGAACCTGAAATGTCAGCTATGGACAGGGGGTACTGGAGATTTCTTTTCTTAATTCTAAAGATAAACTGCCATCACTAGTTCTGAATGGACAACTACAATATGGCCACAACTCCGACGTTAGTTCCATATCTCTCGCTGCCAAGCTAGCGCATCTCTGTATTATGCTGAGCCTTATATTTGTAAAATCAGTTAGTTGTCCTCAGCCCAAATGTACTGTAAAGGAACGAAATGCTGTGCAACTTTCCTCACCTTCACTCGCGTTTATAACAGTCTGTCACAACGTGAGGGTTCACATCGAACTCTGCTGGAGGAGATGCAAGTGAGTGTAACGTTAATGGTCAAAAACTGGAACTGACGTTAGCCTAGCCTACTTCGTGGGTGTGCAAATATCAACAGTTAATTGACGTTCTTAAGAACAAACCAAGCCATGATATGATGCCTTCTATACTAAGTTAAGGATACCTACTATGAAGGGAGCTAGTTACTGACTATCTGAAAAAAAGCTACGCTTCGCTGATGTTTCCATTTCTTACAGACTGAGCGGCTGTGTACAATTGGGGGGCGGGTCACACACCTATTTTCCTTAACAAACGAAAATATATTGAAAAAGAATAGACATAAATAAATAGAATAGATGAAGAAAAGACGGATCCGTTGGCAGGGTTCATTAAAGGGGGACGTATAGAAAATATTTTCTACTGTATATTGGGGGGGGACATGGACCCCACCCCCACCCCCCAAGAATGTGTGGTTACACCCATCTATCTATCGATCTTAATATATTAATATCTTAATATTTATCTATCTTAATGGTTGAAAAAATTCTATTCACTTCTAGTCCTCGAAGCCAAAAGTGAGCGTGCCTTTGTCTGCCATTGTGGAGGTGAGGACCACGATGCCTCTGGAGATGCCTGACAAAGACAACACATTCGTGCTTAAGGTAGCATGACTTCATTCTTCTCCTCTCCTGTACAGATTCACAATCTCATTAGTGCCTGTTTGCTTTAATGTGACATATTTTACTGTTTGTTTATGTATCATTTTTTACAGTTTATGTATACTGTAATCATATTTTAATTGTGATCATGAATTTTGGTTTTGTGAAATGGATTCTTCCTGATCGACTGTGATATTGGTGACGAAATGTTAGATTTAGATTATATTTCTTAACCGTAAATTTTAGCTTAATTGTTGTAATACTCGTGTGACTAAGGAGCATCTTGTTCTGGTTCAAAGACCTATCAACTTGAATTGGAGGAATAGTACACGAAAAGGCTGGGAAATTTTGATCTTAAGTTCGATAAATTTGACATTGTTCCAGAATCGGCAAAGTAAGGAATAAAACACTTGAGGACGTACTGTTGTAGGAAAATAATTAATGACCGGGTGGTGTGATGTGACCAAGTGCAATGTGGACTTACTGGAAAAGAATAAAATTTGAGGCAGTACCAGTAACAACAATTGTGTTCCATTTACATCACAGCAATTTCCAGACAATCACAATTGTATTCATTTAAAAAATGACACTGTACATTTTATCAGTCCATACAGGAGATTTTTTGTGTGATTGCTGTGGCCAAAAATGCTTGATTTAGCTGCAGATTGTTTAGAAAGTTGCGATGCAATTTGTGGCGTTTTTTTGTGCTTTATTTTTGCAGAAAACTACTCGAATTGGCCAAATTGCAGTTGCAAAAATATTTTTTCACAGTGATGTTTGTTGGTAAACGAGACCTTTTAGCTGTACTCATGTTCGACACACGTGAATCGAAGAGGGCTTTGGCTGAATGCGCGTTGTGATGATGTCACACGACACTTCTTGGCCCAAATCTGCGGTAATTTTGCGGGGAAAAAAACTTTTGAAAAACTTACAGCAAGTTACAGCATTAGTGCTGACACTAGAGACGCTTTCCATAAATGCTAAATAAAGATCTTCTTACAGAAATCTTCACCATTGCAACAATATTTTAAAATTTTGAAACTGTGAATGAACTGTTACTATGGAAATGACGACATAAATTACCTTGCAGCTGGCTCTACTTTTACTTTCTGCTGTTGTAGGAAATTAATCAAACCTTTTGACCAATCAGAATTGAGGATTCAACAGCCCTGTGTTTAATTTTGAGTTGTTTAATATTAATATTAATAGTTGTTTTTTTTTTTTTTAATAAAAACTGTGAGTACACTGGTGTTATTTTTTATGCATCAAAATTCTAAAGCTTGTTTTGCTTGTCTACAAACTTGTCATACACACTAGTTGATATTAATAACATTAAAACATGAACTTATTGACTATAGAGCTTTAGTTTATAGCGCTAACATGGAAACTATTCATCTGTGTGGTTTCACTGGTGGTAAATAGTGCTGGGAAGTGAGCTAGTCCTAAAAACACCATGCCTTTGTGCTCTGCCACAGGTGGAAAATGGCGGCGAGTATATCTTGGAGACCATCGACTCTCTTCAGAAGAACTCCTGGGTTGCTGACATCCAGGACTGCATAGATCCTGGGTAAACTGCAGGGATAAATATTTACTTTTGGAAAGAAGGAAGGAGAAAAAGGGTGGATGGGGTTGGCACAGTACACAGCCATTGATCACGGCTGTAGCATGGATGATATTTGGCAGCTCTTGGTACAGGACTGGACACTAGAAACCAATTTTTAAGCCTGAATAAATAGTATTGAGTCAATCCAGTGACTAATGAGAAACATCGATAGATAAGATCACTGAGCTAGTCTGGTCTAGAACTTTATATTGACCCAGTATTGGTTTATTTTTGGTCGGTATTGGTGTATTATAATATCAGTCCCTAATTATGTCTTTTCTTGGCCAATATGAAGTTTGACGGCTTGTATATGACCTCAATAGTCATCTTCTCGTTATATCTTGGAAACCCTGTGTTAAAAATATTGACTGTTGGTGAAATCTAGACATACATTTAACCTCAGCAAAGACTATTCCCAATACTCTATTTCCCATCTTTTAAAGAAGCTTTGGTTGAGTACTGTGTTTACCAGGAATCAGTCATAAAAATCTGCTTTTTTCAGGCAAACATTTTGAATCCTTAGCTTTAAGATAAACATATTTCAGCACAAAGATGTGGTTTGTGCTGAAACAAAATGTTTTTATTTACTTTTTAGTCTTGCCTAGGCTGTATTCCTGCAAAGGAAGTTATGTTGGGTTGGGGATGTTTACCAATCACCTCTGGGGATTGGGGTTCGAATCCTGCCTCCGCCCTGTGTGTGTTCTTTGGGGGTTTCCTCCGGGTACTCCGAATTGGCATTTCCGAAGTGTGTGATTGTGCCAGGGTGTCTCCTGCCTTGTGTGCCCCGAGTTCCCTGGGATAGGCTCCAGGCTCCCCCTCGACCCTGTGTAGGATAAGTAGTATGGAAAATGGATGGATGGTTGGATATAGTGGATAGTGTTTCCAAGCCAGAATACATTTTAGCAGCATTGCAAAGCTATTCATTATTATTACTTATTTATTTTTCACTGCAATCTTAAAGCTTGTGACTTGAAAAGTTGTGGTGTGTATTTCAGGGACAGCGGCGATGACATTGAGCTTGCGTCATGTCCACACGGCCAACCGTCCAAAGAATTCTCCATGGTGGCCTCCTGCAGCTGTGAGCTCCTCTCTGAAGGTGGGTAATCTCAATTTCTGACACAATTGAAAAATGTACTGAAATGGACAATGATTCAAACACGGTGTATATGAACAGGTGATATTACAGCCTCCTGTTTAAACTCGCTTGAGGAGGAATCATATTAAGAATCAAGACTTTCTGGTTGCCGATGCTCAAAGTCCGCTTCGTAGACATTCCGTGAACAGTTGCACGCAAGTTCACCTGAGTTCAGGGAGTAGCTCATTACGAACCATCAGACTGAACAAAGAGCTTAAATAAATAAACAACATTCTGGACCAAGTCTTGTGCTTGTCAAACGACAGTCAGTTGCCACGTATATTTAAAGTCTCGCCCAACTCCAGTTCACACACGTTACCTCTGTGATTGTTTCTTGTTCCTCTCAGGTGTACACCGGGGCCCTGAGAGGACATGTGCCGCAGCTTCCGATCATTACAGCGCCCCTACTGTCCGCTGCAGGGAACCACCGTTCACACAGCACCCCTCGCACGTGCCCTTAGAGCGTTTTCTGCAACTGCCAGAGGCTCAGAGTACAAGCCCATCATCAGGTATACATAAACCGTACTCTCTATAGAATACCTGTTGATCTGTTCCATCCAAATTTTCTGAAACGCTATCACGTTTTTATGTTTTCATCAACTGAGCAGTATTCTACAAGATAGCCATCAGAAGATGGCAACAGCAAATCAGACAACATAACAGCAAAACCAGACACAACAAATCAGAAAACATAACAGCAAAACCAAACAGCAACTGAGAAAACGCAACAACAGATCTAAACGCACAACAAATCAGACAACATAACAGCAAAACCAGACACAACAAATCAGACAACATAACAGCAAAACCAGACACAACAAATCAGACAACATAAGATCAAAACCAGACACAACAAATCAGACAACATAAGAGGAAAACCAGACACAACAAATCAGACAAAATGAGAGGAAAACCAGACACAACAAATCAGACAACATGACAGGAAAGCCAGACACAACAAATCAGACAACATAAGAGGAAAACCAGACACAACAAATCAGACAACATGACAGGAAAACCAAAACGCAAATACAACACGGAAAACTCAACAACAAAACCAAAAACATGCAAAATGAATAATTGCATCAGAAAAACCCAAAAAAACACACAACAAAATAAAAAACGCATAACAAGACGAAAAACGCAACAAAACAGAAAACGCAACGACAAAATAAAAAACGTAACAACTAAATAAAAAACACAACAAAACAGAAAATGCAACTGCAAAATAAAAAAAACGTAACAACACAAAAAAACAAATCAGAAAACCTAACAGCAAAACAGCAAATTTAACTGAAAATTAAAGTTAAATTAAATTGAGAATTAAACTGACGAAGGCTAAATGACCCTTGCGTAGCAAAAATATTTTGAATTAATGCATGCCATATATAGCAGTTTTGTCATTAAATACATGTTTGTTTGGGGTTTTGTCGTTTTTTTTTTTTTTATAGTGTTTTGTTGCTGAGTCATAAATGCCATTCAACTCGGTACATTGTACACTATGTAGGGTCTACATATCGCAATAATGTTAATGCTGTGTGTAGTAAACAGGAATCCATGTGGTATTCAGCCTAACTGGGGAATTAAACGTGCATGTTTAAAGAGGAGTTAAAAGTGGGGTTTTAACCTAGGAAATATGAACACAAGTTAAATCAAACAAACCTGAAACTTCTGAATCTGAAATCCCTGATTTTTTTATTATTATTTTTTTGCTTTGGATGAAGACACGAGATGCACCTTGTATGGTTTCATTGCTACAAGTGCCCAGTGCTGAACTACTGCTAATTCGTGTTCTTTCTGTGGGAATATAACCTTATGGGCTCAATAATATTCAAAAGCATTTGAATGCGGTCCTGGTGGACGATCCCTCAACCCTAATAAGATCATCAAACAAACTTCACTTGAGCTACTGTAGTCAAGCTCATTGTTTGTTTTGATTTGAAATGGCAATAGGGAAGGGTAAACATCTTACTAGACTCTTTCTTCACGTATTCAGGTCCTGGAGAACCTCCTGTGGAGACGGACGTGGCTGCCACTCTCATTGGTTATCCATGGTTCCATGGGACTCTATCACGCGTGCGAGCAGCCCAGCTGGTACTGGCAGGTGGAGCTCAAAGCCACGGTCTGTTCGTGGTTCGCCAGAGCGAGACGCGGCCAGGAGAATATGTTCTCACTTTTAACTTTCAGGGAAAAGCAAAGGTAAGTCTGAATCGCACACAACAACACAACAGAAGTTCCTCATGACAACTCCTCGAAAATATTGATCAGAAACCCATCAAATCGGGTTTTGCCTAGTATTGAATGCACTAATGTGTGAGTATGTAATAGTGCTGATCACATGATTCATACTTATCGGACCAATCAGATACAAGAATACGATAGCACTGTGGTATAAGTGACATTATATAACTTTTATAAGTGTGTCTTGAGCAGGAACTGGTGCTCATGTACTCCAGACTTTTTCCCATTTTGTCCCACTTTAATACGTCTGGACTAATGTATAAAAACCTTAAATAAATATGACAATGAAGTGTGCGATTCGGTCCAAAATTTGAGGAAAGCTCATTATGATCATTAAGATCCTACATAACAACATACTGTGTGTTCATACAAAATGAACATGCTTATAAGATAAATAGGCAGAGGGGGTATTGAGTTCATTTTAAATATACTGTTGCCTTCTGTGTGAGCATTTATCCATAGCGGTGGCACACGGCCACTGCGATCCGGACGAAATCCGATCTTTTTACATCCTGCCGTCCAAGATTCCATCTTACTCCGGTGTCGCTGTTGGCAACCTGAGGCCTTCTTTCATAGTGCTGCCCTTTCTCTACATCAGAGACGTCTTCTCTCTTACTTTCCCTCCTCGCTAGTATGTTAACTGATCTGTCTGCATGTAGAGGTGGAATTTTCCCACTCCGCTCCTATGACCAGAAGTTATACACTCCATTATGAGGTCTAAAGGCCAAAGGTGTGTGTGTGTGTGTGTGTTTCATGTCATGCATCTGTGCTGCTTCACCAAAGTGTGGAGGATGATGATTATTTGTGCCTAGAGCTATGATAAATATGTATTCCAAAGGCCTGGGATATTTAAGAGACATGTACAACTTCCCACAACGTTATTTTACATCGCTAATAACTGGCACTCTGTTCCTGAGTGTTTGCATTTGCGCTGTGCTGCAGTTTATTATGAGGCTCCATTTCAGTGGTTTAAACATGAAGATCTCTAAGGAAGTGTAATTCAGATTTATATTTTAATAGGGCCTACATATCAAATGCGACAAACTCCCGAGACAAAAGTACGTTTCTGAGCTGGTGGTAAGCACATAACATATCATTCCTTACAATACACCTGCTTTTCAGATATTCCATTTATGTAGTTTGTTATAGAGCTGTTTGTGAATGTAAAAAGTCTGCAAAGTTTCAACAATCAAAGCACACGACAAACGGAGTTATCGACTCCCAAAAGAAGGAATCGATTCTGAACAGCTGAATCGAGTCGTTAGTGATTCCAGACTTTACTTCCTGTACTAATGTACGTAGGTTTGTAACAATAAACCCCGCCTCTGGTCTTCATCGGGTGCTTGCTGACGGACGGAGCTGAAACTCGTTACGGTAGTGGGCGTTTCCTTTTCGAAACACGCTGACAGTGGTAGACCAATCACAACAGACTGGGATATCTGACCAATCAGAACAGAGTATGCTCTCTGAAAGGAGGAGTTTAGAGTGAATCCTTTAGTACGGATCATTTAACGAGTCGTTTGTGGGTGGTGGTGTTGGTGGTGGGGGGGGGTTAACGCTGCAGTTTAAATTATGAGCATGTTAAAGTGTTTTTTGACCTCGGATGCACGTAAATCTATTGTATGAGACCTTTAAAGTAAAATTAGGCACTTTTTAAAACAATAAAAGTTGCACTTTAAGACTGAATTGTGTTTAAAGGTTCTCTGAGACTATAAACATCCCTTAATATCTTAATCATTTATAAATAATAGATAAGCTCTTATATTGTACAGTGAGTAAGTCATAAAACAAAGCAGGGCATGTAGTTATAGGTATATATCGATGTGATGACATCAGTGTGTTAATAGAAACCTGCACCATTGTTAGAGCTGCTGTTAAAGTAAATTAATCAACATCCTCTGACCAATCAAATTCAAGTATTTAACGTATTTGTGGTGTAATTTAAACATGACGCAGCGTATTTAGCACTGCATTAAGTTTTATTTTATTTTTACAAGGCTGTTCATATTCAAATGGATTAAATCGATATTTTTAATTTTAATTGAATAAAAAAGAGAAAGAATTAAAGCTAACAAATTAAGGTAAGATTAAGTTTTTTTTTAATTATTTGAAAAAATAGTTTAAAAGATTTCATACATTATTCTGTCAAAAACGAACAAACAGACCATGGTCTTAAATTTATTGAAAAATATTCTAGCAGTTTCTCTGCTGCAATAATTGAAGCTTTGCCCAGCGTTATAAAAATGTAAGCGTGTAAACAGGAATTGCGAAACGTGACAGTCCAGGTAACAAAATCACAAAATTTTGGAGTGTCACGTTCAGCAGCAAGCTCCCCATAAGTTCTTCTCAAGTTTGAGGGAAGCAATCAGTCAGGAGCTTCCTGTTATTGACCGCCGCTCTAGCAAACACTTCTTCACTATTATGTCATAGCACAGTAACTAAAACCACTGAGCATTGCTGGAGTGGAGTTATGTGCGTGTTGTGTTTCTGCAGCATCTGCGGCTGTCGGTGAATGAAAGTGGCCAGTGCCACGTCCATCACCTCTGGTTCCAGACGGTGTGTGACATGCTGAGGCATTTCCACACTCACCCAATCCCACTGGAGTCCGGCGGCTCTGCTGACATCACGCTGCGCTCATACGTGCAGGTGCAGCGCAATCCCTCAGGTAACACACATTTGTGCACACATGTATTTTCCGCATTTTTTTTTTTTTTTTTTTTTTTTACTAATCTGACTGGCCACGTGTATAATTTTTTACTGCTAATGCCAACTAATTAACTTGAGTTAGCTTGACAGGATTTCAGACAACATATTTGAGTTATATTTATAGATATTCATCATTTTCACTGCTTACACTAACTGGCTAGCAAATAACGTGGTAATCTGACAGGATTCAGACCATTTTTCTGAGTAATAATCATATATATATATATATATATATATATATATATATATATATGAGGAAACTGACATGCAGGCAGGAACCTGATGAGATTTCTAAATCATGTTAGCATTCATCCATATTCATAATCTTAAAAAGCACTAGCAAGCTAACATCTAATCTGACAGGAGTTCTTATTTTGTGTGCTATGTTAGCTAGAAATTATGAAGTAATTGACAGGATATCAGAGTAAACGCCTTTGAATGGAATTATAAAACTACTTCTAAGAGCATGCCCTGCCGAAAAATAACAAAAGCAATAGAAACCCTCACAGAATTTGTAATAGTTTAAATGGTTATAATGGGAATTGTATTAGTTTTAATGGAAACTGTAATGGGTCCTGTGGGTCTCTACTGGCAATTTGTTGCCTTCTGTTGGTGGCATGTGGCATGTTATGTCTAGATTACCATTAAGGACCAATAATGGTAATGATAATGATTAGCTAATGGTTTGTAATGGTATCTGTAGTGGAAACCATTAGAATTTGTCTGATGGTTTCTATAGTTTTTTTTTCAGCAGGGTGATGCCTATTCATGAATGTTTTTTCATTCATATATAGGACGAAAGACAAGGGCAGACATTTTCTTTCTCGCACACACGCATTTGATTTTACATTCAGATTTACGTATATTCAAATAGTGCTGAATCAGGTTTTGCTAAAAAGTGCATTTAAAAAAAAAAATTATATCCCAAACAGCTACCTAAGAAAGTCCACTATACAGTGTGTAAACGCTACATTAGTCATAGCCCTACTTAATATACAACATATTTGTCACTGTTGCCTTCTGCACAGCGTTCCCCCATATCCCTACCCTCTAATATATGAAAGGAGGTATTACAAACAGAGACATTGGAGCGAAGAAGGGAGAAAAGTAGATCCTGATGGGGGATAAGGAGGCCTCAATAGCAACCCGCTGAACGTGGTGCCATGATGGATGGGTGGGCTTGTCGTCTGACTGAAGGAGCAGAACACAAACTCATTGAACCTATGAAAACAACCCCCTTCTCTCCCTCGCTCTGTTCACTCGCTGTTGCTCTTTCCCTTCTCCGTGCCAGTCTGGTCGAAGCAGATGAATGCCCTCCATTGGGCTCTGAGGCGGCACAGAGCCCCTCTGTTCTTCTGCGGGTCTTAACATGCTCCGTCACACACACAAACAAACATTCAGACGTGTGTGCTCATGCTGTTTTTGAAAGCGCCATTAATAGGCTGGTCTGATTAGTGTGCTTGTGTGGACTCATATTTTCCACACACACACGCAAACCACACATTTACGAGCATCGTTACTGCATAATGGATGAAGGCATTTGTGCTTAAACTTTTGGCGTTTTTTTTTTTTGTTGCTCTATTCATGATGAACACTTTATAGGACTTTTCATGAAGACATTCATGGATTTTTAATAGTTATTGAAATGTCTTAAGACGTACCGTACTTTTGCACTCCTCAGCTATACCTAAGGGCGGCATAAGCGTTTACCATGACATCATCATACTTAGACATGGGTTGATAAATAGGGTCTTGGATCGAGGACCCATGAAAAGTGGCTATACTAAAAATATTCCATATATATTCGAAGAACAACATATACTTCATAACTGATGCCTGGCTAGAGACCTGGAACAAGCTCGTGAACATCTAAATCATGTTTTCATTGCAGATGTTCCCAACGTCACTACTCCTTCACGGGAACCCAGCTGCCGGAGCGAGGCGGCTCAGCCGAGCCTTCATCTTCCTGGAGTCTCGCAGCTTCCAGCAACCCCTGTACATGATACTCCACTCTCCTCTAGCTCCTCTTCATCACCCACAGCCCATGGAGGTCTCCGGAGCAGGAGCAACAGCTCCGAAAGACTGCTGGAACTCCCCGCTGGCACCGCAGAGGAATACAACGACAATGACGGGACTCGGAGGACCAGAGCCGTGGAGAATCAGTACTCTTTTTACTGAAATCCAGCAAGAGTAAGAAAACAACAGCACGCAGAGAGGAAATAAACACGATAATGTTTACCGCTGCTCATTGAGAAACAACTTGTAGGTTTTGTTATTTGTTGCCAGTCTTTATTGAATGCGGTATTTCCTACGTGAGACATTTTCAAACATGTCTTCAACAGCAAAGTTGAGTTGGTTGGCGTCCCAGCAAGCCTTGGGATCCAGACACACACCTTAAGGACATACTACATTTTCTACGGTTTCTTGTTTCTTCAGGTAACATGGCTGTTCACGTAGAGAAGCGGTTGGATATACTTCTTAAAGAACAGTACATTTGGTTGCTCTTTGCAGCCAAATACCCTACGCAAATTGAATCGTTGGTTCTTTTAAGATCAGAGGTCCTAAAGCACCTTTCAAAGACTTACTACATCCTGTCGTTTCCATCACAGCCTCTGAAATTCGAGAAAGGAAGTCTTTGAATCTCACAAGGGTCTATACGCATCTGTAAATGCTTCTTAAGAAGTAAATCACACGTGTAATTCGTTGTTTTTCTTCTTTTTCACTTTTACAACAACAAACAAAGCCATAACCAAATGTAGAAGGAAGTTGTTTGGAGTTCCTGTGAGTGTCCAAAGTGTTTTAGGACAATATCGAGGCAAAGATGTGAGGAAATATCATAAATTCATCTGGTAATTTGGTAAAAAAAAATTTAGGAAAAAAAAAAAAAAAAAAAAAAGGGGGGGGGGGGGTGCAAACCCCAACCAAAACCCCCCCACCCCCCCCCCAACAAAAAATATTTTTTTTTTTTTTTTATAAACACCAAACAGGGGTTTGGGTTTATCCTCCCCCCCCACTCAACAACTATTAAAAAAAAAAAAAAAAAAAAAAAAAAAAAAAGAAAAATAATGAAAAAAAAAAAAAAAAAAAAATTTTTTTCAATTTTTTTTTTTTTTTTTTTTTTTGTTTTTAAATAATATAAAAATTGAATTAATTGTATTATTATTAATAATAAAATAAAATTAAAAAAAATTAAAAATAATAATAATTTTTTTTTTTTTTTTTTTTTTTTTTTTTTTTTTTCTTTTTTTCTCACACTACAAAAATGTAGTAAAGCTCAAGGGGTGTGAATATTTATGCATTGTATCTTTTAATGCTCCCAAATGCAACATGGGTTGGAGAAGGATTGAAATTTCATGGTGGCTTAGTGGTTAGCACGTTTGCCTCACACCTCCAGGGTCGAGGGTCGGGGGTCGGGGGTTCGGTTCCCACAGTGACCCTGTGTGTGCGGGGCTTTCATCCGGGTACTCTGGTTTCCTCCCCCAAAGACATGCTTGGTAGGCTGCCAAAGTGTCAGTAGTGTATGAATGGTTATGTGATTGTGCGATGGATTGGGTGTACCCAGCCTTGTACCCTGGGATAGGCTCCAAAAAAAGGCTAAGCGGTATAGAAGGTGGATGGATGAAGATACAGTATGAGAAGAATGACAGAATGATAGATGTTCAAACAAGGATCCCAAAAAGTGTAATTGTGTTATTGGTTGGAGTCTTATCTTCCACCAGGGGCTCTGAAACACCCTATACATTATATTCTATCCCATCTCCAAAAGTGAAAGTGATGTCTTGGCTACTGCTCAATTACCCAGAAGTCCTGAAGCTCCCTTCCTGTACGTACTACAGTTTGTTTTTTTTGGCCAACATTACGATGTGCCGGTCCTGCTCAGCGTAGTTTGATATCATACAGTACACGTTCCTTTTCCATAGAGGAAGCTGTCGTGTTGAGACATCTGCCAGCGCTTAGTCTCCCGCAATCCGTTTCCTGCAGATGCCTCTTGCTCCCACCTTTTTTTTTTCTTTTTTCAAAAAAAGGTCTCTTAAGAAGTTAAAAGCTACTCCGTGAAATCGATTTCCCCAGAGTGCTCCACTTGTTTTTGTGAAGCTGTTGATAGAATTTTCCGGACATCCTGTCCTTTGGGCTTTGTGGAGATAGCTTCCCACAACTTTGACGTGGGGTGAAGCGGGTCAGTCTCCAGAAGTTAATGGTTATTAATTAACCCAATAGAAAAAGAAAAAAAAAAGCTTTCTGTTTTGTAAAATGGCGTAGCGTTGATATATCGAATACAAACATTAACAGATTTCTTAGTGCGTAAATCCAAATGCTGGCACATTTTTTTCAAGTTTTCAACCCAACATGAGCTACCTATATTCTACCTAGGTTACATTTGCCATTACAACCTCCTTTCACATTGTACATATAATAAAAGGCTAGAATAATAACCTACTAATACACAGTTCTCGCTATTATTCGCCCTGCACAAAGGGATTGTAATTCTGTAAGGACAGTACATCAGCGATAGAGGAATAGCAGACGTAATTAGTTCATTAATGAGTTGTAGTTTTTGAACAATTGATTGATTTGATGTGCTGATATCATGATATTCATATCATCGTTGCCTAATCTATACTATATTTAAATAATGTAAAAAAATAAATAAAATAAAATAAAAAAACAACCAAAAAAACCCCCCACCCCACTATTATTATTTTTTTCCTCACAAAATACCGTGCTGGAGTTGTTCCAACCCGTTCATTCGTTTAGAATGCCTAATCAGAGTCTTTGAACCGGATAATCCTAATTGCTACTGCATATAAAAGGAATAAAAACTGACGGGACATGCTGTTATAGGAAAATAATCAGTGATGAGGTAGTGCCCAATGTGAAGCAGAGTTACTGTCACTCACTTTTTCCAATAACAGCACCTGAAGACTTACATTTACAGGGTTACCTCTGACTGTTGTATATAAAGCTCTGACGCTGGAGACTCCTTCCAAAATAAAATTAAAAAGTGAAATAAACGTCTCCTCACAGAAAAGTTACCTTAGAAATAACAGATTAGAACATAAATGACAGGAATGACCGGCCCATAAGTTTATTCAGGAATTTGACCCACACACACTCTCTTGGGTTAAAAGTAGACAGACAGGGAGGGAAAGTCACAGAGCCACGTGTGCCAATCTGAATCATATTTTTGAAACCTATTTATTTCTCAG
This sequence comes from Ameiurus melas, assembly GCA_012411365.1. Taxonomy (NCBI): domain Eukaryota; kingdom Metazoa; phylum Chordata; class Actinopteri; order Siluriformes; family Ictaluridae; genus Ameiurus; species Ameiurus melas. The sequence goes on along the minus strand of CM022770.1, from coordinate 19,857,311 downwards.
CTGCTGTAAATATAATTTTAAGTTCTGTAGTTTCACCATTTATTATACATGACGTGTGTGTGTGTGTGTGTATATGTATATATATATATATATATATATATATATATATATATATATATATATATATATATATATATCACATTTTTTATATATATACATATACATACACACACATTACATATACATACATATATATATATTATTTACATATATATATATATATATATATACACACATTATTTATATATATATATATATATATATATATATATATATATATATATATATATATATATATATATATATATATATATAAATATAAAATAAAAATAAATCCATGTGTAATCTTTGTTTATGTTAATAACTGGTATTCTGTTGTGGTTCTTGTTTTCATTTTCTTTGTTCCTTTTTTTTTGGGTCTGGCTGAGTTTTAATGAATGAGTTTGTGCAATTTTGTACAAAGTGATGTACTTGACATACTACTTTATATTTCTGTGAATAAAAACAAAGTGAACAACCTGTTAACAAAGGACCTTGGCCTCTGTTTTCTTTAAAGAAAGGTGGGGGCGGGGAGAGAGAAACAGTGGAGCTCAAATAGGGCTGGGCTAAACATGATTAGATGAAATATTGGTCAGCTTAGCTAATTACAGTTCATTAACATTTTATTATACACCGTATTACCATGATTCAACAATTTATACATTTGAAAACTTTCTATGGAATAAAATATGACATGACATGACATGCTGATAATAATACACGCGAACTATCAGTAACAGGGTAGGGTGGGGTGGGAGGTGGGTTTATTGGGGTAGGAAATTAATCAACACCTTCCAGCCAATCAGAATGAAGAATTGAACAGTCTGTTTAAAATGTACAACGAGAAAGAAACGTTGCATTCTTGTTGATTTAAAATAACATGCAACACATCTCTGTTTGTACCGTAACTGACCGTGGAGAGAAACGATTATCTTCATGACTAATTCCTAAAATATCAATTTAGGACACGTGTGCTAGATCTTTCTCAGCAGACTCTGAAGACCCTGGTGGAGTCCTCCATTCCTTTCATTTTATGCCAGCATGACGCCATCTAGGGAGCATTTAATTAATTACAGAAGGCCAAAATAAACGGTATAGAAAGTAACTTTTTTGAGAAACCCAATGCATTTTATCACCACTGTACTTGTTACGAATCTCAATGATCATGACTTAATAGTTCTTTTTATTGTTCTTCTTCTTCTTCTTCTTCTTATTATTATTATTATAGCAAAAGCTAATAATAAACAGATTTTTAGAAATGTGCTATAACACAAACTTGTCATGGATGAAACTTGCCACATCATTAAATTGAACTATAAACAGATGAAAATGATGTTGTGTTGTTCTTTAATACGTTCTTTAAGCATATGTTGTGTTGCTATGAATATTTCACACTAGTTTCAGTCCGTACAGGATTTCGTTGAGGGGTTTTTGTGTGTGTGTGTGTGTGTGTGAGATTGTCGTATCCAAAAATGATTGATTTTGCCAAAATCTGCGATCCAACTGGCGGAGTTTTTTGTTGTTTTTTTCACGGAAAAACTACTTGCGAAACTGCAATTGCACGAAATTGTCTTTCGCAGTGATGTTTGTTGGGTAAATGAGACTTTTTAATCGGTACTCGTGATCGACGCACGTGAAACGAAGAGGGCTTTGGCTGAACGAGTGTCGTGATGACGTCACATGACCTGTCGTGGGCCAAATCTGTGGGAAAATCTGCAGTAAAATTCGAAAAATTGAATAAATGAGGAAGCTTAGCTAACAAGATTCAACAATTAAGTTGATGTTTCCTCAAAAGCTAACCGAGACACACATTGAATAATTAACCACTAGCAAATTAGCACTGATCACGAAACCATAATAAAGCATGTGATTAAAGTGTAGGAGATATAGTGTTATTCGATCGGACAAACTTGACACGAGTTTCACAAATATCCTTCGCCATGGCTTTTATTCAACACCCCGAGGTATCCATGCTGTAAGGGTCATGAGGTTACATTTGTTGTATCCTAAAATAAGTATTGTGCAAATGATGCAGTTGTGAACAGCTGGAGTTAGACAGGATATTCAAATCAGCCCGTTAAACAGGAGCTAAAATACCAGGGATAAAATAAATAACACATCGGCTCATGGTGCATTTTAAAGCTCTACATGATCCAGGTAAGCTGCGTAGATTAAACAGAATCAACATCTCTTCGGCTGCGTTCAAGATCCGGAAGTTTCTAAATCAATTGAATAAACTGCTAGTGGAACTCGGGAAAACACGTGCACCTTGGGAACCGTGACAAATTTTCTAAACCGAAGAAAATGATATTAGATTACACAAAATTCATTATTATTTAAAATTCTAAAACCTGTCCCGTGAGACGTCCCCAGTTTCATCGTTCTTTGTGAGACATGCCATGATTGAGTTGTTTATTTATTATTATTACATTATTCATTCAAGCTCTAAGCTTAATTGACTGGTCACTATTCGATGTGACTTTAGGACGCGTCTTTTACCTGGAGAGGTGCATGTAGTGTAAAGCACAGGTTTCCAATCCGGTTCATCACAGAATACGTCCTGTCCTCAACATTTTTCATGTTTTCTCCGCTCCCAACACGCTTGATTCAGCTAATTAGCGTAATCCATAATTTATCCATCTGGGGATTAATAAAGTATTATCTAATTATCAGATGAATTCTTGAGCAGTGAAAACAGTCAAATGTGCAGGACATGTGGGGTTCTCCAGGAGCAGAGTTGGTTTCCTCCACTTCCTAACTCTCAAATCTAATCTAAAGGTCCAAGAACAGTCCTTAAAGGTGCATTAGGTTACGAGACTTTTTTTTAAAGCTATGACCTCTAACCGTTAAGTAGATGAATTCGACATTTGAAATATTTATGTTTGGAAAAATCCATGAGCCCACGCCCATATTCCCACCCATTAAAATGTCTTTACGCCACTTAAAGGTCCGATGGTAGTTTTTTTTGCTCGTACAAATAACCTGGAAGACATTTGAAACATTAAGCCATGGCTTTAGCAGAAGTGTATTAAGTCACTGAGAAAAAACGTTTGGAAAACTGAATTCTGGTCCAAAAGGGCCATGGACACATGGGCGTGTCTCGAACAGCTAACTTTTAGAGTACTAATGCACCTTCTACACATACTGGTGTTAAAGTCCACGTGAAGTGCCTCGAAACGTCCAGCGTTATTCGATGTGTTGACGTGATTTACGCCGAAACAGGAAGTCAGGACGGGACATATCGAGTGGTCCCTCCCCCTTTTTAAACCACAGCCCGGATTAAGCCGTACTCGATAGTCAGCATCATGGACGCGAGCCTGAGCGATGAAGACGACGCGTTGGATTCACTTGTGGAATTTTTTTTCCTCCTCCACCTCCTTCAGCTGTTCCAGAGAACCTCGCCGAACCTTCTACCGATGAAGCAAACGAACCAGCGTTCGAACAGCCAAAGACGCATTTGCTCGCGAATACGATTTCTTTCGCGAGGTCATATTTATGACGTTTGTAGGCGGGACACCTCGGATTCCACAAGGCGTTTGATTGGACCGAAAATCTGATGCGCCTCTGAAGTGCAGAATGACGTCATCAGGTCTGTATCGGTGGTAGCGAGAGAGACGGTACGTTTTGAATACGCATCTATATCTTCTAAATGTGCATTTTGTCGGTTTAAAGTCGCGCATTAAACTTAAGGCAGACCGATTCGTACTAAAAAGCTGAAAAAAACGTCCATTTTGATTTGATGTGGACTTTAAGGCCACGGGTTTAACCCTTTACACTTCAGCATGTGGTACATATCTTCCAGGTTGTTTGTACAAGTAGGGAATAAAGACTATTGCACCTTTTTTCCCTTCTGAGAGTGTAAACGTACGGGTCAGTCCACATGTCTAACAATGTGAACGGATGTAAAAGGTTATGATTTCAGACTGAACAGAAGGACAACCCCTAGAACCAGCAGTGCACCGGCCGCCATCTCAGTCCCCCTTTCCAGTCTCCATTTCCGGAAGTCCTCTTGTTCGATCTGTTCTCTCTGCTCTCTCCACCGGCGCAGGGTCCGCTCTCTCTCCAGCTGCTCCCCGTAATGCGCCCGATAAAAAGCGTCGAAGTCGAACATGGGCTTTTCTCCTGCGCCCGGGACGGACCGGAAGCGCCGCCTCTGCGGCTGCTGCTGCTGCTGATCCGAGTCTTTCCGAGAGGGTCTCCCAGCGCCTTGGACGTCCGCCAAGCTCAAGACACCGCGATCATACTTCCTCCTGAGGCCGACGCTCCCCAGCACCGTGTACGCTTCACTGATCTCGGAGAAGCGGCGCGCGGCTTCATCGCTGCCTGCGTTCCGGTCCGGATGGTAGCGGAAGCTCTGGCGGTAGTACGCAGTCTTGATCTGGGTCTGCGTGGCGTTCGGGGAAACGCGCAGGATGTCGTAATACGCGGTTTTACTCGTGTGAGGTGAAGAGTTGTAGCTGTGAGACCGGGTGATGATCAGAGCAGCAGGACGGCGCGGCGGTTTCTCGGTTACGTGCAGGAGAACAGAGCAGTACGTCCTGGAGATCGGCTTTTCGGGGTGAGGAGTGGTATAAGTATTTTTCTCGAACACCCCCCGACTGAAAAGTACCCCAAAAACGCCGACACGAGAACGACCGGTTATTGAGAACGCACGGTTTGTTTTAAAAGGACAAACGGTGTATATACCGGCTCCCACAGTCCCACTGACCTCCGCCATTACGGAACGGAACGTCAACATCCGGCCAAACCGGAAGTAGTACTAACTACGATTTTATCTAGTTTTTTTTAAAAATAAAATAAATGTCATTGATATATATTTTTTTATTTATCAAATAAAATTATTATTATGATTTTTTAAATAAAAAACATTATAATAAGGTCAACATAAAATAATCATAATATCACCTCAAATTTCAATCGCTTGTTTAAACTTATTTACATTTGGAATGTTCTAGGTTAATATATCAATTTTTATTTCGTTTTATGCGCTAAAGTCATTTTCTATATCCATTAACAGCTGTAAACCAATTCAATGATTGGCTTTTTCAATTTAAATCACTTCAGTGTTCTCTAATCCTTATTTATTTATTTACATAAATCAATATTTTTTTCTGAGAATAATGTTTCATAACACTAGAAAATATCATTTTGGTCTGACTAAGGTATTTTTCGTTGTTTATTTTCGTTATTTTAAGTTATTTACTCTTTGAATCTCAAATACATTACAAAATAGTCTGCTATTAGGATCATGACACAAGAAAGCACGTAGAATAAGCTACATTCTTTATCTATAATTTTTTGGGGGTAAATTATTTGAAGTTTATATGTTACATTATTAATATTGAATATGAGCGAATAGGCCAATAAATACATTACAATATTAAATGGAATACAAACTCTACCTCCTGCTCCCCTGTACAAAATTATATTTTTTTCCTCCAAAATGAACGAAAGAAGTAACGTGCAATAAGTTTTTAAATATTAAGAAAACACAAATATTGCAAACTATGCATATTTTACAAAACACACATTGCAAAGCTTGAATATATAATGATTTAATTTCACAAGACGACACAGCACAACCCTACCAACACTTGATTTAAAGGATCCACATCTTGCATTTTATCTAATGCTAATGTGATGTAATGTTCCCAAATATTCTCGTCATTTTGAACTTTTTGATGCATGTAAAAAGCAGAATATATGCTTGTATTTTCTTGGTAATAAAATGAAAAGTCGATAAAGCACGTGTTTTTATCCATTTACTTTGACCTTTTCCTTGTACCTTTCACACTGTATATGATCAACAAAATAACATAAATGGATATCTCAAAAATGAATCACTTGATTTTTGACCAACACGGCATAGAGCATTTTCTAACGCCTGTCTCTTTAAGAAGTTTTAGCAGCGTCGCCTAAAGGTGACGTCATTTCTACCGGCCATGTAGACACATGTGTATATAGTCATCTTCCTTGTTGTTGTTGTTATTTATAGCAATAGACACCGCGTTGGTTTGTATTTTTCTGTATTTAGTCTGATATTGTAATTCCCAGACATAAACATGGCTGGTAGTTGTCGCAGACCCGAGCACATGGCACCTCCGGAGGTGGTGAGTATTCAGAGTCTAGCTGGAACCCAAACAGCTCCACCTTGGATATAATCTAACATGTCCCGTGTGTATGCCTTTAGTCTAGAATCTATGTAGGGAGTAAGGACGCATTTGGGATTCAGTCTTATCTCAGTTACAAATACACTCAAAACATTGTAGATAACAGAGTTTAGATGTTCATTTTATATAAAATATGATAATATAACATGATTTGATTGGTCAGAAGGTGTTGATTAATGTTCTAGAAGAGTAGATCTGACAGTAGTTCCACCTGCAAGTCAAATCACAGGTTTATATGAATAATTACATCATTCCACATAATCAAAAGTAATAATAAATGATGTATTATTTTTTTTTTTTAAAGTGCTGTTATTAAACAAAGGAAAGCATATTATTGTCGATGGGGGTTGGCTTTCCGTTAAAAGACCATTGATTTAATATTTATGGAAGGAGTCTCCAGTGTCAAGTCAGTATGTGCAGTTTTTGTTATCTTAATTTACTGTTTATCGGTGCTGTATAACATAAGTGATAAAGGGAAATAACTTATTTTGCAGCTGTTCCACAACATTAAATGTAACTGTAAATGAATTAAAAACTTTGATGTCATAGTTAAATAATAATAATAATAATAATAACAATAATAATAAATTGCAGTGGTATAAAGAAATAAAAGGCTATACACATTTAAGTGATTTATAGGAACTAATGTGTTTCGTGAACGTTCCACAACACTAAATGTAAACTGTAAATAAACTGTTTTTAAAAAAACAATGTCATTAATAAAGTGTTGTTTTTTTTTTATTGTCATTGTTGGCAAATCATTGTGGTATAAGAGGAATAAAACACCTTAGGAAGATAACATCAGTGTGATAACTAACTTTTGCATTGGTTATTTTCCTACTTATTTATTTTTGACTCTTATTTTGACTCTTATGGCATTAGCTAATATCTTATAAATGTCAATAAAGACACAAAATGTATTGTTTTATGTAGTTTTTCTGTGCTTTAGAAGCATCAGACAGAAACGGTGCATGCTTCTGACTTGGTTCCTGTGTGATTTAATTCGAAATAAAAATAGAAATATCTTATTATAGATGAATACATTGTTTTGCCTGTTCAAAGTCTGTAAAATCCACTTGTTTTAAAAAGCTACTGAACAATTGAAACCTACTCGATCTGTAACAACCCAAATCTTGCAAACCTTGTTAACGTAAAATCTCTTCATTGCTGCCCCGCCTAAAGTTTACTTTATTGTATTTCGCAGTTCTACAATGAGGAAGAGGCAAAGAAGTACTCTCAGAAGTAAGTGTCTTTGATGATCTGACAAACTCAAGCGGTTGACATGCTGAAGTCATGCTCAGCAGTTTTGTGTTTCTGTAAGGCTGTCAGTGATAAAAACGCTTGCTGTAATGTGCTCTGTAAAGCTCTCGGATGATCGAGATCCAGACCCAGATGTCGGAGAGAGCGGTGGAGCTGCTGAACTTGCCAGAAGATCAGCCTTGCTATTTGCTGGATGTAGGGTATGTATTTATGGTGTTTGGGGTGAAATGCGTATAAAAACACACAGTAGTTTAGGTACAGGGTCTAAAACACTTGCAGTACTTTGTAGCATTTCAACTTTTTATTTATTTATTTATTTTATTCCTTCCTTGGCCATTTTCCCCCTCCCAGGTCAGTTTTTCTAGAACAACACAGATATTTGACTGGCTAGTGCAGAGAGAATGTGAGCGGTTCTGTATTGTGCTGTGTATGTTACAGTCTTCTGTTTGCATGTTCCTGTGTCTCTGCAGCTGTGGCTCTGGACTCAGTGGAGATTATTTATCAGAAGAAGGCCATTACTGGGTCGGTGTGGACATCAGCACTGCCATGTTGAGTGAGTGCGAGTATTCACATCCACATACTGTAACAATATTACATACAAGTAGTTCATGTAGTAGCAGTAGTGGTGGTTGTTATTATTAGACTTAGATTTACGTAATGTGGAGCGTCTGCTCTGCAATATAGTGACAAAAAATGTTCATTTGGTTCTTCTGAATTACATGAACATATGAGAGATTGGTTGCTCTTTTCTTCTGTAAGATGTTGCCTTGGACAGAGAGGTGGATGGAGATCTTGTTCTCGGAGACATGGGGCAAGGAATGCCTTTCAGACCAGGGACTTTCGACGGCTGTATCAGGTACACAATGTCCAGACGTTCTAAGAAAATTATCATTATTTATTTTTATATATCCAGGACAACATTTTCTCAGGAAAGGCTCCAATATATCCCAGTTCACTTCTACCTATTTCCTACTTAGATTTTCTAATTCTAGAATATTGAACTATATTGAAATATATTTAAACCAAAAAAAAAAAATACTTGGGCCATTCCTTGAAGTGTAAGCAAAAAAAAAAAGTTATATGAAGGTGTTCAAAAACCCAAAAATATAATTGAAGACATCATTGTCCTCTACAGTATCTCCGCACTGCAGTGGCTGTGTAACGCAGACAAGAAGACGCACAGTCCTCCTAAGAGACTCTATAGTTTCTTCAGCACACTGTACTCCTCTCTGGTAGGAATTTCTTCCAGCTAACACGAAACAGAGATTCGTTCTGTATTTGGAATGAAATATCTGTTCTGTTTGATTCATTTTTAGACAAGAGGTGGCCGTGCCGTCTTCCAGATTTATCCGGAAAATTCAGAACAGGTGACCGCTACAGATTAAATCAAGCTTATTTGAATTTTTTTAATTAAGACTTGGGGGGCATGCTGTTATCGGAAAATATTTCACACTAATCATAACATTAAATAAAGTTATTAAAGAACAACACATTGTACTTTTTATCCATTTATAGTTATTTTGTTATTATAAAAATAATAATAGTTATTCTTATATATATATATATATATATATATATATATATATATATATATATATATATATATATATATATATATATATATATATATATATATATATATATATATCTATTAACAGATATTAAAAGAAATAAAAGCTATAAATAACCAAAAATTGAGAGATCCAAAAATGTAAATATATAAAAAAACACTTCAAATAACACAACAAAATTTGTCAGTGAGAATTTTTCCTTCACCTCTAGAGGCCGCTCTCGTACTACTTAAGGACAACAGACTCTACTCGAGCTCTTCTGCAATGGGCGCAACCGGGAAAAACTATCGGTGTGGATTTTTGCCAATAACGACAGTTAGGATAACGGTTATCGGTGCTAATTGATGAGCAAAAGGCATAGATCGGGCAACGTCTAGTATTAGAAAGAGTGAACTGGACATATGTGATTATTCAAAGAAAACCTTGTTGCCGTGACAGGAAGTGAACAAGAACGTGTTATTAACGCAGAGTTAACTTTGGCATCTTGTTCCAGCTGGAGCTGATCACAGCCCAGGCCATGAGGGCAGGCTTCACCGGAGGCATGGTGGTCGACTACCCCAACAGCAGCAAAGCCAAAAAGTATGTGCTCCCCATTTTACAACACACACTGCAAACTCACTTGTTCTATCATGTCAGTGTGAATTTCTAATAAACTAATCATCACATGCGCACTTCCGGAAGGTTCTTCCTCTGCCTCTTCGCTGGTGTGTCTGGTGTCTTGCCCAAGGTATGTAGCTCAATTCATTAATTAATTAATGTAGCTTATTTAATCAAACGGTTGAGCAAAAGATTTTGCTTTAAAATATTAAGACACATTTGTTTTGCTGTATTTAAGGGTTTAGGGACGGAGCCTGTCGACAGGAACGTTTCAAATCAAGCACAGTTCACAGGACAGAGGTAAGAGGGTAGTTTTCTTTCTGTAGATTCAAAGTAAATGAGCTGTTTAGGGCTAGGGTAGAAACACCCTTGACCTTGGTATTGACACAAAAGGGAAAATGTAGCCTGATACAAACAAACATTGGATTTTAAAGCAAAGCCGTTCATACTAAAGCGTGTTAAAATTGCAGACGTAAATGAATTATTTGTATTCATTATTTCTGCGAAGCTAAGCAGTTTTTGAGATCATAAATGCAAATGAAGTGATGCACCAAAACACAAGTTATTTGTTTTTCATTATTTTAATGGATTTTGCTTAGTTTCTATGAATTATTGAATCAGTTAAGCACGTTTTATATTTCCCATCACTATCGAAATGATTTATGAAGTGTTATGTTGTAGTACGATGAATTGTATCCTTAAAAAAAGGGTGGGCGGGGGTGGGATTGTCAATTGTCATCAGTTGTTTTCAAATTTTTTGGATTTTTTTTTCCATGGACGCAATTTGTTTTGGCTTAAATTCTGGTACATATAATTTAGTCAATATTTATTATTTTATATATTTAATGTGCATGCTATTTATATGTTTGGGGGGGGGAAACGAAAAGTTTATATATATATATATATATATATATATATATATATATATATAATTAAAAAATTTGTTTACTTATTTTGATTTTTTTATTTTGTATTAAATTATATTGTACATTTATTTCTTGCAGTGTAAAGAGGTAATGATTACTATGCATGAACCCTACCCCTCATACATCAATCAAACATCAACATAACTTAATAAGCATGCATTAACCTGATAACTGTTTCACTGTTTAGTACATGGATGTAGACAAATTGTCACCCCCTTAGTCGGAGGTCTTGTCCATAGCTCAGTGCAGGTTTCATTTCTGTCCTGTTCTGAATGGACGTGGACCAACAGAGACAGAGGGCAGTAGTTCTGTCTGACTCTAGCCTCGTCATGACAGTTTTTCCTCCCTCTGACATTAACACAAATCTTAAACAGTTTCCTAGACAGTTCATGTACCAGACAGTAATTTTGGTAAACACCACTGCTTGTTTTAATTGTCGAATTCAAGTCACTCAATGTTGCGTGTCCTTTTGTCGAACCAAAGATCTCGCTTCAAAAACTTGAAAGGCAAGTCCCTGAAAAAGAGCAAGGACTGGATCAAGGAGAAGAAGGAGAGGAGGCGAAGGCAGGGAAGGTACGTATCTCTGGTGTCTTCCACGCATTTTAGGCCTGCCACGATTATAATGTTATCGACTTCTCGTACAAGGTATAGACGTGACCTCGATCATGTTTGCTGACCTCGATATCGCCCATTGTGTTTTCCTGCGTGTTTGTGTCCGGAGACTTATGTAGTACGTTAAGACTTTATTGAGCCCACGCTGGGGGAAATTCCCTCGTTGCAGCTCAGTTACACACACAAAAAAAATTATAGGAAAGAGTACACATTAAATAGGAATTGAATTGGGAAAAACATGTCTAAAAATATATACAATACGAACAGAAAAATAAGAATAATAGTAGTGAAAAATAATAATAATAATGGTAATATGTACATCATGAACACCTCGATGTATGTATGGGTGAATACAAATATGAATATATACAGATGAGTAACAACTCGTTTATATACAGAAAAGTGATCAATGGATTATTGCACAGTTAACATTAAAGGGTGAGAAATCAATGGGATGGGATCTGGATGGAAGCAGATGTTGCTCTGAAACCTGTATATACCTTTCAGCATTGATGGTGCCTTTCCAGATGTGCAAACTACCCATTCAGCATTCAGTCCATTCAATGCCCAGGCATTAACATACCATCAGAGATGCAGGCTTTTGAACTGAGCGCTGATCAAAAAGCTGGATGGTCCCTCTCCTCTTTAGTCCTCTTTAGTTTAGAGGACACAGCGTCCATGGTTTCCAACAAGAATTTCAAATTTCCATTCGTCTGACCACAGAACAGCTTTCCACTTTGCCTCAGTCCATTTTAAATGAGCTTTGGCCCAGAGAAGACAGCAGCGTTTCTGGATCATGTTCACATATGGCTTCTTCTTTGCATGATAGAGCTTTAACCAGCTTTTGTGGACGGCACGGTGAACTGCGTTCACAGATGATGAGTTGTGGAGCTGCTTCTGAGCCCATGCAGTGATTTCCATTACAAAATCAAGCCTGTTTTTAATCAAGTGCTGCCTGAGGGCCCGAAGATCACGGGCATACAAGACTGATTTTTACCCTTCCCTTTTTACCTGTCTCCAGATTCTCTGAATCTTTTGATGATATTATGTACTGTAGATGATGAGACATTCATAGTCTTCACAATTTAACGTAGAGGAACATTATTCTGAAATTTTTAGACGCAATTTTTAACAGATTGGTGAACCGTCTGTGCCCATCTTTACTTCTGAAAGACTCCGCCTCTCTAAATACTCTTTTTATACCCAATCATGTTACTGACCTGCTCCCAGTTAACCTCCAGCTGTTTCTTTTTACTAACACTTACTTCTCCAGCCTTTTGTTGCCCGCGTCCCAACTTTTTTGAGACGTGTTGCGGCCATCAAATTCACAATTACCTCATTTTTTTTCTTAAAATGGTATATTTCCTCAGTTTAAACATTTGATGTGTGTTCCACATTCTGTAGTGAATAACATATTGGGTTTATGCGATTTGCAAATCTTTGCATTCTGTTTTTATTTACATTTAACACAGTGTCCCAACTTTTTTAGAGTTGGGATTGTACATTTATTAATATTGATGATCTCGTTTCAGAGATGTGAGGGCAGACACGAAATACACAGGCCGCAATAGGAGACCTCGCTTCTGAAGACGGTTGTGACCGATGGTCTGCTTCAAGCTTCGTCTTCGCCTGTTCTGATGGACTTTACGGTCTAAACAAGATGGCCGACTCTGTGGACTTGTGCAGTGTTGGAATTTCTCTTTTCTGAACACGTGCTATGTAATGAAATATGGCTAAAGTGAATGGGAGAAATGACTGCCTTGGCTCTATAATATGGTTTTAGACAGTGAATAATTTCTTATTCATTTTGAAGGCACGAAACGCTGTTATTAACTAAAAATAGCCACCCTTGCTTGTGTATTATAATGTTTCCAGACTATTAAAAGGTTCAGTCAAGGCATGATGCTTAATGAGTGATGATGATTTATGGCTAGAGTCAGAGTTTGTGTAGCATTTTGAGTGAGTGACATTGAGCACTCGTTTCTATTTACCCCATGCTTATGGCGGTTTCCTCCCTGGTACGTTGGTGACACTAAATTGACCTCTAGAGTATCACTGAGTTTGTGAGTGCATGGTGTCCTGTGATGGACTGCTGTCCCATTCAAGGTGTATTCCCAGCCCATGCCCAGGATTCCCGAGATAGGCTCGGAATCTAGGATAAAGGAATTACTAAAGATGAATGAATAGAATAAAGAGCGTTACTAATGTCCTCCAGCAGAGGGTGCTCTCAACACAAGGGCCTCCTAACACCACATACTGTACTAATGTACTAAACAATAGTCTAATCAAAATGATAACACATTATATCACTTATAATTGTGGTAATTAGCATAATATTGATGGTTTATATATTTTTTACATATTTTTTTGGCTTTTAACGTAGCTTTCATCTGCACTTAAAAAAACAAAACCCAAAAGCCCTGAAAGATCTGGATTACTTATGTATTTGGTTTATTTTTTAAAAGATGGATTGACGAAACAGACAGATAACTTCTTATTTAAAATAATTAATAAAAAATTAAATCTTTGTTAAATATATGTGTTCAACAATTTTCGGCACCCCTTTGAATTCACATGAGAGAAACTTTCTTTTTTTTTCTTTTCTTTTTTAGTACACCTGCGTGGTTAGGAACAAGAACTTGTTGAACCATGACTTCCTGATTCACAGGGGTTTAAATACGAGGTAACACACAGGCCAAATTCCCTTAGTGATTCATAACAATGGGTAAGACCAAGGGATATAGCCGTGATGTGCGGCAAAAGGTTGTTGAGCTTCACAAAATGAGAAGTGGCTATAAGAAAATAGCACAAGCATTGAAAATGCCCATTTCCATCATCCGGGCAATATTTAAGAAGGAATAGTCTCAGATCTCCTGCCATGTATTCTCCAACCTCATCAGGTGTTATAGGAGAAGACTCCAAGCTGTTATCTTGGCATACGGAGGTAGCACAGTATTGACTAAAAGGGTGCAGATAATTGATGCACACCTATATTTAACAGAGAGATTTTGTTTTGCTTGCAATTGTTTGATATCCACGAAAGAGGAGTATTTTTGTGAATCTTTTTTTTTAACAAAAGATTATTATTGTATTAAACGATACAAACTAATGATCACTGCCGCCTTTGCTCATATTTACCAAGGGTGCCAATATTACTGGAGGACTGTGTGTGTGTATTTAATAATATATTTAATAAATTAACAATTAAACAATTTTCCTTAAAGATCTATTTGAATGATTGATAATCAATCAGTGTTATTTAAAGGAATAAAGTGAAGGTTCCTGTACCATAAAGTCCACTTTCCATAAGAACCACCAAAGGTTCTCCTAGGAACCCTTTTTTAGAATGTGTGTGTTTAGATTTTTATTCTTAATTTTTTATTATTTAATTTTTTTTTAAGGCCTTAATTTTTTTAATGACACGCTTACGGTGTCATTCACAACAACCTCATCCATCAACCCAACATCAAACAGTTCGGCGGCTGATGACGCGTGAAGAAGCGCTGGGCGTGCCGCAATAATCTACATCCCAAAGCGTCACGTGACTGCACTAAATAGCACGCCAGAAATAATCCTCCACCTGTACGACACGCGGTGTTAGTACAGTCAGCCTGCTGTCCGTCAATCCCACCTTCCTCTAGAACCCGAGCTGAAACCGGAGGAGGTGGGAGGAAGAAGAAGAAGAAGAAGAAAAATATCACGCGCTCCGGTTACGCGAGAGATGCGCGCGCCACCCTGCACGCTCCCACTCGTTACGCTCTTTTGCACAGAATTAATTTCGCCAGGAAAGCGCGCGCGCTGATCTCGGCTGGGGGGCTTGAGGGTCGTCTCGGTAGAGTGCAGGACGTAGTTTGGAAACATGAAGGACCGCACGCACGAGCTGAGGCATGTAAGTATAAACGCTTTCCGGTCGAACGTCACTTTTATTTCTCTTTATTGCTCTTTCTCAAGTTGCGCGCGACGTGTCGAGCGCAAGCGGTGTTAGGCTGGATCCAAGCGCACGAGCACGCGAGCGGCCGGATAGTACAAATAACTGATCCAAACAAACCGCCACCTGTTTCTAATCCACTGGACACAAGTGAGCGGATTGAGCCTACACCAGGGAGACGGTGCAGTCCGGGGTGTGAGACAGATGCGTGCATTTAAACCCGCCTGCTTTGATCACATAGTCTGGTTTCCATGGATTTGAAATGTCACGGCTCAATGGCAATAATAATAATAATAATAATAATAATAATAAAATCACATCTAGTCCACGCGTGCAAAATTTGGTTGCCAAATCCGAAATGATGAAGCTATAAGTGGCCTGATTTACGCGTAACGGAGCACAGCACGTGAAAATCTGAACCAGGAAAGTGGCCCCCGGTCCGGTGCGCATGCTCCGTATACCCGAACGCGGGCTGCGATCTGAGAGTCCCCGCCCGGAACCGTCTGAACGCCCGTTTTTTTTTTTTTTTGGGACCCCTTTAACAATAGCTTCAGAAATGAGATTCAGACTTGTGGATCCCTGGTGAACAGGTGGCACAGAATTTCTCCTAGGGGTGTGTGAATGTGTGTGTTCTGATAGACTTTCCATACAGGGTGTGTTCCCCGGGATAGTCTTTGGACCCTCCGGTACTGCTGTCTTAGAGCTCTACGGTTCCTGGTTCGATCCTGCGTGAACCCGGGTTCCCGCGGATTTCTTCTAGGTTCTCAGGTTTCCTCTAATTTCCCAAAAACATGTCAGTAGGTGGATTGGATACGTTCAGTTTCCCCCTAGGTGTGAATGTACGGGTAGCTGGTGCCCTGGCATCACTTTCAGCGTATTCTCACCTTGTGATCTACTGTGCCGCTGACCAGGATTAAGCACTTACTGAAAGTGAGTGAGGCGTTGGAGGTACTTCGTTGTACCCTTAATGATACAAAGCAACAAGGCAATGTACAGTTTGGTACCTGGGAGTAACTAACCAAAGAACTATTCGATAAACATTATATGGAGGATTGTGTACTCTAGCTTACAAGTAATATCCAACAATTAGCAATAGACACACTACATTATTTATCACGTAAACGATAATAAATGCTGGGATCCATTTTGGACCCCTGAGCTACAGAAAAATTTGGATCCCTTGTTAACTTAGGGCCCTTAGAGTCATCCATTCAAAATGGTTGCCACTGATGTTAATATTTGTTAATATTTACATTTCATTTTAAATGTAGTGTATCATTGATGGAAATGTTACAAATGGCATATCATTAATCTAGCTATATTTTATCTAACCTTTTTATTATTATTATTATTAATATTATTATTATTATTATTATTATTATTATTATTATTATTATTATTATTAGCAGCAGCAGCAGTAGTACAAGTTTTAGTAAAAGTAGCAATAGTACTAGTTCTAGTAGTAGTAGTAGTAGTTCTACTTGTTGTAGTAATAGTAGTAGTAGTCCTAGTTGTTCTAGTAGTAGTCATAGTAGTAGTCCTTGTTGTAGTAGTTCTAGTTGTAGTAGTAATAGTAGTAGTACTAGTAGTAGTCCTAGTTGCAATAGTAGTAGTAGTAGTAGTAGTAGTAGTAGTAGTAGTAGTCCTAGTTGTTGTAGTAGTAGTAGTAGTAGTAGTAGTAATAGTAATAATAGTAGTCCTAGTTGTAGTAGTAGTTCTAGTTGTTGTAGTAATAGTAGTAGTAGTCCTAGTTGTTCTAGTAGTAGTAGTAGTCCTAGTTGTAGTAGTAGTCCTAGTTGCAATAGTAGTAGTAGTAGTCTTAGTTGTTGTAGTAGTAGTAGTAGTAGTAGTAGTAGTCCTAGTTGTTATAGTAGTAGTAGTAGTAGTAGTAGTAGTCCTAGTTGTTGTAGTAGTAGTAGTAGTAGTAGTAGTAGTAGTAGTAGTAGTAGTCCTAGTTGTTGTAGTAGTAGTAGTAGTAGTTGTTGTAGTAGTAGTCCTAGTTGCAATAGTAGTAGTAGTAGTCTTAGTTGTTGTTGTAGTAGTAGTAGTAGTAGTAGTAGTAGTCCGTAGTAGTAGTCCTAGTTGTTGTAGTAGTAGTAGTCCTAGTTGCAATAGTAGTAGTAGTAGTCTTAGTTGTTGTTGTAGTAGTAGTAGTAGTAGTAGTAGTAGTAGTCCTAGTTGCAATAGTAGTAGTAGTAGTCCTAGTTGCAATAGTAGTAGTAGTAGTAGTAGTAGTAGTAGTAGTCCTAGTTGTTGTAGTAGTAGTCCTAGTAGTAGTAGTACTAGTAGTAGTAGTACTAGTAGTAGTAGTAGTAGTAGTAGTAGTAGTAGTAGTAGTAGTAGTAGTAGTAGTAGTTCTAGTAGTAGTAGTAATAGCAGTCTTAGTTGTTGTTGTTGTAGTAGTCCTAGTAGTAGTAGTAGTAGTAGTAGTAGTAGTAGTAGTAGTAGTCCTAGTTGTTGTAGTAGTAGTAGTAATAGCAGTCTTAGTTGTTGTTGTTGTAGTAGTAGTAGTCCTAGTAGTAGTAGTACTAGTAGTAGTAGTAGTAGTAGTAGTAGTAGTAGTAGTATAGTCCTAGTTGTTGTAGTAGTAGTCCTGGTAGTAGTAGTAGTAGTAGTAATAGCAGTCTTAGTTGTTGTTGTTGTAGTAGTAGTAGTCCTAGTTGTAGTAGTAATAGTAGTAGTAGTAGTACTAGTAGTAGTCCTGGTTGCAATGGTAGTAATAATGGCAATACTAGTAGTAGTCCTAGTTGTTGTAGTAGTAGTTCTAGTTGTTGTAGTAATAGTAGTAGTTCTAGTTGTTGTAGTAATAGTAGTAGTCCTAGTTGTATCAATAGTAAGAGAAATCGCTTTAATTGGAGTTTCATTGGACAATTATGTTTTCACCATATTTTAATAACATCTATAAGATCAAGAGCGCAGAGACTCAAATGTATCATATAGGAATGAATTAGCAGATTTCCTTTCTAACCCCAGACTGACAACATTACCGTGACTATGAATTCTTCATTTGAACAGTCGATTTTTATGTATAGTCACTGTTAAGTCCATCTGGTACATCCATCTGTTGTGTCTAGACATTGCACACATTTTATGTATTTGCTGTTACATTTGAGTATTTCACATTAGAGCGCTGTCCCTTCAGACTGCTGTACTTAATCACTCATAACCGGACCTGCTGGAATCCTTTCCTGCTAAAATAATCCAACAACCTGTTACAATCATTTCTTTCATCTACAACATTGTAAGCTCATTTGAAAATCATTGACAGCTTCCGTTTGACTGAACAAATATCACAGCCGTGAGCGGAGTTTTGTCTCGCCGATAAGGGGGCAGAGACTGGCCTGCCCCTGGCCTTTGGAAATTCAAACTCTGCTCTGCGGAAACCTGGCCACACATTGATTTTTTAGAAATGACACGGTGACTAATTTTCCTCATGGTTGTGGTTTCCCTTCATGCTATTGACTGGTTCAGGCAGAGCCTATTAGGTCTGTTTCTCCTCCAGACTGTGTGTGTGTGTGTGTGTGTGTGTGTGTGTGTGTGTGTGTGTGTGTGTGTGTGTGTGTGGTAGGTGGTAATCTGTAGGCTGCTAAAATCAGTATGACTTTTTACCCGCCTCGGCTTATTGTGTGTGGGCATGAATTATTTTAGTGGGGACCAAACATCACAGGAAGTATAGAAATATCAGACAGTTGTGTCTTTCTGGGGACATTTGACAGGTCCCCACAAGGAAACTACTTTTTGTTTTAAACCAAAAGGTTTCCTTTTGGTAACCGCGGTTATTGTCAGTGTTAGATTTAGATGTCGAATAGCATTAAATAGCTGCAGTAATCATTCAGTGAAAGGTCCTCACGAGGATAGTAAGACAAGCATGCTTGTGTGTATTTACGGGTCACTGAAGCATTGAATGACCTCGGGTCACAGAGGAGAAAAGAAACTGCCGTAGAGGGACTGTGAGCTGTACATAATGAGACAAAGGGGAACAAAATGGAGTAATTTGATGGTGGCTTCCTGGGTGAACCGTGCTGGGGGGGGCAATTGAGTCCTCCTTTTATATCATATTCACTGCTGTAATCGTTTACACACCCCAGCATGGTGAAAATGAGACAGTGTCCCGCAAGAACTGGATGAAATAGATCAGCAGTTAAAATGGGTGTTCGAGACAACTCTGGAAAAATGAGAACTGGGGGGGGGAAAAAATTCCTTCTGAAGCCGTGTACTATGGCTGGAGTTGATGAACTACTCTGTTGATGGACATGAGCTTCTGTGCTGTGTGCTCTCAGTTTCAGAACCAACGATTTCTTTGCTGTTGTATTTAACTGCACTAATAATGATGTCCTGAATCGGTTTTTGCTTTAACTACGGAGAAGACGTACTGCGTCTGTATTGTATTAATGACCGAGTGGTATAAATGAGTAGTCATGAAAGCCGTAATACACAGATACAGAGATATACAACAACTGTGGTGTGTATGGCTATCTTATTATTATATTTTTGATTATAGTCTTTACTTCATTGGTCCTCACAGCCTCGTCAAAATCTCTGCAAGCCTGAATGGGAAAGAAACAGTTGACGTGTGTGAGTGTGTGTTTGAGAGAGAGAGAGAGAGAGGGGCTAATATTTGTTTTAGGCACATATGGAAGCTCTCTTTCCAAATATAGCCCTGGCGACCAAACCTATTTAGCAGCCGTGTGGAACATCTGTCTGTGGCCACTGTCAATTATATTTATTCATTAGGTTCTGGTTTATAGCTGTCAGCTGGCATCAGCGGCGGCAGCAGTAAAGTGCTGCAGGTCATGCTGGGAGTAACGGCCTCCTGACAGGTGCTGGGAATCTTTACACCCTCGCTGTTTATGGTTGCTGAACCCAAACCTAATGACATTTTGACACCAGCTAGATCTCAAATGGTGCCAGATTTCAGACAATCAAAATGAAGAAAAGTGAGATTCCAGAGCAGATCATAAAAGTTTTTGGGTTCCCTTCTTCTCTTCTCTTCTCTTCTCTTCTCTTCTCTTCTCTTCTCTTCTCTCCTCTCCTCTCCTCTCCTCTCCTCTCCTCTCTCCTCTCCTCCTCTCTCTCCTCTCCTCTCTTCTCCTCTCCTCTCCTCCTCTCCTCCTCCTCTCCTCTCCTCTCTCTCCTCTCCTCTCCTCCTCCTCTCCTCTCCTCCTCTCTCCCCTCCTCTCCTCTCCTCTCCTCTCCTCTCCTCTCCTCTCCTCTCCTCTCCTCTCCTCTCCTCTCCTCTCCTCTCCTCTCCTCTCCTCTCCTCTTCTCTTCTCTTCTCTTCTCTTCTCTTCCCTTCTCTTCTCTTCTCTCCTCTTCACTTCTCTTACCTTCTCTTCTCATTTCTTCTCTTCACTTCTCTTCCCTTCTCAAGAAGCTGTGTTATGTATATTAACAAGAAGGTGGTGTTCGGACACTGCCTCATGAATGTACTGTATGCTCAATGTGACAGGAAATGATCAGACGAGTGTTCCACATAAACAGATAAAACCCCTTTACTTGAACAACTTTTTACTTTTATAAAAAAGGTCCAACTAGGTCCATTGTTACCATTTTTTTTTCAGAGAAAGTAGCTAAGACATGCTCATAAAAAACAAAACAAAAAAAAACACTAAACGTTGCCAGGTGATGTCACATAATTTGCGTATTCACTGAATCATCAATCATTTGAAAATAAGGAAGAATTTCAAAACACATATACTGTATATAGAACAGAATAAAATGGATTATCTGAATAGAAAATAATAAATTATGACAAAGAACCGCGAAAGTAGGACAAACGATTTTGGGAATAATGTTGATCAGTGATTGGATGTTGAGGAATAATGTTGATCAGTGTTAGTTTTTGATGACCAATGGCAATCTGTGATTGGTCCTTGGAAATAATAATGATCTTGGGAACAATGGCAATTAGTGATTGGTTGTTGGGGAATAATAAGCAGTGATTGTTTGGAGCAAAGATGATCAATGATTTGTTGATGGGGGGAAAAAAATCTTGATCTGTGATTGGGTGTTGGGGAACAATTGTTATAAGTGGTCCTAAGGAACAATAGTGATCAGTGATTGGTTACTGGGAAAAATGGTAATCAATCATGGGTTACTGGGAACAATGGTGATCAGTGATTGGTCTTTGAAATGAGACTTTCTGCACAGCCATAAGCAATTAATAAACACACTGATGTGTTTTCTACATGAATGACTTTCTGGTTTGAAAGTCCCATGGCCCATGTCTGAAAATGGTCAAACCCTGGCACCCCCCGTGCCCCCCATTGTAGCACACCCACACAATTATTTCCAATAAACTTGACTGTTTGACTTCTTTTTTCCACAGAGAGATGTTCATCTGTGTTTGATATTAAAGTTGAAGCCATTCATTTGCAGTCACATGATGCTGTCTGGCCTTCTAGGTTCGAGCAGTTCTCTCGCAGCGGGCAATGATACAGTTTTACACTAATGTGTGCAATTAGGTGACTCACGCCTTACTAAAACCTGGTGGTATTGTTCCTTGTGCTTTAGTTTTGAAGGCCTGTGTGATTTAACATTATGAATCATAATCTGATGGCTAGAGAAATCTGATTTCACAAAATGGATTTTAAATGGATTAGATCGTGGCTCAAAATGTTCCTTCTTGAGGTTGTTCCCCAATAATTGCTTTGGCCAATTACTTGTGGGTTTTCTTAATATTGTGATCCTCACTGTGTTTAATATATAATGTAGTTTATATAGAATATAGTTTATATATAGTATGTATGCTCAGTGTAATATTCATGCCTCATTAGGTCTATTGAATCTGCACGAAATATCCAGTAGGGGGAAAATCAATGTAGACGTTTGTGATTGCATAAGTATTCACTCCCGTTGCTGTGAAATCTATATATGGAACGTCCACCATACAAGTACTGGTTGCACTAGAACTAACTGACGAACAGGGTGAATGCATATACAATGGTAACTATTGTGCTTATTATTTGCGGAGGTTATTTGTTATTTGCCAATTTCTGTATGTTCACATAGACCAGGGGTGTCCAATCTTATCCGGAAAGGGCCGGTGTGGGTGCAGGTTTTCATTCCAACCAAGCAGAAGCCATACCTGAGTCTATTGAAAGCCAAGATCAACTGATTAAACAGGTGGAATCAGGTGTGGCCCCTACTTGGTTGGAATGAAAACCTGCACCCATACTGGCCCTTTCCGGATAAGATTGGACACCCCTGGTCTGGAATAAAAACATTGTTCAAACTCGAAAAGACATGGTTTTATTGACCATTTGTTGCTCATTAACCCGAGCGTAAATTTTTGACTCCCAAACTAGACCCGTCTGTCCTGTCTCTGATAGCCAGAATGGTGATTATCCTCAAGATGCTGCAGTCTGAGTCTCATGAAGAGTTCTTTTAGTTTATGCCAAATAGAAAATGGCAAAAGAGAGCCACATTGGTGCCATAAAAAGCCACGAACCAGATGGAGTTGGATGAAAAACCATTACCTTTGCTTGGATCCACTATTCAGTGTACTCTAGGTTTGAGCCTTGGTCAATCATACATTTGAAGGCCCCCTATAGTCAAGATTTATGTGATCACATGTTTGTATTGCATTTAAATGTCATTGCGAATTATTACTTATTAAGATGATCCTAATAAAACATTCATTAACAGATTGTGTGGTAACGTTCTCAAAGTGAGATTATACAGTGAAGATCCTATAATGGATGGGATTAAAGAAAATGACTGTTCTTACGTCATCATTCAGCATGCTCTAGAAAACAAGGTTGCACAAAAAGAAACATTCTTCAAAGTGAGCTTGAGTAAAGTTGAAGTTTTTTCCTGTCCGTTTGCATGTTTTGTATATGTTTTACCATGGCCTCTACCTTATCTGTCGCTATCCCATTAGTTTTGGACCACCCTTGTTGACCTATTTCATTTCTGACATTGCCAACACTTTGTCACTGACCATCTTTTGGACATATAATGTGAGGAGGCCACCTTATATATCCTAAAACCACCGATCTCAATTGCATCCATAACTTTACAATTGACTTAAGTATCAGTATGAAATAAATTGATAAATAATAGTACATTGGGGGTTTCACAGCAACGGCCATGAACACTTATGCAGACTTTTATGTTCTACATTTGAAAATAATTTTGCAAACTACAATCATTTCATGACGTAGATTCATGACATGATCTCAATTTAGTCAATTACAGTTCCAGGTTGGAACACTACAAAATGTGGAACCGGTTCAGGGGGGTGAATACTTTTTTTAAAATCTTTCACTTGTATCATAACTTAAGCCTTCTAGCTGGTCTTAGATTAAGCAACTGGACAATTTATTTATTGTAAATATATATATATATATATATATATACAGTGGTGTGAAAAAGTGTTTGCCCCCTTCCTCATTTCCTGTTCCTTTGCATGTTTGTCACACTTAAGTGTTTCGGAACATCAAACCAATTTAAACAATAGTCAAGGACAACACAAGTAAACACAAAATGCAATTTGTAAATGAAGGTGTTTATTATTAAAGGTGAAAAAAAATCCAAACCATCATGGCCCTGTGTGAAAAAGTGATTGCCCCCTAAACCTAATAACTGGTTAGGCCACCCTTAGCAGCAACAACTGCAACCAAGCGTTTGCGATAACGTGCAATGAGGCTTTTACAGCGTCCTGGAGGAATTTTGGCCCACTCATCTTTGCAGAATTGTCCTAATTCAGTTACATTAGAGGGTTTTCGAGCATGAACGGCCTTTTTAAGGTCATACCACAACATCTCAATAGGATTCAGGTCAGGACTTTGGCTAGGCCACTCCAAAGTCTTCATTTTGTTTTTCTTCAGCCATTCGGTGGTGGACTTGCTGGTGTGTTTAGGATTATTGTCCTGCTGCAGAACCCAAGTTCGTTTCAGCTTGAGTACACGAACAGATGGTCGGACATTCTCCTTCAGGATCTCTTGGTAGACAGCAGAATTCATAGTTCCTTTTATCACGGCAAGTCTTTCAGGTCCTGAAGCAGCAAAACAGCCCCAGACAATCACACTACCACCACCATATTTTACTGTTGGTATAATGTTCTTTTTATGAAATGCAGTGTTCCTTCTACGCCAGATATACTTGGACACACACCTTCCAAAGAGTTCCACTTTTGTCTCATCGGTCCACAGAATGTTTTCCCAAAAGTCTTGGGGATCATCAAGATGTGTTGTGGAGAAATTGAGACGAGCTTTGATGTTCTTTTTGCTCAGCAGTGGTTTTCTCCTTGGAACTCCTGATGGTGGAGGCATGAACGCTGACCTTAACTGAGGCAAGTGAGGCCTGCAGTTCTTCGGACATTGTTGTGGGGTCTTTTGTGACCTCTTGGATGAGTCGTCGCTGCACTCTTGGGGTAATTTTGGGCGGCCGGCCACTCCTGGGAAGGTTCACCACTGTTCCATGTCTTCGCCATTTGTGGATAATGGCTCTCACTGTGGTTCGCTGGATTCCCAAAGCTTTGGAAATGGCTTTATAACCCTTTCCAGACTGATAGATCTCAATTACTTTCTTTCTCAATTGTTCCTGAATTTCTTTGGGTCTCGGCATGATGTGTAGCTTTTAAGGATCTTCTGGTGGACCCTACTGTGTCAAGCAGCTCCTATTAAAGTGATGCCTTGATTGTGAACAGGTGTGGCAATAATCAGGCCTGGGTGTGGCTAGAGAAATTGAACTCAGGTGTGGAAAACCACAGTTATAGTATGTTTATAGACAAGGGGGGAATCACTTTTTCACACAGGCCCATGATGGTTTGGATTTTTTTTCACCTTTAATAATAAACACCTTCATTTACAAATTGCATTTTGTGTTTACTTGTGTTTTCCTTGACTATTGTTTAAATTGGTTTGATGTTCTGAAACACTTAAGTGTGACAAACATGCAAAGGAACAGGAAATGAGGAAGGGGGCAAACACTTTTTCACACCACTGTATATATATATATATATATATATAGGTATTTATAGGGGTATATTTAGGGCTGAAAACATACACTTTAACCTCTTTCATTGATTGGTTGAAAATATGGTGATGGATATATGCTAAACACTTTGCTAAGTGCACATCACAAATCACAAGGTCACAAAAACCACTCAAACATGGAGAACATAGATCCATGTTTAGATCATAATTAATGGATAAAATACTGTAAACTAGTAGTTTACATCATTTTGTGTATCGCATCAACCACAGCGAGGATTGAATTCAAACTGACTAAACACTGCGTGTGTGAAAACATCCTTAAAGACCAATGGCAACGTCTTATGTACACTGAAGATTTTTCAGTCAAAGCTACTCGAGTAGAAATGTTGTTTTATTTCCTAGGTCTCCACAAAGCTGTGCAGTATTTGCGATAGGCAGAGTCAGTGCTTCTTTCGAGGCCAGATATCAGGATGTGATACGGAGGGTGTTGGTATCACTACCGCCTGAGCGAGAGACTACACGCCCGAGTGTTGATTGATGAAGATGCAAATGCCACAGTTGGTGGTCTTTTCTTTTTCCACAAGACGACAAGAATGGCAGCGTGGTGTAATTGGATTTGTGTCTTCACACACTTCGGGGCCGGTCTACAAAACACTGTGTATAAAACCCAGAGGGAGAGAGAGGAATGAGAGGTGATGGCGCATCAGTCTCTCTTTGCCTGCTATCTGTCATTACAGGCCACTGCAGGCTTAATGACATTTTCCTCTCAGACTGAGGCAGAGTTGCTCCTGCGGGGAAAATAATTCCCTGTTTCCCTGGGCAACTAGATTACACGAGCAAAGTGAGCTAGCTGAGTGTGGAAGGGCACGCACGGTGTAACACTTTCACCTGGATATGTGCTGATATTCGATTTTCTTCTCACAACTGCATCAAATTTGATCACCATTACTGACAGCATGATTTTCAAACTTTCCGGAATTCTTGTCTGATAAACAGAACGACCGGATTACCTTAACCGAGCAGGAGATTTAAAAGTCCGCCCAAATCTGTCGTATAGCATTATGAATGGGGCAGAGTCTGTTTATTTTTTTCCCCACAAGCACACAAATATCATCCAAAAATGCGTTTATCCCAGACCACATCTCCCAAATGGAACGCATGGACAGTGATGACATTTCAAAGTCTTCATAATTGCGTAATATTAAGCATTTTATATCACAGATTATCAGCACATCAGTCAATATAACTACCTAGATAATTGTGATATGAATTGTGTATTCCCTGATGTTTCCCTGATTTGAGGTCTCGGTCATATTTGTAGCACAAAAACAAATCGAATTAGTATGGTGTGATATGTAAGGAATAAAACACATTGGGGTGTGCTGTTATAGGAAAATAGTCAAGGACAGGGTGGTGTGATGTGGTCCGTTAAGATCAGAGGCAGAGTTACTCTTACTATCTCATAGTTGATTATTTTCCTATAAAAGAATGTCCTGAAATGTTTTATTCCTCTTATATCACAACCAACAATTGAAATGATTATTTGTTCAAGATCTTGTGATACTTTTTATCCATTTTTGTCCATTTATAGTTACATTAAACGCTGTGGAACGTCCAGGAAACAAGTTCATTCATGTTCTTACTTATGTTATAGCAGCTATAAACAGTCGTTAATATGGTTATTGTATTGGACACAAACTAATGTTTATACCTTCAGGAGGCAACAGCATGGACAGATATACTGTATATTGTGTGGTAGCAGAATCAGTGGTTTCGTCAAATATCGGATTGTTGCCTTAAGTATTGAAATGGTATTGCATTGTATTGTGTGGAAGCCTAAGGTTTTACCACTCAAATGGGATGTATGAACCCTAACCCCTACCCCAAGGTTACTAGATAAACTCTGCATATATATATATATATATATATATATATATATATATATATATATATATATATATATATATATATATATATATGTAATCCATATTTTATTGCAACTAATAAAATAGTTAGACCGTTAGATAGTTAACATCTGATTGGCCATTTCATGGTTATTTGTCAGTTGGAATAACACCATAAATATAGAAGGGATAAACTGGCAACGTCCATCCATCCATCCATCTCCATCCATCTTCTACCGCTCACTCCATTTCAGGGTCACAGGGAACCTGGAGCCTATCCCAGAGGGCATCGGGCACAAGGCGGGGTACACCCCGGACAGGGTGCCAAACTGGCAATGTGTATATATATATATATACAGTATCTCAGAAAACTGAGTACACCCCTCACATTTTTGTAAATATTTGATGATATCTTTTCATGTGACAACACTGAAGAAATGACACTTTACTACAATGTAAAGTAGTGAGTGTACAGCTTCAGTATGTCACAGTACATGTTGGCATTCATGGTTCCCTCAATGAACTGTAGCTCCCCAGTGCCGGCAGCACTCATGCAGCCCCAGACCATGACACACCCACCACCATGCTTGACTGTAGGCAAGACACACTTGTCTTTGTAATCCTCACCTGGTTGTCACCACACACGCTTCACACCATCTAAACCAAATAAATTTATCTTGGTCTCATCAGACCACAGGTCATGGCTCCAGTAATCCATGCCCTTAGTCTGCTTGTCTTCAGTAAACTGTTTGCGGGCTTTCTTGTGCTTCATCTTTAGAAGAGGCTTCCTTCTGGGAAGACAGCCATGCAGACCAATTTGATACAGTGTGCAGCGTATGGTCTGAGCTCTGACAGGCTGACCCCCCACCCCTTCAACCTTTGCAATTTGGACATTTTCACTACACACTTTTGTTGCCAGCGGTTTAGACATTAATGGCTGTGTGTTGAGTTATTTTGAGGGGACGGCAAATTTACACTGTTACACATGCTGTACACTCACTACTTTACATTGTAGCAAAGTGTCATTTCTTCAGTGTTGTCACATGAAAAGATATAATTAAATATTTACAAAAATGTGAGGGGTGTACTCACTTTTGTGAGATAATGTATATAAATATGAAAAGATTGAAAATAAAGTAGGATGTGAACTGAGGAAAAAATAACAAGTGTAGCAGCGAGCAGGAGGCAGCCACAGGTAACTCGGTCCATGTTGTGTGGGCCGTCTGCTGTAATGAGACTCAGATTGAGCTCAAGCCTCTTCCCTATTGTCTGCTGGTGCAAGAGAGATTGAGAGAGAGATGGAGAGAGAGAGAGACAGAGTATGTTGGGCAGAGAGAAAGCAAGCCAAACTGAAAAGCATGAAGAGAAGGGCGGAGAGAGATGACAAAGGAGAGAAGAAGAGAGTAGGTGGATGGAAGATAGCAGATGGGGAGGAGAGGACTGGAGATGCATTCAGCACTTGTATTGCCTCTTTCGATCTGCCTTGCTCCCACTGAAGATTTTCTGCTATATTTCATCAGTATATCCACAGGGCATTCGAGTGAACATGGGAGAGATCACTTCACAGCTTTTACATCAGCAAGGTGCTAGGGCTTGTAATGACATTATACGACATTAAATGAACATTACCAGCACATTGAAAACCCCAATTTCAGACTAGACTGGACTTTTAGCTGGACTCCATGATGTATTGTTAATAGCCAGTGATGTGATTTCTGCCTTTTCTAGCTTCAAAACTGGATTTCAACTATTTGCATATTCTTTGCACTTTCATAATATTTAAAAAGAAAAAGACCCCCATTCGAATCTTATTGACCTCGTGTTCTACTTTTACTTCTGTTTCCTAAACTCTCTGGTCAAATGTCTATTGCTTTTGACATAACACATTTTAAACATTAATTTAGGCTTAGTGGTTAGCACGTTCGCCTCACACCTCCAGGGTCCGGGGTTCGATTCCCGCCGGGGCCGTGTGTGCGGAGTTTGCAAGTTCTCCCCGTGCTGCGGGGGTTTCCCCAGGGTACTCCGGTTTCCTCCCCCAGTCCAAAGACATGCATGGTAGGTTGATTGGCGTGTCTAAAGTGTCCATAGTGTATGAATGTGTGAGTGTGTATGTGATTGTGCCCTGCGATGGACTGGCACCCTGTCCAGGGTGTACCCTGCCTTGTGCCTGATGCCACCTGGGATTGGCTCCAGGTTCCCTGCGACCCTGAAGAAGGAATAGCGGTTGAAGATGGATGGATGGATAGACCTTATAAGTGCATGTAGAAATTTGCAACAGACACTTATTACAGACCCTTTTTTTTTTTGTTAGGCTTAATCTTCAATTAAATCTGTTGACTCTACTGGACACACAGGACTGTCTTCAGAATTGAGCTAAGTCTGGGTAGTGACGAGTTAATACCAAACTTGTAAACAGGATTTGAGTGCAACTTTTAATCAGAATCTTAATGAGACACTGCTTTTGATAAAGACCAGATATTTTTTATGGATAAAATTACTTAAAGTGAGCAGCAAGTCTGGCGGATAAGTGCTTGGTCAGCGTTATTTACGGTAGTAGAATTTACGTGGAATTAGCAAAAACATTGGCATCATTTTATTAATTGGACAACTCAATATATCAAATGAAAAGCAATTATCCTACACACATTATGATTTCATTAAACACTGGATATTTAGTATCGTGTGGTTTCATGAAATTGTGCACACCTGTCAGCGCATGATATTAAAAAGTACAATGCTAAATAATCGGATGTGCCGGATGAAGTGCTGTTTCATAAGCTGCTGAATAATGAGGGTGGAATGTCATGTTGTATAATTAACTCTTTTTTACCAGAGGCTAAATCATTTCCCGTGTTCAGCATCAAATTTATTTGTGAAAGTAATAGTGGATAATGGCTCATATGAAAGTAGACACTCTGTGCTTTAAGAATGTGCAGCTTTTCATCTGTATTTCTTTTTTTTTTTTTTGTACCTAGTCTATTAGGTTTATAACCAAAGTCTCTCCTACTCATGAAGAACTCTTCAATTTCACTAAACCCATACCAGCAACAGACAAGACTAAGAGGACCGCCTTTTGCAATTATCTACCAATCAGTGCATTAGTTTACTTGTTGCCAGGCGGAACTCCTTGCATGGCCAATCACCTCAAAGAAAGACCAGCGTGAGCTATTAGAATAAATCGTGCTTTTGAGTGCATAACACTTGAAATCTTAAGTGTATGTGTTTTTACAGGTAAATTTGTTAAACAGACTTCGGTTTTTGATTTATGGGTCCAAAAGAGTAACGTTTCCTCATGATTACTTGATCGTTTAAATAAAGTCAATATTAGTGTTTACATTGTGCTTCAAATGAGGCGGAGGGTTCTAGTGGGCTAATTGACGAGTGAGTCATGTTTCAATCTGTCAGAGATTGGCTCTGGGCGGAGAACTGCTCTTCCCCAGGGTGCCGTACACCACAGAAAGGAAGTCGCTGTCCTCTGTGGCTTATTGCTGTCTCAGAACTGCTACCCTAATTGTCCTAAATAAGGCAATGAAGCAAATGATGCTGTAGAATGAGTCTCATGAGAAGCAAAAGGGACTTTTGAGAAGTGGTGTACCTCAAGGCTGTACTACAGCCGCCAGTAAAGACACGTTAATCCAGGAAATGAGCTCTGCACTGACATAATTGATCTCTTGGTCTATACTAGTCTGAGATGTGGTATCGTTGCTTTGAATGCCTTTGTAATCAAGTATGATTAGAATCTATTAACAGCATTGCTCAGGACAGCAATACTGAAAAGGTACAAGGTGGCAAATTGAAAACAGATCCACGAGAGACCCTTGATTATCAGTGAGACAACTCTGCCATTGTGTCTTAATTGCTGTTCTCATTTAAGCACTTTGTAGTGTAATACAGCACACCTCATTTTGTATGTGCGCTGTAATGGAATTAATTTTATCACTAATAAACGGTGGGGGAAATAAGTATTGGACGCGCCAACAGTTCTTTCAGTAAATATATTTGCAATGAAGCTATTCACGTGAAATTTTCACCAGGCATCAGTATTATATACAGATATAAGAAAAAAGCAGTTCTCCAAGGCAAGGAAAGGCAAGCAACTAGCTGAAATCTGTAAGTAATTATACCCCCTATCTGTACAAATTAACATCAGCTGGGTTAGTAAATTGATGTCCAGCAAACAGAGTTAGATATTCTGAAAAGATCACAGGTTATCAGAGTTAAAAAAAACAACACTCCTACCAGGTTTTGCGCCTGTTGGTCTCGCGGGGTCTTGATTCAATAACAGGCTGCTAATAACTTGGCCTGCTGTGCTAATCAATGCAGAACACGGCTGTAACGACTCAAGGTTCACAACTTTTCACGAACACTGGGTTAATAGAACCAACCGCAGCTCATTTCACATCATCTGCTGTATTGTATGGAGCACAAATGATAAATTTACAACCAAAATGAAGTTCAGTTGGGGTTTTCTGCGATGAAATCGGTGCATTGTAGTATGAACAGTATACGATTCGAGGTTTCCACAGAAATCATCTCAAGAGTGGGAAGGTTTGAGAAACTCAAGGTCCCGCAGTTTTAAATCACATATTGTTTGAAGTTAACCGCTGGTGCTTATTTCCATTACAGAGACACTGTTATAGCAGCTCTCTCCAGTCTCCTGTTAAAAACACAGTTCAGCCAAAAAGGAAATGAACTCAAATGTGGTCAAGCTGTTTTGGTTGTCTGAAGTTTTCTGTAGTTATAAGAAATGAAGCTGTTAGCAACAGTGGTACATGACCATAGATTTTAGTGAGGCAGGATGACTTTAATAATGACGTAGTCTGGAACAAAAGGAAGTCGAGTAGCTATCACACTTAAAATAATTCTATAAATGACTTTGTAGTGACGTTTTTGAGTAGTAGGCAGTTGAGAGTCGGTAACATGCATACAGTCATTCACCGTACAGTCTAGCAGGTCTTTTAGAGCTGTTCCAGATGTACATTTTATGTTCAATGCAACAGATGTGTGTCCGGTCACTACATACAGAAGAGATTATATCATTACCCAGGGTTGCCAGGTTTCAGCATCATTTTCAGCTCAAGAACATCTCAGAAAGCACAAAAAAGACCTGAAACATTCGGACACTGGAAACAAGGTCACCGTGGTGCAGATGCATTTCTGATGTACAGACGTTTTCCATTCCATAAAATCTCTTTCCTTCTCTCAGTTGATGCACCATAAGTGCATCTTAGGGTGAATCCACACTAGGTGATCTGTACCGTGCTTGAGCATGTCTAACCCCAAAAGGCCCGCTTGTGCTCTGGGTACGGTTCAGCCGGAGTGGTGCAGTGTGAATCCTGTCTCAATGGACCTCTAATAATGCCTGTCGCAGTTCCCATTTTTGACCACTAAGTGTCAAATAGTCCATCCATCCATTTTCCATACCGCTTATCCTACACAGGGGGTTTGGAGCCTATCCCAGGGAACTCAAAGCACACCCTGGACGAGGTGCCAAACAATTCAGGGCACAGTTCACACACTACAGACAATTTTAAATGCCACTCAGTCTACAATGCGTGTCTGGGGGAAGAAACCGGAGTACCTGGAGGAAACCCCTGAAACATGGGGGACGACGACTAATAAATAAAAATAATAACTCTATAGATCTAAACAGGGCAGTTCACAACTGTAGAAATTTGAGGGGGACTGGGAGGCCCATGGCAAAACCTCTTTGTTTTTGAAAGATTATCGTATTACTTTACGTAGAGAAATAAATCTTGTACTGTAGTGTCATAACTTGTATAAAAAGATCATGGCAAGCTCTTTTACATTGACATTCAGAGCTAATATTAATTTGATGTTATTTGTCTCTTAGGGGAAGGACAATGAGGAGGAGGAGGAGGTGGCAGTGGGCATGGAGAAAGGCTTCATGGATGAGTTCTTTGAACAGGTACGCTTTCAAGATGTCTAATGTTTTCTTACCCGCACCACATTGATCAGCTTCCTGGCATTTAAAATTAGAGGAGTCCTCAGAGTCATTAGACACATGCACACATACAAGCACACACACACACACACACACACACACACACACGCACAATCTTTTTGATTAGAAAGATCGGATGGGTCTGCCTGCTTTCGTCTGCCCTGAAGCTTAAAATCCCACGCGGGATTTCCATGTGGAGAAGATTCATCAGCTTCCCACAGTGGGTTTAAAAAGATTTGCTGGGGAATTTTTAAAAGGAAAACGAAGCTGTGTTTTCCTTTCAAAATCGACTTCATTCTGAGGCTGAAAATCATCAGTGGTGGTCTGAACTTCTTATTCAAAAACTGTTTGAAAGGGTAAAAGTGTTACATCTGAGGCATGCTGACATTCTCATTTGCTTCCCTGGTTCACATTCGAAGACATTTACAATTACATTTATTCCTTTGCCAGGCATTTATATCCTATTTATACTAACAATAAAGGATGAATTACATCTGCATATACAGCTAAAAGAGAACAGTATCTTAGATGGTGTCCTTAAATGCTCTGTATTCTTACACCGTACATGACTAACTTCATTATGTAGTACCTACTAACGTTTAGCAATAAAAACCAGTTCACAAGAGTAGCCGACCATTTATAACACAAACATGTTCGATCCTAACACACTCACTGTTTGTTGGGCACCAGAGGCCAGAAACATGGGATTTCTGTCTGTTTTGTGCGTGCCCGTGTTCAGCATTGAATTAATTTGTGACATCACACTCTACAGTAGTGGTTATTGGCTTATATGAAAGTAGACACTCAGGGCTTTAAGAATTTGCAGTTTCTCCTAAGTATTTCATTTTTTCCCAAGCCTACTAAGTTGAAATTTTACCGTGGCAGTTGAATGCATTGTTTTGCTTTCAAAAAAGCTTTATTTGTACTGTCCGTTTATCTCCATACCAATGTTATCGTGGGAATTGTTTGCCCAGCAGGAGCTCACACCCCTCCCCTTTCCCTTTCATGACACTCTACACACAGAAACCCAACAGTGTCCTGACTAATCCTGACTTGTGG
Source organism: Ameiurus melas (assembly GCA_012411365.1). Taxonomy (NCBI): domain Eukaryota; kingdom Metazoa; phylum Chordata; class Actinopteri; order Siluriformes; family Ictaluridae; genus Ameiurus; species Ameiurus melas. Next base: position 19,823,339 of record CM022770.1, on the reverse strand, counting down.
CGATAAAATCATTTGTTTGTTTATACTGAGTAAAAATGTCTGATGAGTTCCGCTAGCAGACTTGAACGCCAATGTACTGTATCGGCCCATTAGTCTGAAAGATTTGTTCCAAATCCGTGCGCTGAATCCGTGCGCGTTTCCTTTTTAGCCAAAGACCTTCTTAAAAAAAGATCTTATATCGAAAATCTCAATTTGATACTTAACCTACTCAACAAGTGGTATACAAGAAAAAAATTTAAAGGTCCAGCTATATAAAATTCAGATAATCAACTGACATGACTGAATTGTGACATCAGTTACATTTGAAAGCTTAGCCGTTCGATTACGCCGTTAAACGCGACACTTTGAAGTGGTTTTGTTTCATAGTAGCCCCTTCCGATTAGCACCATGGATTCCGAGCAGATGAGACATGTTTGTTTTGAAGTTTCCGCAGGGAGTCCAGTCATCTTTAAAACATTCTGTTTTTGTTGTTTTGTTTTGTCTGACTTTATTGTCTGGCATGATTTCTCCCAACAAGCCATGTCATCAGTTTGCTAATTCAGCCAGAGAAAATCCATCAAATAAAATAAAAACAAAGATCCGTGTAAACTGTCTCCGTTCTAACTTAATATCTTTAGCCCTTGCTAGTCAGTTGTCCAGTAAGTAAGCTGCCTACAGCTAAAAAATTACGAGTCATGACCAGAGCTACGGCAAAATTTTTCATACTTTTATCGGCTCTTCTACATTATTTTCCAGGTTCTGTACGTGTCTTTTTAAAGAAAAGAAAAAAATTAAAGCATTAATTTTTTGAATGCACAGAAAATAAAATAATAGCAAAGTAATCAAATGTGAAATCTTACTGAATTACAACCATACAGTACATACTATAATCCTTATTTCAAAATGTTCCCTGCACTCATCGATGTATTTTATTTTATTTTTTAAATTCAAACGGAGGTTTTGCTGACTTTTTGTAGTAGATGAAGCCAGTCAGTACTATATCACTGATGTTTTTAATGAGTTCTCCTACAGTTATAACTTATATTTGGCTATAGGCATAATTCATATACTCAAAATTCATTTGGCTAGATTCATATTTCAGTAGCATTTATAATCTGAGGAGACAGACATTCCCATATAACATCAAACCTTCACATTGGACCAAACGCATATGGAATTGGATAACGCCTCTGACATTGTATGCTAAAATATTAGTTTTTCAATGCAGTAAGGGAAATTAATCTACACCTTCGGACCAGTCTTATTTGAGAATTCCACAGCCCTGTGCTATTGTGCTATTGATATTGTTATATAAGTGTAAAAATATCACAATACGATTTAAAGGTAGTATTGCTCAGTGCAACAACACACTGTTTTACTCAATGTAAACATTTATGGTCTCTACTTGTTCTGCAAGTCCCAGCTCATACTTTATCATCCCCTGAGTCTTTTATATGTAAAACCCTGCTGTAAAAGGCCTGTGTTCGTTTTTCTCCCAGTAATCAGCCAGTCTGTGGTTTTGTCATTGAATACTATTTTGATATTACACAATGTATATACGACATATATACAGTATCTCACAAAAGTGAGTACATCCCCAATGTGACAACACTGAAGAAGTGACACTTTGCTACAATGTAAAGTAGTGAGTGTACAGCTTGTGTAACAGTGCAAATTTGCTGTCCTCTCAAAATAACTCAACACACAGCCATTAATGTCTAAACCGCTGGCAACCAAAGTGAGTACACCCCTAAGTGAAAATGTCCTAATTGGGCCCAAAGTGTCAATATTTTGTGTGGCCATCATTATTTTCCAGCACTGCCTTAACCCATTTGGGCATGGAGTTCACCAGAGCTTCACAGGTTGCCACTGGAGTCCACTTCCACTCCTCCATGACGACATCACGGAGCTGGTGGATGTTAGAGACCTTGTGCTCATCCGCTTCCGTTTGAAGAGAACTAACTTGTTTTGCGGACGTTAGACATTAAATAATACATTACCGTTTAAATAAATAAACATTACTGTAAATGATTTAAAGTTCTTAAAAGGCCGTTTGAAATGTTTTATTCCTCTCATCTTCACCAGTGATTTATTCCTTACTTAATATCAATAAATGGGATCTTATAATAATAATAATAATAATAATAATAAGCAATATCTGCATATCAGTAAGGGATTTATATCATGTCATTAGCGTTTTGGGGCATCTGAAGTGTTAGATAATCATATTTGTGTCTTGATTACATCTCAGTGATGATGACTCAGCTTTCAGTAAAAGTGACTCAGCTCTCAGTGTCCTGCCTTAGTCAGGAGGTTAATGTAGCTGCCATGTGAACACACGCTGTTACACACATCAAGCCCAGGCTTACATCTGTACTCCTTCGCAGTGCAAAGTGTAGACAGCCACTCTTAACTTGATGCTTGATTTTAAACATCAGGTCACACATCTGGCTGTAATCTCAATCACTGTCTTTTAATAGTACTATTCTACTATTCTGGAATAGTAATATATCTTCCATAGAAAAATAAAATTATTCTATGAATATCTCCTACTCTAATGTAGACTTGTGAGGTTAGTGTTAACCAGCAAATAGTGTTATTGCAAACAAAGCTGATTATAAATGCAAGAAAATTCCACTATATTTCAAAGATATAGCATTTGTTATGAGTGTACTAGAGCTTTATTATATTGTTCTACTTGTTAATTAGTGCAATGGATAATTAGAACACTAGCTATTTAGCAAGCCAGCTAGTTTTCACAATTTGTTCTAAGGGTGTATGTTCCTGTTTAGGTATTTGTATTGAAACCGTGGTGGGTGTGGTCTAAAACGAAAATCTCTAGAGATGAGTTAGGGACTGATTTTATCCATTTTTTTTTGCCATTGTTTTTCTTTGTACCTGTCTGCATATTTTTCTATATTTCCCAAAATATCGACAAACTAATAGTCCAAATAAAAAATAAGGATGCTGTAAATGCATTAACGTAAATGTGGTCTCCCCCGCCCCCAGAAGCTTCATATCTGATCAGTCTCTTGCGCCTGCATTGTTGCTTGCCCATGCAAACCTCTACTCTCAGCCTGATGAGCCTTGAACCTTTCTGGCAAGCTTTACAAAAAAAAAAAAAAAAAGGCACTTCATATTCACATCTGTATTTGTATCCGTTTAGAACACATTATCAGTTTATTCCAAATAATGTGTTTGTGTTTGGTTACATGGCTTCTTTGCATCATGAGCACATTGTGTAGTGACATAGTACCACTTTAAAATACTTTAAGGAAGAACTGCTGCTGTAATCATAAAAACTGTCCTGTGTGCATCTGAGGATTCAAATGAGGATCTGCTCCAATTGAACATCATTAGGAATGTTTGCTTTACTTTTCCACACCTGTATACTAAAAGGATTTCACACTATCCACCCCAAGAAGAGCTTCCCTTTGATGTCTGGTTCCTTTCCAGGTTCCTCATGTCATCTCAGGGAGCTTTTCCTTTCCACTATATCCTCTCGCTTGTTCATTAGGGATTAAAAACGAAATTATTGTGAAGCTGCTCTGCAGAAATTAGCTTTGTAATTGATCAAACTCATCACCTGCTGCTTCTCCAACTAAGGAAAATCACTTTGACTTGAGCAGTTGGTGTGTATTTTGACAATCGAAAGCTAATGTTGCTTTTCCAGGATCACACAGAATAGAGCGAGATTTCCCGGCTGTAATGTGTTTTTAATGGGGCTGTTTAATTGGAAGATTCTGCCTCTTCAGCTAATTACATTTCCTGGCAGGTAAAATCTAAGGTGGGGCAAATAAGCTCCTTATCGTACACGATTTACTGCTGTAAGGTCAACTGTTGAATGGAAGAGCTCTCAGCTAATGGAAAGGGTAGTCTGAAAGATAAGCTTATGTTTCAATTACAGTGACATTATTATTATTATTGTTATTATTATTATTAATATATTTACTTGATTGAGCATATAATGTTGTCTATATCAGTGGTCCCCAACCTTTTTATCACCGCGGACCGGTCAACGCTTGACAATTTTACTGCGGCCCGGGGGGGTTGAACCGTCAGATAAGACTTCTGCATGTTGGTGTGCCCGCTAAGACTCACAAGATCTACTCCTGTCCCCTCCTCTCCTCTCAACCACTACCCTAACGCTCTCTCTGACTCTGGTCGCTATGGTAACGTTTAAACATCCCTTCAAAATAAGATACAGATACGCCACAAAAACGATTATAAAGAACATTTTATTTTCATGAAAATTTTAACTCACGATAACGTGATCTTTTTAACAACAGCCTCTCCTAGAAGTTCACAGCAAATGTCTTCAGTGGAGGGCAAGATCAATTCTTCACCAATAGTGAATGGCTTTTTAGCCTTAGCAATACAGTTAGCCACCAAGTACGATGCTCTCAGTGCATTCGCATTTACTGACGTGGTGTCCCTCAGTCATTTCTTCTGTCCGTCGTGTTCCTGTTTTATTTCTTTCAAAATACTTCAGGGGCTTGTCTTTTAATCCAGGGTGCATGCTCTCCAGTTGGTCGAAGCAGTTTTGAAGGCATCATTGCCTCATTAGCGAGCTGGTCGCGCGCATATTATGCAGAGCGGGCTTGGTATGTGGGAATCGCCTACCGGGATAAATCCATATTTCAAGTAGGACTCCTGGTATTGTCTGTTAAAAGCTTTATTTTTCTTGGAAGTGGGCTCTTCTCCTGTCTCTTCACCGGGCCTTTTCCCCTTCACAAAGAAACTTTCCAAAAACGTCTGTTTCTTACTCATTTTGCTCGCTTGTGGGTTCAATGTTGGCGCGCAAGACGTAACCGAGAGAATCCGGTCATTTCTCAAAATAAAAGGTTTATCGTTCAGATTCAGATAATACATAAAATGGAAATATTTAATTATTTCTTGTGCGGCCCGGTACCAATTGATCCACGGACCGGTACTGGTCCGCAGCCCGTGGGTTGGGGACCACTGGTCTATATCATAGTGTAATTGTATTAAAAATGGACACTGATAAAGATAAGGATAAAAATACACCAACTGATGTCTTTACACTATGTATGCTGTATTACTATCACAGTGTCGGAAATCGTGCAAGTGAACATTCCCATTTTACCTAGGACAGGGTTCCAGAACGTCTTCATACTTAGGGGAGATGGACACCTTTTTCCAAAAAGTTTCATACTTAGTTTATATTATATCTATAGATTCAGACAGCCTTTAAGAATGACGAAAGAAGAACGTATTGAAATCATTCTCACGGCTGGGTGCGATGGACTTTAACAGGAAACATGGCGAGCACATCACACTTATTAACACATTCCTAAAGACCTGAAGTGTTGCGGACCGACCGAGAAGGAAGTGGAGGTCCACGGACATCTAGTGACGAAGGCACAACCGACGTGGTGCTAGAAAACATAGTCCTCTATTCATGGAGACTTTTGGAACACGCTGTATAATAGATATAATAAAGTGTAACGTATAAATGTAATCAAAATCAATCTTAACAAAAATTTCAATGAAGTTGAAATTATTTTTGTAAGCATTTCCTGTTTCCAGAAAACCTCAACGTCTTTTCTAGAATCCAATCCTTTCCATTTCTTACGGGATAGGATCCGATTTATTTCGTTCTTTCTGCGATATCCAGTCCGCCATTTTTTCCCCTCCCGGTGTCAAACTGATTCTGTGTATCGAGTCAGCGCTATCTCTAGTAAAATTGCTACGTGATGCAGCATTTTTGCTTATGTTTACTCTGTATGTATTATCACGTCCTCACTTTGGGATTTTTCATTATAAGGTTGTCACAGAGCCGCCATCTGGAGCATCTGTCCTTGAGCCCTGCAGCATCTTTACTCAAAGAGCCTCAGAAAGGATGTGTCGGACTCGTGCTCACACACACACACACACACACACACACACACACACACACACAAACAAACACACGCACAGAGTCACTTGTGCTTCCCAGGCTGTGTCCATGTAATCACTGACTGGACCATGCTTGCATCACACACACACACAGCCAATTTAAAGCTGTTACATTTAGCTTTGATTTCTCCGTTAAAGAGCTTCTGGCATTATACCAGAGACAGATAGCAAGATAATGCTTGGATGTGAGTGTATAAGGATGTACCATCAATAAGGGTCAAAGAGTGCAATTAAACTCCACACTCATTCAAGGGCCTGTCAGTAATGAACAATTCAAGAGCAGATTTGACAGGGTGGCAGACAGCACACAGACCTCAAACGCCTTTTGCCCTTGACTGTGACACCCTCCCTTATGCCTCTAAGTGCTATTTTTAAAAAGAAATTTCCGAATTAGAGGTCACACACTGAGAGAGCGCAGACAAGGCAAGCGCTTGAGTGCTATTCTTTGTAAAAGGGCCACCAATTAACACTCATTTTGTGTTCATTTCCACTGAGAGACAGCAGCTCTCATTCTTTCCAGCGCATTAGCGCGGTAGAGCAATTAGCGCGATGGCCGACACAACATGTTCCTAAATATAAACCACAACTATTACCGCTTCCAGAACTGTTTATTGTGAATCGCTCTCTAAATCCTCCCAAGTTTAGTCTTACTTACAGGGGTCAGTTAAAAAAAAAAGTCCATTTTATTCCAATGTTTGTATTTATTTACGTGGCAGATGCGCTCATCTTAAAAGTGAGGCGACATACTGTATCAGTGTGGATGTACTCAGTTACAGCGAAACGGTATATTCAGTACACGCAAAACTCAAACGCAATCAAGCCCATCCCATTGTGCCCGTTTAATTGTTTACGTAAGAATAAAACATGACCGTGTGTCTATGATGTGGAGCATCACGAGGCAGAGTTCCTTTTACCAACCTGAAGTGGATCATTTTCCAATAACTGCACACCTCCTTCAGTTCAGAAATTTGCCAGTGATTACATCCAGCCATCCATGTTCTATCTATTTGCATTTACGTTCACATTTACGGCATTTGGCAGACGCGCTTATCCAGAGCGATTTACAGAAATGCTTCTCTATCAATTAATAGATCCTGATAGTAGTACACTAGGTCATGGACTAAGAATACCATCAGTCTAAAAAAAAGTCTCATTGGGAGGGAATATGGTAACAAAAGCACACACTTATATTTAAAACGTTATATATATATATATAAAAAAAGTGCTAATTAGGCTATATTGAACTCTATTTGGTAAGGGACATAGACACGCAGCTCTGTTCAACCTAATGTAAACAAGGTAGATGACCTTGATAATAATCCCTTCAGATATATGCAAAGATTATGTATAAATTGTTAGTAAACGTCTATTGTTCTTTGGCACAAGAATACACGGTGTCCAATAATAATGACACTTTAAATGGGAAACAATTTCCCCTCTATAGAATTTCCACTTTACTGTTATTTACGTCGACAGACGCTCTTACCTCAAGCAATAATTACAACGAGAGCGGGGATACAATCCAAGCAGAGAAAAGTCCACGGCCTTGCTCAGGACCCCTGGCAGTCATAAGATTTAAAATGACAAGCTTATGATCACTCGCAGATCCACCCACTTTTATGTCAGTGCTTCTCGTTTATAATATTATTTATTTAATATTATTAAGGAGCAGCAGATGAGAAATGGAAATCAGCCGTAACTTAGCAGCACTGTTATTGCAAAAAGGGATGCACCATGTACGACGTGAAAAGGAAATTAAAGAGAAAAACAATATTTAAGACAGGTCAAACTTTATATTTCAGCCACTTTTATAAATGAAAGTGAACATGTAGTATGCAATGTGGGTTTTTTTTTTTTTTTTAAATACCGATTGGGACTTCTGCTAGCATTTTGAGTGTAGATTAATTCACATCATTCAATGCCTTATTAAATCAGGGCTTTAAGGACACACTGGAGTAAAAAGAGGATCGATGAGGAGGGCAGACGAAGGTCTGCAGCTAGAAATGTGTGTAGGTGGGTGTTTATTAGCTCAAGGGGTACTAAATCCTGGGTTTTGGAACTTTTTTTGCAGCCATTTAATTGTAAAGAAAAAAATCTACTAACCCATCCATCCATCCATCCATCTTCAACCGCTTATTACTTCTTCAGGGTTGTGGGGAACCTGGAGCCTATCCCAGGAGGCATCGGGCACAAGGTGGGGTACACCCTGGACAGGGTGCCAGTCCATCACAGGGCACAATCACATACACACTCACACACCCGTTCATACACTACGGATAATTTAGACACACCAATCAACCTACTATTCATGTCTTTGGACTGGGGGAGGAAACCAGAGTACCCGGAGGAAACCCCCGCAGCACAGGGAGAACATGCAAACTCCGCACACACAGGGCCCCGGCGGGAATCGAACCTCGGACCCTGGAGGTGTGAGGCGAACGTGCTAACCACTGTTATTATTTTCTGAATATAATACAAATATTCCAATATTAGGAATAATAACTATGTAAATATTTACTATAATAGTGTGGCTATTTATAAAAAGCCAGGTAGCTTTTAATTCCCGAACTTTCCACTAACTGAACAGTTTTATTAAAAATATTCATTAGATTCAAGTTATTTATAGGCTATTTGTTTTTGAGTTATCGAGGTTTGGATTAAACTCATTCGATTCAAGTAACCGGTCAAGTAGGCCAATAACTACAGGAACTCAATTATAAATATAATCATTCTGGTACATCTCTTAATCATAATGGTGTTGTGATTTTCACCACTGTAACAAAAACAACAAAATGATCGACTCCTTGTGTGGGCTTTCCGGACCCCACGTTGAGAACTACGGTTCTAAATGATAAACCAAGGATGAACCAAAGGGAAGTTGCGCTGTGGCATTTGAAACCCTGCTATGTGTGATTTGCAAGAATGGGATGTTGGTACAGCTAGCAATAATAAAACTAAAAGACATAACTTATACAAAGATAAATGTTGTGGTTCCACACAGTATTCCGTGAAGGTTATCATGGCTAAGACATAGTTTCATTTATGCTATTTATCCAGAGTGATTTACATTTATCTCATTTATGTAACTGAGCTGTTGAGGGCCTTGCTCAAGGGCCCAACAGTGGCAGCACTGGGATTTGAATTCATGATCATCCAATCAGTAGTCCAACATTTAACTACTTTTATAATGCCCAGACAGGGACTTGAATTCTGGATCCTCAGATTAAACATCTGATGCTCTATCAACTGAGCTATCCAGGCTCTAGTTGATTCTAGGGTGAAATGCAATGACGCAATACTATCTGTGTTTATATCTGCATGTGTTCAGTGTTTTAAATATCTGTATCTCTAGTCGGATTTTAAGGTTTAAAATATAGGGTTACCAATATGCTATTATTATTAGCTAATATGCTAAAACACTGGATAAAACCTAGATTTGGAAACGCTAGCACTGTTAGCATAGTATGAATCCTGTCTCTGACAGTTCCCTCAGCCACGGCTATAACACTCAAGCTCGTTATTGGTCGCAAAAATGATGTGCATGGAACTGTCTTTTAATATATCTTTTTAAACCAACGCGACCTTGACCAGGCGGTTACTGAGGATGAAGGAATGAACTGAATAGTGATAGGGACTCCACGAAGGGCTCCGTTTTATAGTTTAGCAAATATAAAGGACTTCACAGCATACAAGGTGCTGTTTTAATCTTACATCCCTTTATTTTTATTTCACACAGCACCACGGTGGAACAAAAATGATCGGCTGAGAAGGTTGAAAAAAATGATTCTGCGTCCCCAGTTCAATAGTGGCAGAAACATTGAATAGTCATAGAAAGAAATATGAACTGGAATCTCATGAAGACGCAATAATATCTGTCCTGCTTGATTTTTACAACCTTCAATAGTCTTCTTTTACAGAAAATATGTTTTTGCTCAAAAATAACTCCTCAAAATAAAATGAAATTACATCATAATTGTAACCAGTTGCATGTGTCTTTCCTCTGTACGATTTTGTGAAAAAATGAAACGAGTTCGTAGTTGGAACACGGCCAACATTTACAGACGTCTTGCGTGTGACTGGTATGAAAATATTGATATCCTACAATCTCATTTACTTAATGACCCATAAAATGCATCTGCATTCTGGAGCTATTTGAGGCCTCTATTGCACACCTCCCAGCGGAAACAAGGCAATTATCGTGTATTAAAAATGCAGATGCAGTAAGTAGGCTATTAAGGACGTAATCAGTGATTTTATATATCGAAGAAGAAGAATGACAAAGAGGATGGGGGGTGATGTATGTTGCAGGATTGATGAGTGTGATTTGAATGCCTTTAAGGAATTCTATAAGAAAAAGACTACATTAGAACAGTTAGGAATAAAAAACCTACACTGTCAACCCACTGTCTCAGGGCAGAAGGATGTCTGTTTAAAATATTATGGTTTGCTAAATCATATGGAAAAGATGTAACACGTTGGTGCGTTTTTTTGTTCCTGTAACATATTGTTAATTTACTTTAAATTGCTTTAAAGTGATGCAATGACATCTTGTTGGGTAAATTCCTCCTGTCCTCGGTCCAGGGCAAATTTTCGGACTAATGCCGCTTAACTTTAAATGATGAGTACTGTGTCTTTATCACCGGCCACCGAGCTGATGGTTTCCATTTCTTTGCAATCCAGCGGTCGCTGCCATCCAACACCTCTTTTGAGTCAGACATGGCAACCCAGTTTATTATTTTCTGGGCAATTTTCTATTGCTTTTTTTCCATTCTTTCTTTCTTCCTTTCTTTCTTTTTTTTCAAATCTCACTACTCCTCTGGAGCAGGCTCTTTCCATAGAAAGATTCAAAGGATTCTCTCAGAACTGGCAGCCAGACTGTTTGGCTGTCATGCAGCTCATCAAGAAGCAGCTTCAGTTTTTCAACCTCTGTAGCACAACTGGCTGTGCGTTCAGTATTATCAGTTGGCAATGTGCTTTCTCAAGTGCAGACAAGGGTAAAAGGAGAGTGTTTGCATTTCTGTATCCTCAGTGAAGTTCTGGCCTTTCCAAGTCTGGAACCACAGACCACTGGCCATTCTGGTTACATTGATGGTTTAAAAACCTACACTTTCATATAAAAATGTTGTGGTCATACCCTTCCTAAATGTTTTGAACGGGGATCGTATAAAGTTATAGATAATACCAGAAGGCATACAAGAAAAATCATTTTGAAGCATTTTATTCAGTATTTACACAATTTGATTTGTTTAATACCAGGAATCCATGATGCGCTTCATGCTCATGAACCTCATTCCGCTCATTCCCATCATCTCCCTGAAGCTGCGATACTCTCCGGGCCTGAAGTACCACATCCTGCCTCTGTAGTGGGGCTGCTCGTACATGAGCCAGTGGCCGTCCATGATGTGGCATGAGTGGCATCCGCCTGACCAGTGGTAGCGATCCATGATGGAGTCGCAGTCGTCAGTCACGTCCATCGTCTGACCCATGAAGTTCTCCCTCTCGTACATCCTCATTCTGTACGAGCCCCTGTACTGTTTTATGGAAGAGAACCATGTGAGCCAACTTACATTATTTCAGATTGAGAAATTGTGATGCTAGCAAGTTGATTAGCATACCATTGGGATCATGCGGCAGGACCTGATCCAGTTGTTGCCCCAGCCCCACATGTTCATGTAGTCTGAATAGTCGCCCCTCCTGAGGAAATACTGGTTTCCCATGAAGTTGGGGTGATCGTACACCATCCAGCAGCCGCTCTCCACCCTGCACGAGTGGCAGCGGCTCAGGTAGGATGACATATCAGAGCAGTCGCTGCTGCACTCATAGGAGCGACCCATGAAGTTCCTGTCCTCGTAGAAGATGATCTGGTTTTTTGGGGGTAAATATTTCAAGAACTGAGTGAGGTCAGAGCAAGATTATAGATCTGTCATATTGGTGTCACAACTACACTAATCTCCTATCGGATGAGGCCATCTTTTCAGATTTAAAATAAATCTATTTCAATGTTAGAACCCATTCATGGATCGATAACTTCAACTGATTTGAGTAGAGAGGTCAAACAATGTGATTCGAAAGACCCATATGAAAGGTACAAAGAAGACCAAGTGTACCCTTCCCAGATTAGGGCTTCTGAGCCTCTCCCCTGGAGCCTGTGTGTGGTGTTTTCAAGTGAGCATCTGTTGACCAGGCCACTGATATAACCTGGTCAAGCTCAGCCTGAAATGGCACCATGGAGCCATCTTATGGGCTCATCTCCTACAGCGTGACCTGTTGGGGGTCAGTTACAATGCCAGTGGGCTTGGCATTGACATGGACTACACCCTGTGATGGTAACTGGCTTTGAGAGCAATATTAGAAACACAGAGGTCTTTTCACATGATAAGGGATCATCCTGATACTAGTTGTTTTTAGTCAAATTTAGAATATATAATTTTGTCCCAAATAGGAAATGATAAATCTTTAATTAAACTCCGGTACTCACCCTGGCCATGGTGATGTCCTTAGTCACGACAGAGGATTTGGTAGCTGGAGCAGTTTCCAGTTGATGAACTGACACTCTGCCATGTTTAACCCCTGAATTTATACTTGCCCAGAACAAAACAACATGCACCTCCTATTGTGAAATGTCCTGAGCAAGCAACAGTGAACAGAGCACTCGTTACATTTCCATGTGCCTCAGTTCTCTATAAGACTTCACAATGGGACTGACTGTTGAGACAAAGCAGCTGAAATCCATTCTTTTCAGTTTGCATGTCAGTTAAGCAAACTGTACACAATTCATACACTAAGTATATAATAGGCTTGTTAGCTTTATTATTATTATTAGTTTTATATGTAAATTGCATTGGGGTGTTTTTGATTGAATTTTTTAATTTATAGCCACAAGGGACACATTCTGTTTCTTTATTTACATGATGCTGAGTACTAGAGGCAGCGTTTCATAATAACTACACATTAAAGTGTTCATATATTCATGGGCTGACAAATGTTTCTTATAGTACTTTTTTTTTTGCCTTTGTTTATTTATTCATTTTCATATGATTTATTTACATGTGATTAATTTACATATGATACATTTTCATGTGATTCATATTCATGCATGTGACTCATTTACATGTAATTCATTTTCATGTGATTCATTTATTTATAGTACTTAAAAAAGCATTATTATATAATAAAAAAAAAAAACCTATAATGAATTAACACATTTATATACACCAAATTTGGGTGGAATCTATCTATCTATCTATCTATCTATCTATCTATCTATCTATCTATCTATCTATCTATCTGCAGTGTCTATCTATCTATATGTCTGCAGTATCTATCTATCTATCTATCTATCTATCTATCTATCTATCTATCTATCTATCTATCTATCTATCTATCTATCTATCTATCTATCTATCTATCTATCTGCAGTGTCTATCTATCTATATATCTATCTATCTATCTATCTATCTATCTATCTATCTATCTATCTATCTATCTATCTATCTATCTATCTATCTATTCTTTCATCTGTCTGTCTGTCTGTCTGTCTGTCTGTTGTCTGTCTGTCTGTCTGTCTGTCTGTCTGTCATTTTTATCTGTTTGTTTATTTTTTTTTTTTTTTTTTTTTTTTTTTTTTTTTTTTTGTCTGAGTATCTGTCTATCTATCTGTCTGTCTGTCTGCAGTGTCTACCTATCTGTCTGTCTATCTATATATCCTTCTAATATCACTTCAGGGCAGTTCATTAATTACTATCCTATGAATGACATGTTTGATAGTGAACTTTTATCTGTCTGCAATGTAAAAGTGTGTTATAACATTATAATATCTTTGCATGGCTTCTTAAATTTACAGTTTTTGGAACATTTGTAATTGTTACTATTTATTATTATTATTATTATTATTATTATTATTATTATTATTATTATTATTATTATTATTATTATTATTTTGTGTGTGTTTGGGTGGGGTGGGGTTGGGGTGTTGGTGGTTAAATTATTAACGTCAGTAGTAAACCAGACCACTCCACTTGCACAAGCAGTAACAGAGCCGTCTCTAGAGCAAGCTTTCAGAATTGAAATAATGATGAATCTTGGAGACGGCAATTAGTTTTGATGAACTACAATTGTTTCGGGAAGATATTTGTTTATATTTGTAGGTGGGCTGTTGGAATTTTTTCCCCGCCGGCTACAGTAGAAATAAAAAATGTCTACACACCCCGGGTAACATGGCAGGTTTTTGTGCTTTCAGCTCTAGCTGAGGAAAAGCAGTCCTAAAGCACAATGCTCCCACCACCATGCTTCACCATGGGTGTGGTGTTATTTTGATGATGTACTTTTTTTTGGGGGGGGTCCTAATCTTTTTCCACTTCATTTTTATATATTGTAATTTCACATTGAGGGTAGAAACAGTTTTTAATCTTACATGATTTATCTAAGCCTCATCTTTTTTTTTTTTTTTTAACTTACATTACATTGAAACGCATAAATTAGTCCAGCAAAAGAAATGACATCAAATTAAATTATGAGATTTAAAAAAACAAACAGTTTTATTTACTAATGCACAGCATAATCCAAACGTCTGGAAAAATATATTAATAATATACAACAAAGCACAAAGTCAATCCGCACTAGGCTTGCAATAAAGCATGTAATAATAAGCAGGTCTTTTCAAATGAACTGGAGGCAAGTCATTAAAATACAATTTTCACGACTGTAACCAGATAGATTCATTTATTTAATTATTTTTTCCTGAAAGATAAATGGACAATGCCTAATTGTGCAGGAATTACACACACACACACACACACACACACAAAAAAAAAAATTGGTTAATTATGCAGCATTTGCAATTATAGGAACTTGTTTATTTTTGTGGTATCCTGTTTACACGGCCACTTGAATCATGAGGTAATGATCAGGGGCCCATTTATTAATTTATTTATTAAAAGACTCATGCCATTAAGACCGTCTTGACTTTGTCGAGTGTTTAAATGAATACTCACTTCAGCATTTAACGATAGTCTTTTGTCCGGCTTTTGGACATTTCGACTTGTGAAATGAATTCAAGCTTTACTTCACCCTTACAATCTCACTCACTTCTTTCCGTCGATGTTCTAATTGGACATGACATGATCACACTGCAGCACAAGCACCTTGGTATATAACAGACATTGTTTTAAGAACGAATACGCAGCGTTAATACTTTATTTTAGACTCATGTTGAATAGCCCATAGGCTTATGACATTGACGTGATTCGGTAAAGCAGGGCTTGTGAACCCAGCAGTGTATTTCAGTGGCTTGAGGACTCAAATGTACTTTAGTAGACTTGATCAACGCACGAAGTTGCTGTCTGTAGTCAGCAACTTTAGTTTGAACCATTGCACCTTCTAGCAGATCCTCTGTTGCAGCTTGTTGCACCGTCACGAATCAAGTTGGGTTTTTTTTTTATTGTATCCTCAAACGAATCACTAATAGTCAAGCACTAAATGGTAACTGCTGTCACCATTCATATTACTTCTCATAGTATTTGCTTGACCTTTGTAAGCTTGGAAAATTATATAGATGGTGGTCCAAGGATGGTACGTAGTTAAATACCCCTGTTCTAGAGGTTTCTAGAGGTGTACTATAATTATAATAGTCCCATGAAAGGCAGATAATTAAACAGCCTTCCATCGCTCATCTTCATCCATACAGGAGTTAGCACAAAACATAGACTTGTAAATTCTTTGGTAAAGATTTTATTCAGTAATTGCACATTACAGAAATGGATTTGTTTAATACCAGGAATCCATGATACGCTTCATGCTCATGAACCTCATTCCGCTCGTTCCCATTGTCTCCCTGAAGTTGCGATACTCTCCGGGCCTGAAGTACCACATCCTGCCTCTGTAGTGGGGCTGCTCGTACATGAGCCAGTGGCCGTCCATGACGTGGCATGAGTGGCATCCGCCTGACCAGTGGTAGCGATCCATGATGGAGTCGCAGTCGTCAGTCACGTCCATCGTCTGACCCATGAAGTTCTCCCTCTCGTACATCCTCATTCTGTACGAGCCCCTGTACTGTTTTATGGAAGAGAACCATGTGAGCCAACTTACATTATTTCAGATTGAGAAATTGTGATGCTAGCAAGTTGATTAGCATACCATTGGGATCATGCGGCAGGACCTGATCCAGTTGTTGCCCCAGCCCCACATGTTCATGTAGTCTGAATAGTCGCCCCTCCTGAGGAAATACTGGTTTCCCATGAAGTTGGGGTGATCGTACACCATCCAGCAGCCGCTCTCCACCCTGCACGAGTGGCAGCGGCTCAGGTAGGATGACATATCAGAGCAGTCGCTGCTGCACTCATAGGAGCGACCCATGAAGTTCCTGTCCTCGTAGAAGATGATCTGGTCAGACAGAAAGAATAACCAACAAGAATTTAGTGAGTTCCGCCAAAGCAAGCTTATTATATTTCAATTTCCTAAATTTCACAGACTAAAAAGATAAACAGGGGTCTCCCTCCACCCCAGGGTACAATCATTCATTTTCAAGCTCTGGTGCTCACCCTGGCCATGGTGATGAGTTTGTTGTTAATCACAGCAGAGGATTTGGTAGTTGGAGCAGTTTGTCCAGCTGGTGAACTGATGCTCTGCCACGTTCAAGCTCTGAATTTATACCTGGCCAGAACAAAAAAAGAGCGCACCTCCTATTGTGAAATGTCCTGAGCATGCAACAACGCACACGATTTACAGAGGAGGTCTCTGGAGAGCTGAAGAGCTTTTGTGTGAATCAAATATCTAGAAGATTAACTCATGTGTAACGGACACAATGACCTGCTCCGACAGGCGTTCGGACATTTCACTAAATACTCATAAGACCAATAATAAACAGATTGAATTGTTTTTTTGTTTTTTGTTTTTAAATAAAGAAAACACATGTAATTGTTGACATTTTTGGAAGGAGTCTTCAGAGTCATAGCTAAAGCTATTCCTTTCATTCTTCCACCATAGGAAAGTCTTCAGGCTGAAGTCCATTGTGCTTTGCGGTTCAAACGAGAGGAAAAAAAAAGAGGCTATAATTGAAGAAAATATTGAAAATATTGAAGAAATAATTGTTTAACTGGTGACACTGGGAAGTCTGCTTTTCATCAGGTCGCATTACACCACATCCGTCGTTACATACACACATACACATGCTACATACAGTATGCACTTACTGATACCACAGAAGAAGTATCACGCTTTATTAGTCTTATTATTAAGGTCTCAAAAAAAAACACTCTATGAATATTAATAGATGACATTATTCTATTTTCCTCAGGCACGAAGTGCACTAAGCCTTCAGGGACTAAAGTTGCCTAATGAAATTATGATAACTATTTACCATTCGTCTTTCTTCCCATTCGTATTATTAAATATGTTTGCATTTGTTGTTTCATTACCGGCGGTTAAGAATATCATACTTAGCCTCGATGAGGCTGCATTTCTGGGCATTTACGAGACGATATTACGACAGGTGTCTTGATTCTGATTAAGTTCATTGCAGTGTTTGAGATTTATTGAGGTAAAGTGTATTGCAGAGAAAGGTAGTGTGCTATACATTGAGTTTTATTACAGAATTTTATGAGGAGCAAACTTAAAAAAGCAAACTGGAGAGCATTTTTTTTTAAGTTTCATTTTTATTGAACATTTCTGCTGAACATTTCTACATTTCTACAGAACATTTCTACAGAACATTTCTGCTAAGCCTATCTAAATCGCCTTTTCTGTTCTCTCCTCCCCACCATTTCCCAAAAATAAAAACAAATTGAGCAACAGCAGTAAATATTCACAGATTTTTTTTCTTTTTATACAAAGGAAAACAAAATTGAACCCACAACCCACTCCTCCGGCTCATCATGGCTACCCATTAACTGTCGCTGGTTATAAAGATATTCTAAAATTCAGCAACAGGCACCAACCTTTAAGTGGGTAGTGTCTGTAACTCCATAAAGTATGCAATAAAGGGATGCCATTTATGAAAAAACTTATCTGTACAACCATTCATCGTATATCTTATTTTCTCGAGTTTCAGAAAAAACATCATGTTCTTTATCCACTGGGAGATAGATGGGTATTTAGCAGACTTCCAATGTAACAGTAGGGAACGTCTTGCTATAAGGGATGTGAAAGCAATACTGGAGAAAAAAACTGGAGAGCATTTAACGCATTTTATTTTATGCAGGTTTGAGGGTCTAATGGATTTTCTTGGACACCTTTTGTACACTTTATCTGATTATTTTCCTTCTGGCTGCAGTTTTTATTGCTGTTACTATTCTACTATGTTTTACATTCCTAATACGCTCATTGGTATACAAAATCAGCTGTGTGTTCCTAGTCATGTTCAGGAATAGGATGCTAAGGTTGGTAGAATGATGAATGAGATCAATCAGTAGGATAGAATGAGTCTTGTGTGGGTTTTTTTTTTTTTTTTTTTTTGCTGGATTTCAAAGCTCACACAACCTCTCGTGAGCTTTCATCCGACCTAAGAGTAAAGGCTTTTTTGTTTCTCTTTCTGTCTCTTAGGTGGAAGAGATACGTGGCTACATCGACTCACTGGCTGAGAAGGTAGAGGAGGTAAAGCGGAAACACAGTGCCATCCTCGCCGCGCCAAATCCAGACGAAAGTAAGATGCTACTTTACGAAGCTTTATGACCATATATATTATTTGTCATCATTGATAACAATGCAAGAGCGTTATGAAGAATATTTGAATAGTTACACTTGCATGTATAAGTCATCAAAGGATTACGATGAGGCAATATCCGAATACATGAATAGGTCACACAGGCATAGGTCAAAACAACGCCAACCTGTTTACAATGCCTTATTTAAGACTGTTATTGCAACCAGCCCAGAGGTGTGTATCAGGACTGGGATCCAGTTGGACCCGCCTAAAATATTCACAGTAGTTGGTGGTTTTAACTTGAGAGTGTAAAAGTGTGCAGTCAGATATGAAGGTGGGTGGGAGGGATGGTGTATTCTCTCTCCCCTGTCAGTCACTGTGACACTAGCCAAGCATGACTGTGTATGAGTTGATGTATGTGGAGGAGAGTTGATAGCGCCTTGTGCAGTCTACCAACATGACGAGCTAACTATGGGAGAAAAGCAAGCCATTTTGAAATTAAGAAGAAAAAAAAGGAAAATCTATCAGTCATTGCACAAGCATTGGGCATAGCCAATACAACAATTTGGAATGTCCTGAAAAAGAAAGAAACCGTTGGTGTATTAACAACCAGACGTGAAACTGATTGGCCGAGCAAAACAACAGCAGTTGATGTGGGAAAGATTGAGTGAACTGTGAACAAAAACCCCAAAACAACAGTTGGTGACATCACTAACAACTACTACAGGGCAGGGGTGATGACATCACAAACTGTGATGTCATGTGAAAAGTGCAGAAATATAGAGGTTGTACCACAAGATGCAAACCACTCATGAGCGATTATAATCAGATGGCCAGATTAGAATTTGCAAAGACATACAGAGACGAGCCACAAAAGTTCTGGAACCAGGATTAACCTCTGCCAAAGTGATGAAAGGTGTGGAGAAAGTGCAAAGAAAGCATCTATGAAGCATGGTGGAGGTAGTGTCATGGCTTGGGCTCGCATGGCTGCTTCTGGAACAGGCTTACTAATCTTTATTGATGATGTAACTCATAATGGTAGCATCAAAAAGAATTCAAAGTCTACAGGAGCATTTTGTCTGCCAATTTACAGAGAAATGCATCCACATTAATCAGGAGGTCACTGGCTTGATGCAATTATTGCAAGCAAATGATATGCAACCCAATATAAAGTGTTATTTACCGGAATTTTCGGACTATAAACCGCACCCACTAACTTAAAAAAAACAACAATTTTGTACATTATATAGGCCGCACTTATCTATAAGCCGCCGGTGTCCACGTTGTAACTGTCACGATTCGTGACGTACACGAAGCAGGACGGATGCAAGTGCAGTTAGGACGAGAGCTTTTATTGAACCAGAGGAGAGAAGACTCAAGAGATACAAGAAACACAAAACATGACCAACTTAATGAACTAAGCTTACTAAACCAACTAACCTAAACATTAACTATGACATGAAACATGACTATGACTATGAACATGGACATGGAACAAAGACTCTATAGCTATACTCTATTAACCACTTCTACATCTATATTCAAAACTAAGTCTATACAACTCTAAGCTATACTATCCGCTACTAGGCTATAAGGCAAAGCTATGCTACAAGCTTCTAGGCTATAAGCTATGCTATAAGCTAATAGGCTACAGGCTAAGCTATAAGCTATGCTATAAGCTAACTAGCCTTGACATGAACTCAGACTAGGGCTAAGGCTATGGCTATGGCTAGGAAACATGAACAAGCACTAAGACACATGACATGAACAAAGACTCTAACTCTATATCTAATTACCCGCTTTGTGTGTGTCATGGCTCCCGGTACATATACACACCAGCCTTATCAGCCCGAACTGCTAACAGCTGCGGGCAATACCAAAACACACGTGACTCGACAACACATGACAAGACGGGGCGGAGACATGACGTCAACCACAACAAACGACATGTGGTTATACACGTGTCGGACTGTCACTGCTTTCGCCAACGGAGAGGCAGGTGCTCATGCACCCGCTCGTGCACGCGCACTCTCAAGTTCCACAGCGCGCCGCACAAAGGGGGACTCATGACAGTAACATGAGATATTTACACAGAGAGATGTTAATTAAACTTTTAATTAAATACGTACCGTAAATGCTTTTATTCCGAACAGTGCCTTTAACACGGCTGGTTAAAAAAAATAAATACAGTTACCTACCAGGAAAAGTCATTGATCGCTATCTTCATCTTCCTCCTGCGCACTAAAACCACTAAAGTCGTTGTCTTCAGTGTCGGAATTGAACAGCCTCAGAATTACCGGTACTTCGTCACTCACCGCCTCTGAAAGCTTCAGTTTCAGAGTCAGTTCTTCACGCTGCCATCTCCATCGTCTCACCATCGATTCGTTGATGCCAAGCTTACGTGCAGCAGCTCTATTTCCTTCTTCGACAGCCAGATCGATCGCCTTTAACTTCAAAGCGGCATCATATGCATTTCTTCGTGTGTTTTCCCTAATGAGGGGGTGTGCATGAAGCGCAAAACAACTGATCTGGAGAATGTAGTGTGAGCGCGTTAGATTTAATTTGAACAGTTTCATTGGTCCACTGTGACCTGTTGGGCAATTTCATTGGTCGTTAGCCCGTAAAAATCCATAAATTAGCCGCATCATTGTTTAAGCCGCAGTGTTCAAAGCGTGTGAAAAAAGTAGCGGCTTATAGTCAGGAAATTACGGTACTTTAATTTACTACGGTACTTTAATTTACTTAATATACATTTACTCAATTTAAATAGAAGTATCGTGTCCATCTTTTGATTTCAAACCCAAATGTCTTTGGTGTATAGCACAAAGAAAAAATTAATTTGCCTTGCTGTTCCAATAGTTTTGGAGGGGACTGCATACATAAATTCAGCCACTTCATGTCTTTTCTATAGGCCCGTTTACACTGGTTTACTATCTGACTGTGGCCTTTACATAGCTTCTATGTATTGTGCTGTCTCAATATCAGTCTTTCTATCACACACTGTTATTATGCTCTTTTGGTGTATCCTACTAGAGCTCATCTATTTTCCAGTGGCCTCTATGAGTCAGCAACATGTAAACACTACAGCTAAGCTCTCTTTCTCGTTGCTAATGTTTTGACTGATCTGGTTATAGATGGCCTACGCGGGCGGTGCCAAACACACACAACTCCCGCCCACATGCTCTATCGATGGACTCGTTGACTCTCCCACGCCACACATTCAGTCCTGCTTTGTGCACTTTGGAAGTGTATAATGGTTTAGAGAAGGCTGCTTTCTGCTCTTTGAGAGCGCGAGCAGGAAATGACATGTCATCGAGTTGTGTTTCAAAATGTCAATGTGATTAACTTTGTGCAGATGGGATTCATTACACAGTACCGTCCTGCTGTGGATAGTCCCAGCATGGAATGTGTCATTCACATCAAAACGTGCAGCACCGTTGCTAATGAGTAATAAACAGCTATTACATTGTCATTTTCAGCATTACAAAACATCCTTTCATTTGTTTTAGTAATTGATTTTCAACTATTTATTGAGGCTATATCACTGCAATCAACAAGTAACTGGAGTGTTAAAGGAGGACAAGTTGAGAATGACAGTAACTCTTGTTGAATTCTCGAATCTGATTGGTCAGAAGGTATCGATTCATTTTCTACAACAAGGCAAATCACAGGTTTATGTTAATTCGCTCATTCAAGTATTTAACAACTAACAAAAACATTCTGTTATTTTACGAAGAAAAATGTAAGGAGACGTTTATTTAAGGAGGCTCCAGTGTCAGGACAAGTTTTCAAACACTTCAGGACTGAGGACTTTACGCTTTTTCTCTGGTTTCATGTTAACATAACAATAAGATAAAACGACTTTTTTATGTTTTGTTTTTGTTTCATTAACTCCAAGAGACATTACATTAAAAATTTAACTATAAATGGATAAAAAGTATATTTTACTTCATAAAAATTGTAATCGATGGCAAAATTTGAAGAATGAAACGCTTCAGGATGTGCTGTTATTGGAAAAGAGTTAACTTTAGGACCCAGTTGTTGATTATTTTCCTATAACAGTATTCCAAGCGTTCTAACACCCTTTTCGTCATCAAACCCCGAGAACGTACTCTGACTGGACATTTTTCACTGTTCCTGTTTACTAAAAGAAATGCCAAGGCCGACTTGTCTGATGTCTGACTTGTCGGAGAATACACAATGTGCTATTGAGAGACACTTATACAACTCACAGCTCTTGCTGAACATGTCTGCACTTCTACATTTCTGCCTCTGCATTTCCTGACTCCCTTTGTTCATCATTCAATCTGTCTCTTTCCCTAACACCATCATCTTTTTTAACCAGCGCTTTAATGAGTACACTTCTATCAGTATTTATATTAGTAGATTTGGTGTTTTTTTGTTGTTGTTATTTTAGTAGTAGTTGTTCAAAATGGAATATGCATACTATTCATACTCCACCCCATCATAAATATTTCCAGTTCACCAAAGACACTCAGATGACATACTATTCGGGCTGAATTTCCAAGTATGCAACCAGAGCTAAAGTATATTCATGGTGTATAGCATCCCACAATGCACTTTCATTTCGAAATGCTGGGAAACTGCAGTTAGAAACCAACAGCAGTGATTATATATGTAGACCTTCCAATTCCAGTTATGCTGTGGTATGTTTATCTTAATGTCGCAGCTAATTGTCCTATCAAGTTAATGCTTGACAGCCATTAGGACTGGAAGTAGTAACTGTAGCTTAATAGTAAGCTATTTTTTATTTATATGTTATTTATTTATTTATTTTAGATTTGCTGTCAAATGAATCCATTTAATATTAATGTTCTTGTGAGATCTTTCATACTTAACTGGCTGTCATGACTTTTTGTACAGAGAAGAAAATTAGCCATTTATGCTAGTTGTGTCACGTGTTTGTGCATTAACATTGTACTTCTGTGTAGGAAGTAAGACAAACTTGCTTTTGGAATAGCATGAAGCCTTTCTCTGCGGTGTCAGTGCACTATTTTTGGCTTTTGCCATCAACATTTTGTCAGCGTAACTGGACATTCTCAGTATAACAATAAAACTATATAACTACCTCTACAAGTCACAGTTAATTAGTGTCCGTCCTGTCCCCCCCCCCGTACCCGTATTTGAATCAGTTTTGCAATAGCAGAAATTAACGCAAACGGCACGATATTTTTCAAAATTACCGCAGATTTTCATGTGACGCAGTAAGCTAAAGCCCTCTTCGAATACATGTGTGTCAAACAAGAGTACAGCTAAAAGGTCTCATTTACCAACAAAGCATCACTGTAAAAGACTCTTTGCTATTTGACCAATTCAAGTGGTTTTCCGCAAATAAACCACAAAACAACCTGCAAGTTACATCGCAAATTTCTTAAAACAGCCGCAGGATTATCAAGTATTTTTGGCCGCATCCATAACAAAAAAGCTCCTGTACGGACTGGTTAATCAAGTGATGTTACTGTCTAGTGCATCAAATGATAACTCAAGAATACTGAGTATAACTTCACTGGGACATTTCACTGTAAGTATCACTCCACTTGTCTGTGTTCATCACGTAAAAGTCCACTTCCTGGTTCGAAAGGATTACTACAGTAGAGTTGGCGACATCATCAGCAGATGTAACGGGTATGGAAAACATTCCATAAATTTAATGTGTAGAATTACACAAAAACGATGTGTACCTGATGTGGCTGTCTGTTTGTCTGAGTATTTTTCCTTTTAATTGTCATGATGTCATTGGTTTGTGTAATTTCCTGTTTTGGCTCCTCCTCTTCCCTTTTGCGTTATGGTTGAATGGGAGAGGTAGGTTTGGTTCTGAGTTCTCTGTAATCTTGGCTTATCTTTATTTAAATCATCATTTATATACTTATATACCCATTTTAGTGTATAGTGTTATTTTATTTATCTGTGTGGTTATTTTGGGGTTTTTTTCCCCTTCTTTTGAGTGATTTTTTTTGTATTTTGTTTCAACATGTGCCCTTTTGTATTATGGTTAAATAAGAGAGGAGAGAGAGAGAATAAACAAAGAGTCGACCCAGTTGCCGTCCGCCTATTTTTCTTTAAAAAAAAACAACAACCCACAACGCAGACTACAACCAGTTACACAGGTGGTCTAAGTGTCAGGTGGAACTAATAGCCGTGGTGAAGTTGATTATTGGTTGTGGGGTGGTGGGTGTTTTAGGAATAGATACCTTATAGAACCTCACCGGTTGGGGGTAAGATTCACACCGCTGCCCTGTTTACATGTTCTTCCCGTGTTCCAGGGGTTTCTTCCGTGTACTCCGGTTTCATTCCCAGTCCAAAGTCATGCATGGTAGGCTGATTGGCATGTCCAAAGTGTCAAGTGAAGTGTGTGATGGTGCCTTGCGATGGATTGGAACCCCGTCCAGGGTGTGTCCCACCTTGTGCCCGATGCTCCCTGGGATAGGCTCCAGGTTCCCCACGACCCTGTAGGATAACCGGTATAGAAAATGGATGGATGGATGGACACTGCATTTTCTTTTAAATGTTCCAGAGTATTTTAAGCTTACAGAAATGCATGCACATGCCTGCTGTTAATACATTCTCCTGCACGTTCTGTAATTTTCCATCCTCCTCCTAGTCAGCTCAGGACTGATGTCTGTTTAATGAACACAAAGGAGTCAAACGTAGCAGTTTTAAACTTTTGCCTGCAACTTAAGTAGTCTGCGTTATTCCCAGCAGCAACAACAGTCCTCGTTTATTTCTCTCTCTTTTACTTGCGTCTCTCTCTCTCTCTCTCTCTTCTCTCTCTCTCTCTCTCTCTCTCTCTCTCTCTCTCTCTTTCTCTCTCTGTCTGTAATATACAATCATATTACATGAATAGGCGAGTAATAACGATGTAGTTATGATAATAAGTAGTCAAGCAGCTCCACTATATATTTCTATATCCTAAATAAGTGAAGGCTACAAGATTTATCGTCTCATCTTTTTTGCAATGTTTGATAGTTATGCAAAAGGAAACACAATGCCTGTTTAAATTGCATCTCCATGGTGGCCTGTGGCTTCTCCCGTGGAGTCAATTTTGCGCCAAATGTATTCAAAAACATGATCCGGCAGCAAAATATTATGTATCGAAATTTAAAAATAGGTGTCGGAGATGCAAGGATTGAGAAATAAATCAAGCTTAAATCCAGACCTGGATTAGAGTCTGCAGTGTTTTCACACTTGGCTCACCACTTCAGCATTTCAAGTGGACTTTCAAGTTGTGCTTTTTGTACATATATGAGCACATCAAACAAACTCAAACTCTCCTAAAATAATAAAAAGGCATGTCTTTGAGCGTTCGTTTTGGAAGTCTTCAAGGTACTCTTCTGAGAGGATATTTCTAAGTCATTCACAAAAGTCTGTAATCTTCATTAATAGCATTAGCCACCCTGCTGAAAAAAAAAAACCCCAATAGAAACTTTCACAGAAATTCTAATGATTTTCACCACAAATGCCAAATTACAAAACATCAGTTAACCTTTGAAACCATTACCATTATTGGTCCTTAATGGTATCTACTAGACATAACATGCCACCAACAGAAGGCAGCAAATTACCACTAGAGACCCACGGGGACCATTACAGTTTCCATTAAAACCAAAACAATACCCATTATAACCATTTAAACCATTACAAATTCTTTGAGGGTGGTTGTTGTTGTTGTTGTTTTTAACTAGCATGTGCTACCTGACAGGATTTTTGAGAGGATGATTTTAAATCATATGTAGAAATGTTCATAATCTTTACTAATTAAGCTAACCAGATAAACTATCCAATAAAGCTGGTCTTATTCACAAATGATTATAATCTTTACTGCTAGCTAACATCAGCTAAACTTTACTGCTAAACTAGCCATCTAGCTAGCCTCGGACAAAGCAACTAACATGAAGTACCTGATAGGATTTCTGAGAGAAATTTTTAAACATCATATTCACTTGTAATGATAGCTGAATGTCCTAAAATATTTAAACTTTTTTTTTTTGACAGGATGCCAGATGGCTAACAAGCTAATCTGAGAGAGTACAGCTAATTTGTGGTGCATTTTGTGAACTACTCAAGACAATGGCTGACCCTTGTGCGCATGTGCGTGTGTGTGTGTGTGTGTGTGTGTGTGCGCGCATTTGTGCTTTTCTACAGTCTTTATTTGTGAATGGTCTTAAATCTTCTTTTATATCTCCATTATATCTCCATTTGAGATCTGATTTAAGAAAGCCATGAAAGCACTTCTTGTGTTCAGTGAGGGTTTTTTAACGACTATATCAAATGTTTCATGGCCTGTAGCCTCTTTGACAGTCATTGCTGTTTGACACAACCAGGCATGACACCCATCCATCCATCTTTTACCGCTTACTCCTTTTCAGGGTCACGGGGAAACCTGGAGCCTATCCCAGGAAGGCACAAGGCAGGGCACCAGAATTGATACGTGTCTGAAAAACATAATAAGATTCAAGGTTGTATCTGTAGAGAGTTCTCGATGAGAGCTTAGAAATATCTCCATTAATGGAAAAATGGAGTTCACAGAATACAACTTCTGCTCATATCAGATTGTTTATCCGACCTACGCATCAAGACAGAGGTCTGAGAAGTAAATCCATTTCGGAAAAAAAAAATTTACCTTCTGGTTGTTGCAGCGAAGAACCCACAAGACCCATTGAACCCAGATGATGTTTTTTTTTTCTCTGCAGAATGCACTTTAACACTGCCTATTTCTTGCTATTCTGCTGTTAGTTACATGGCTGGCAGCCGTTCCTTTTTTTTTTTTCGATGGATGTGGGCTGTTATTTTCAATGTGCTGCCTTAAATAGCTGACAGTACTTTCATAATATTGCTGCCTGTAGATGTTGTACCTTCATACTAGTAAAAAAACAGCAACTAAAAAACAGAATGATAACTGTACAACCCAGGATCATTGTATGGTTTTCGGTATGTTTCAGTATAGTTTTCAGTCCCTTGTTATTCATTTATTCATCTTAAACTACATTGTATAATGAATTAAATAATATTTTCAGTAACTAATAGGAAAGATATGTAGAGGACTGTAAGTCCTGGGGGCACCGTGGCTTAGTGGTTAACACTTTCGCCTCTCACCTCCAAGGTTGGGGATTTGATTCTCGCCTCCGCCCTGAGTGTGTGGAGTTTGCATGTTCTCCCCGTGCTTCAGGGGTTTCCTCCAGGTACTCTGGTTTCCTCCCCCCGTCCAAAGACATAGGCATTTCCAAATTGTCCGTATCGTGTGAATGGGTTGTCACCCGTCTTGTGCTCCGAGTCACGCCTGGGAGAGACTCCAGGTTTCCTGTGACCATGTATAGGATATGCGGTACAGAAAATGTATGTATGGATGGATTGTAAGTCTTGATCTTCCAATTTTTCCCGTGACCCTGAAAAGGATAAGCGGTATAGAAGATGGATGGATGGATGGATGGATGGACCTTCCAATTGGTTTAAACAGCGTTGTTCAGAACATGCTATTAAGCATCATTCCGATTAAAATGAAACGGGGAAAGAAATTAACTTCTACTAGAGGTTAGATTTGCTTCGCACCTGGTTTGGGAACTTTACCTTGCAAATTAAAGAATCTTCAAAATGTGAACCAATAGAAGTAGAGGATGTTTTTTTCTTTCCGGAAAAAAAAAATACACAAACTGCTAATTATTAAATAGTGCTCACAGTGGGTGTTTGCTTCTCCATCTTCCTACAAGTACAAAATCACAACAAAAACAACCTAAAGTTGTCTGACTTTCTATTTTCTGGTGAATAAAATAGAAGGAAAAATCAGACGTTCACCTTTTTTTCAAGCTTCTCATTTTGCCTGCTTTTTGAAATGTAAAGGAAGAACAAAAACCTCTAGAACGAAAGAAAGAACGAAAGAAAAAAAAAATCACTAGCCCCAAATATAGCGTAATATAGAGTAATATTCCCTAATTAGGGTATACCATAATTCTATTGTATCTTCACACTACTACTACAAAAGTGTGTGTGTGTGTGTGTGTGTATTATATATTATATATATATATATATATATATATATATATATATATATATATATATATATATATATATATATATATATTGCTCAAAAAATAAAGGGAACACTTAAACAGCACAATGTAACCCCAAGTGTTCGATTTATTTATTTATATATATATATATATATATATATATATATATATATATATATATATATATATATATATATATATATATATATATATATATATATATATATATTCTTTTATTTTTTTTTATTTTTTTTTTTTTTTTGAATGTTACCATCATTTGAAATATTTTATTAGTTGGATGTGAACAAGTACAACAATGAGACTTTTGAATAAAAACAAGATGGCTGCAGAACAATGATTTCCAATGGTCTATAGACCGTAAAGCTTTATCTGGTGGTCATTGCAAGGTCATCCTTAAAAGGGGCAAGCATCCAAACACCATGGGCTGTACTGGCCCATTAAGAAGTCTTAAATATACCACTGGTACAATTGCACAGAATACTGATTTATAGAAAGGGACCTGATTGTTAAACTTTGTATGTATGTGACTGTGTATATACTACATATGTGTGTACCTTAAAGGTCTTGTTTGTGATTGTGGCAGTAGTTTTCTGAAGCTAACAGTTTGAAACTCAAACATCAAGTAGCCTTGAGTATGTCTCAAGCTTTTTGAATTGACAGCCAACGTGATTGACTAGTCCTGTTTGGTGGTTGGGTCTATGAGGTCTATTTTCAATTGTTCTTTTATTGGCAGCTGCTGAACTGTGAGTAGATCTTCAACAGGTATTACAACAAAATGTTCTGCACTTCAAATTCATTACATTTATTTTTCATTTTTATCCCAGTGCTAAATTTAAATCAGAGTATATACATATTTCATTTGCAAATACAATAAAAAAAAAATCAGTGTCTCACCTTGCTGTGTGTTAATCCGCATTGCATAAATCATTATTATGATACGCTGCTACTCCTACACAAACAAAATATTATAGCCACTTGACTTGTGTCTTAATTAAGCTAATAAGCAGTGAAACTTCCAAACCCACACACACTTTCACACTTCACACAAAACTCGTTTGATGAAAATAACAGCACTGCGAAATAACCCCGACTTTATGAACTTAAATACTTAAGACTTAATAAGCAAAAGAATAAGAATAAAGTTGCAGACAAATGAAAGTTTTTTTTTTCACGTAACCCACACAAATGTGCGGTTTCACATACCAACGCCTTATATTACATAAGTAACTGAAGGGAAGATGGCGTGGCTGTTATTGGCCTTGTGCTGAGGAGTCTGTGTTTAATGATGCTATCTATAGACTCGTCTTCTGCTGGTTCAGGCATTTTGGTGTCTGCACTTCTCCCGAGCTATTGTCTAGTCCTCTTACACAGATTTACAGGGCTGTGGTAATGGAAACCAGGCTGGAATGGCATGAAAAATTCATGGTTTGATGAATAACAGTACAACGCAGTGTCACAGTTTTAGTTCATCATGGAAGAAAAGCCAATAAAAACCATATAAGATAAAACCGAAGCATTGGAAATGATTACATGATTTTCTTAAGACAAACAGACTTGTTATGCGGTTGCTTTTAGCCTTCAGTCATTAATCAAAATGATGTAAACGTAAAATGTTTTCTCTTTTTTTTATTACCAAGGATGTTTATGCACTACAGGTCTTTCTATTCCACAGCGCTGTTGAATTCTTGATTCTGTCAGAAGGCGTTGGTTGATTCATTTTCAGTAATGCAGCTGCAAATCGCCGGTTGAGATTAATCCGCTCTTTCTAAGACGTTATCATTCTTATAGTAAAATGTGTACGGAGGACACGCGACCTGATCTAAGGCCAGCGCACAGCGCTAAGTACAGGTGAGAACGGGGTCAAAGGTGTCTCGAAGACGCATTGCGATCTGATCACTCAAACCACACTGGTGGTCTGGGACACATGCGGTATCATCATGACATTTATAGTATGAAAGCGAATGTGTCTCGATGTGTCCCAGACAGCAATGAAGGACCAGCTAATTGACTATCATCACCCTGGCTGGAAAATATGTCAGCTCTGCAAGACTGTTTGGAAATTATTCTGAATGTAGAGCTCTCCACTGTTAGGCTAACGGATAAAGGCGGCACTATAACAGCTGAGACGAAAGCAGCTGCTTTTCATAGCTTCATTCGTCATCTCATCTCACGTTCATTTAGAAGTTTTGTTAGCAGACCACCTGAGTACAACTTTGGAAGCAGCCTGTAAAGGTACATGAGATAGTCTCACATCTTTAGCAAGAACACTAAAATGGGTTAAGGGTGGCTTTAGTGCTTTTTATTCATATGAAAACGAATCAAGACTATCAAGTCTAGAGTATTTTGAGGAGACATGCGCATCTAGAGTATAATCAATACCATCCATACGTCCATCCATTCCCATACCGCTTATCCTACACAGGGTCATGGGGGAGCCAGGAGCCTATCCCAGGGGCACATGGTGGGGGACACCCTGGATGGGGTATCAACTGGAACTGCCATTCAGCCTATAATGCATGCGGTTGGACTGGAGGCAGAAACCAGAGTATTTGGAGGAAACCCTGAGGCAGATGCAGGCTCCGCACACAGGACAGAAGTGGGATTCAAACCCCCAACCCTGGAGGCAAACGTGCTATCCACTAAACCACCATGCCCCCATTAGAGTACAGTCATGACATGAAAATGCAATCAAAGACAAGCATTTAAAAAAATTGATCTCAGTTTGAAGCCTGAAGTCAAGCTTTGAAAGTAGACTATCATACATTCATTGAAGTCAAACAGCACATTTTTGTATGTTTTGATGGCACGACTCAAACATTAGCCTCACCTTATCTATCGCCTTATCTAACCTGCAACTTATCTCCATCTCCTGAATATGTCGCTGTGTTGAATCAATTCGTGTAAGACCCAGTGACCTCAGACTAACGTTGATCTCATAGCATTTACATTACATTTACATTTATTCATTAAACAGACACTTTTATCCAAGGCGACTTACAAATCAGGAAATACAAGCAAAGCGATATATCAAGCAGAGAACAATACAAGTACTCGCAGCTGGGCTTGTCCTAAAGAAAGCAGACAGCAGTAAAAAATCCTGACTAAAACTTTGACTCGACACTCCTGTGAACTGTTTTAGTGCGAACAGGCAGCTTTGTATATGCAGGTTTGCTTTCATGCCGTTTACTTTGGAACGTTTTAACATGTATAGTGTTAATGCATATCACTGTCTCATGGTGTGAAAAGAAGATTTGTTTTCCCGCTGACATCTCTGAGGAAACCAATGAGAGACAGAGCGAGGTAGAGAGATGGTTGCTTAATTCTTGTAGAGCAGGTGGTCATTATTTATAATTACGCTTCATTATGAATTTTATGTTACTCAGTATTATTTTTACTCATTATCTCTAATTACCTCTTATTATCATCAAATCATATTTTGTGTGTGTGTGTGTGTGTGTGTGTGTGCTCGTGTAAAACTCTCGCTCTTTTCTGTCTAATCAGAACAACAAGCATATGGACTTCAGCAGATCAATACAGAAAAGCAAACAGGACAGAACGATCAATGCATTTACACTACAGAGAGTTAGATAGAGAGATAGATAGATAGAGAGAGACATGGGAGTTAGAAAGAGCTATTTTTGGTATCAGGATTGCAGAGATAGATGTCAGATTTCCCCGTATGTAAAAGTAGCAGTGTGAAAAACAGCATGTGCCGAGTGTCGAAAACTTCACCGGTTGTCTGTAAACAGTGATGTGAGGTGCAGCAAACGTAATGGTACTCTTGTGTGCGTGATTAAACTACGCATCAACAAACAGAAACAGCTGGAGTGAAAGAGTTGCTAAAACTGTCCAAAGCTTAGTTTATAAGTTAAAGGAATACACCTGCATGTTTGTAGTTGTGTGTGAGTACTACGTCCAAGAATTTCGACTCGTTTGCCTGAAAACAGGATTAATACAAAAGAACTGAGAAACTTTTTACCTGGCACTTATAATCGAAGCCTAAGGGCAGTTGTTGTACCTTTAATCAAGTAAAATTTAAAATACAAAGGATAACAAAAAAAAATATTTTCCTGAAAATTTTTAGTGATCCTTTCAGAAGTAGGACTACTTTCCTATTTATATGTTACGACTGTACACTGAAAATAACGGAATCTGTAAAATTGTGGTTGGTCAGATTTCATATATATTATATATATATATATATATATATATATATATATATATATATATATATATATTCTGTATAGTTGACATAAAAATATCAAGACACTCTAAGCAAATCCTGATTTCGTTGCTGATACTAAACTTAATGTAAACAAGGGTCTAATTACTAGATTGAAATATGATTAACATAAAGCAGATGGATTGTGAAATCACGCGAGAAACTGCTAGAAACTGTAACTATGGTAATAATTTAACGAACGTGTGTTAGAATAGCGCAGCGGTAATTTAGCTGTTGTACCAGCAACTTGCGTTCAATACTCAGTTTGGGTGAGACCATGGAGTTGGATTTTATTCAAGGCTTTTAAAATACAAGCTGTAAAACCAGATAAGTAATTTAACTCAAAAAATGTGAGGAAAATAATTACCTCAAAATTTTGAAGCTGATAAATGAATTCTTTAAGGCAAATACAACTTAAGTATATGAAAAATTTTACTCAAACTTTGTAATTTAAAATAAATCTTTGTATTTTATATAATCAATGTTGAGGTGGTGTAATGCGGCCCAATGCAAAATGGCTTCCATGGAATGATCAACGAATTATTATAGAAGGAGAATTCATGTAAATCTGTAATCTGCAGTTAATTTACTTAATTAACTAGTGAATTATTTATTACTCTGACACTAAAAAATGCTAATAATGGACGAGAAGACATGATTAGCATGAATAGTTTAATTCAAACTCGCACCATTCATCCATTATTCACAACATTTTTGGACAGTTCCTTCAATTTAGAACATTTATTACATTTTCCCATTTCTTAGGTATCTAATGAGAAAACATTCCTTTTCCGTTCGACTTTCCAGACAGAAGTACTCTTTGTGGCCTAAACGTTTGATCTCGGTGATCTCGTGATCTCTGTGTCATTTCAGATTGTAATTGGCCGGCTGTGGCTCGGGTCGTTGAGCGGGTAATCCACTAATCGTAGGGTTGACGGTTCGGTTCCCGGCCCACATGACTCCACATGCCGAAGTGTCCTTGGTTACTGAACCCTAAGTTAGTGCCTTGCATGGCAGCTCTGCTACCATTGGTGTGTGAGTGTTTGTGTGAATGGGTGAATGAGACACAGCGTAAAGCGCTTTCCATAAAAGCACTATATAAGTGCACCATTTACCATTTCAGATTGTAATTACATGTAAGAGTTTCAGAAAGAATCTCGATATCCAAGTTACTGAGGAAAAGATGTTTTCAGTCAGACCAACAAGTATATAGTGTTCTTTATATTGTCAGTTGCTTTTACACTATGGAGAAATGTTAGCAAGAGATCTAAATCAATCAGGGTAATTAATTGGCTAAGGTTTACAGGACCACTTGAACTCAAGTGGGAAAAGAATATTTATCAAAACAAAACACACGTTTGCAGCACGTGTTACGATACGGCCAGCAGATGGCAATGTGGCTCGTGACACATGATTTTGTTTTGGTTCGCTCGCTTCCGGGTTGAGCGTTAGCTTTAGTACTTTGATTTGTCACAGGTGTTTGTGTTTGAGTTTAATTATGTTGTGTATTTAAACGCCTTGGTTACTGAGCACGTCGCTCAGTATTATTAGTTGTATATTGTTATGCCATGTTTCCCGTTTGCCTGTGAAGACCGCGTTTATTTTGGTTTTGTGTTCTATGTTAAATAAAGACTTTGATCTGCACCTGCATCCGCCTCCAGTCTACAAAACGTTACAGCACGTCTCTATTCGAGTCTGTTTCGACTTATAAGCACACTGTAAAACCGGATAAGTTCATTTAAGTCAAAAATTTTTACATTAATAAATCTATTTCTTCATGCCAAATACACTTAAATATAACAAAGATTTAACTCAAATTTTATAACTTTGTAATTTAAAATTCGTTTTTGTGCTTAAATAAATTGATTTATGAATTTTGTGCTAATTAGTTTCCTCAAATTTTTTTGAGTTCATTGAACTATCCGGTTTTACAGTGTAGTTATAGACAATAATATCCGAGCCTGACAAAATGGCTTCAATTCTTTATCATAACATAAAAACCTGATATTACAGGTGTTTTTCACGACATGTCCGCATGTACTGTATATTCCATACACTCCTAACTCTCAGCTCGGTGAAAGGGAGAGTTTTCTGCTAGAATGAATGTGATGAGGATTGATAGCTCCCTGGTAGGTTTAGACACCATTGTTTTGATAGCTCGTGGATCACATCTATCCACCAAATCCTGTATCTGGCAGGCCTTCAGGCCATGTTTCTCACCAGCTAACACACAAGCACACAGGACAAAAAGCCTTGAGGGAGAAGTGGGAAAGGCTTTGCTGCTTGGATACTGTCGACTGTCAGCTTGGATCAGTATGATTTAATATATTTTTGTTGAAGTTGAAACATGGAGATCGCGGTTTAACATTCGAGGTCCAGTCATTCTGGAGGGACTGTGTAGTGGTTTTCTTGATACAGAAGGGTTTATTCACCATCTTTTTTCACCAAGCTGAGGTGGAAAGTGTGGTCTACTACCATAGCAAAAAAGCACTGATTAGAAGCTAGAGAACGCTAGAAGATCTAGAGACAATCCAATATGGCCACCTTTATACACTGTAAAACCGAATAGTTCATTTAAATCAATTTCTTTAAGCCAAATACACTTATATAACACAAAAAACAACACGAAATTTAACTCAAACTTTGTAATTTGAAATAATTTTTTTTGTTATATTTAATTGTACTGGCACCCTGTCCAGGGTGTACCCCGCCTTGTGCCCGATGCTTCCTGGGATAGGCTCCAGGTTCCCCGAGACCCTGAAGAAGGAGTAAGCGGTAGAAGATGGATGGATGGATGGATATTTAATTATATTTGGCTTAAAGAAATTGATTTATCAACATAAAAATTTTGAGGTCATTAGTTTCCTCACATTCTTTGAGTTAAATGAACTTAACAGGGAAAAAGAATCATTACTGACATGGTGTAGCTTTCTGCAAGAAGACGTTTATTTAGCATTTATGGAAGTACTGGAGTCTCCAGTGTCAGAACTTGGTAACAGCCAGTACGTTTTCCACCACAGGAAAGTTATCAGTACAGAGGAGTTTGCGCTTAACTAGTACTTAGTTTTTATTGCTGCTATAACATAAGTGATAACAAGTTGTTGCGCAGACATTCCCTCAACATTAAATGTAACCATAAATAGTTAATGACGTGTTGTTCATTCATAGTAATTAATGTTTTTGAAAAATAATCGACTTCAGGGTAATAACGGTATCACACTAGACTATATTTTCCTAAACTTCTATTATAAGTGATTGTTGCGGAGGTTTTTTTTCCCCCCCTCAGAACAGGGAAACATCGAAATTCTTGTCTAGTAATAATACATCCTCTACAGATTTAGCGTGTAAGGATTAGGTTGTACAAAATGGAGTACTTCTTTAAACTTGAGGCTTGCATTCAAGCGTCGCATCAGCAAGCTGCTCTCGTTTTCTTGCAAAGTGGTCTGTGACTAGATCTCTCAATCAGTCTGCTCTTCAGGGCTAGAATGAGAAACAAATGGATGAGCCGAGGAAATCCGAAATTGCGATTCAATCCAGCGCACTCTCATGGTAGACTCGGGCCAAAACAAAATCGCGTAGCTATGACAACGCGTAATTAAGACGTGTAATAAGCAGGATCTGAGGCATGTGATAGGGAATATTTTTATGAAGTGGAATCCCGTTACTGCCTGTGTGGATGTGGATGTGGAGTTGTGTACTAACCACTAAGCTACTCAAACCGTCCCTCTCAAATCCCCCCCCACACTACATTTTACTACCTTAAGGACCTTTCATTGAAATCATTTTTAATGCAGCTAATAAACACTATGCCTACACATAGATCTAATTCTAACTGCAACTGATTGATACCTTTTAGTTTTTCTTGTGGGGACCAGGCAAATGACCCCAAAGGGTCAAAACTGTCCGATATTCCGATCGCACACGCACACATAGTTTGTTTCTACAACGTAACCTCGTTGACACTTCGATCAACCAAATGGTGTGTTATGCAAATATGAAGTACTTCTGAGGTTGCCATAGCCACATTGGTCTATTTGGTAGATGGCATGCCCTCATCATAGTAGAGTCATTACAGAGCGTTGAGTCAAACATCAGAGGACACACAGACATCGTTGGATGCACTGATCAAAGCTATTTTCCTCTTTGATAGCAGCCTGCCGGCTTTAATGGCAAGACTGTGTGGACACTAGATGCTGGGTCATGATACTCCCATCACTTTCATATATGAACTAATTCTCACAGTGAAAGAACTGAACTCTTCTAGATCTGTTTCTGGAACTTGCCCTGTCTCTCTATCAAGGTCATTATGCTTCGCTTTATTACCCATGGGGAAGGAGATTATAGAAGAAGCCGTTTCAGTGAGCAAAGCCACAGAGCTCAGATGACGTAAGGTATATTGCCTTGGGAGTCAAATATGATGTCAATTTCGTGCCATTATTGGCTCTACCAGTCAGGTGCTACCTTTTGAGAGCACCATACAGTCAGAGCTTACAGATAAACCGTGTCCTTGTTTGTCAGATGCAAAAATATGCACACACACACACACATAAACGCATGCACACGCTTACAGCTAGTGTGGTGTCATTGGGAGCAGCTGTGGCATTAGTGAGTATGCTGGTCACATTTCATCTCCACTGATGCGAGATCTGATAAACCCATTTGAGCTGCCTGAAGGAAGCCTTTATCTAAAAAAAAAAAAAAAGCCTTAACCTTATCAAACTTGTGCAGACACTTGACCACAGCGGAGTGTAATATGAGGTACTAACTTATCATCGTTTATAAAATCAACTGCAGGCTTGGGGAGTAACGGAATGCATGTAACACGTACATGTATGATTATAGGTTTGGTTCTGTCTTGCCACTCACATGAGCAACCCCCTGGTGCATGCGTAAATAAATTTAGCAAACAAACAAACGACATTACATTTATGGCATTTGGCAGAAGCCCTTATCCAGACCGACTTACATTTATCTCATTTATACAGCTGAGCAATTGAGGGTTAAGGGCCTTGCCTAAGGGCCCGACAGTGGTAGTAGTGCTGAGGCTTGAACTCCTGACCTTCTGATCAGTAACCCAGAGCCTTTAACCACTGAGCCACCACTGCCCAAATTGTTCTCTGAAATGCCTTCTTTAGGCCGACCATGCGTCCTCATTTTCCCGAACGTGTCCTCTTTTTCATACCTTAAAAATTTGAGAAATTTTTGTTTTATCATGATGTGCTTATGGTCTAATACTGCATCATGTGTGCGCCTGTTTGCATTGCTTTAACCCCTCTCTGTAATTCCCGCCTTCTCGCACACCAATTGGTCGATTCTAAAAGGCTTGCAGCAACTATTGGCCAAATTCCTGCCTCTCAATCATAAACCCAGTCTCAGCGAACACGGGGAAGTGACGCGCTGTTGTTTATGGCATCAAACAGTTGCTTGACAATAGCAGCAAATGCCAGCTGTCCTGAGTTGAAACGATACCCAGGGCCATATAAGGTCATTTTTATTTCATGTTATCACGTTGCTTCGTATTCCATGGCCATTCAAATGTGTGAACGATGGAAGAAGGTACACTCATGGCATCTGATGTATGAAAAAAGAACGTAGGAAAAAATGTACAACGTGTCCAGAGTGAAACCAATTTTATTTACATATATTTATGTGATGCTAATAGTGTGTCTTTTTCAGTGTATTAAAGTCTGCATTCATAGTAACACTGTTCTGAACGCTATTAAGCCCCTATTCCTAATTCCTAATTTTCAGCAAGACAAGTTGAGCCACTGCTCCAACTGCTCCAGTGGATCTCTCTTTCAGAAATCTCTTCCTTTCAAAAGACCTCCACGTGATGCTACATTAAAATCCCATTTCCACTGATGTATCAAACAAATGTTCCTCCATTACGGTCATTAATTCTTAGTCAGCCGATCTAATTAGCTTAAGCCATGCTAAATTTCCTTTGCAAGCTTTCTTTAGTTACAGATCATCCCTCTTTCCGCTTCTTCCTCTCTCAAATATGATCTTTATCCATGAGGATAATACGTTCATTCTTCTGTCTATGTACTGTTATGTCACAATAGTGATCAGTCCGGTGCCGTGCTACGTGAAGATGAACCAATGGAATAAGTAAGGAATAAAATGTGCCTTTATAGGAAAATAATCAACAATGTGGTGGATTAGTGGTTAGCACGTTTGCCTCATACTTCCAGGGTTTGAGGTTCGATTCCTGCTGCTCCCCGTGTGTGCGGAGTTTGCATGTTCTCCCCATGCCGCAGGCGGTTTCCTCTGGGTACTCTGGTTTCCTCCCCCGGTTCAAAGACATGCATGATTGGCATGTCCAAAGAGTCCATAGTGTATGAATGGTTGCGTGATTGCATCCTGTGATGGATTGGCATGCTGCCTGATGTTCCCTGTGACCCAGTAGGATAAGTGATATAGAAAATTGATGGATGGATGGATGGAACAGCATGTCTCAAAGAGTTTTATTCCTGTCATACCACAGCAATTTGCCAACAATTGCAAAATTGGACCTCCATGAAACAAGTTATTTCCCTTCATTCTCTTAGGTTATAACAGCTATAAACTGTCATTTTCTTACCATCCTCTTTCTTTGAACACTGTACAATGTTGTTGCGTGCATTAACAGCAGCATAAAAAACCTGACTGAAAGTAAAAGACAGCGTGACGATCCATGCCCAGAGCCACTTTAATACAAATCCAAGCATACAATGTGAACTCGAAATCCAAATCAGTGTTGTTATTTAAACAACAGTCTGTATTTAAATCGCAGATGATCACAGTACAATCAGGGCAAAGGACAGTCCAATGGAATAATCACCAAATCAGCCAGAGAGTCAAACACATCATAGACGAACAGAAATAACAAGGCGCTCGACTTAGACAACAACAATGTTTGGCAAGACTTTGCAAAAGAATGAATGGTCCAGGAGTGTTTATATGCTGTTGTGTGAGAACTGCGCAGGGCTAAAGTCCTATACTGGGGTTCGAAGTGGCCTTGGAGTCCAATTATGTTTTCTAACCACTCCATCTTTATGTGAGTCTAATATGGAGTACTCTGGTCAACCTGGGGCTGCTTTTGGATAACTGAAGATTTTTCAAGCACGCTAATCACATTCACTTCTTCCCCAAGCGTCGCTTGCAGCTGAACTTGAAATTCACTTTCTTATCTACATCCCCTCGATACTCCAGGGTGAGCTCGTACATTATTTATAGCCTGCTACATTGTGCTGTTTGTGTTAACACCGGTGCAGTATTTGCACTACAATGATACGGTCAGCCATAAACCAAAGACTTGGCTTGCTGAGGTTGGGTAGGACGATGGGTTTTGCAATGCTGATCGTATTTGCCTGTTTAAATATGGCACCTGGGGCAGCAGCATTAGCTAAACCTGTATAATCATGCTGGGTTTCTGTAAGGACTTTACAATGCTAGCATATATTTGAGAAAAGATGAGGAAATGAGTATATATCTCGTAGGGATGTAAAAGAATATAAATATAGAAGTTCACTATTCATAACATTAAAACCACCTGCATAATATTGTGTAGGTCCGCCGTGTACCACCAAAACAGCCCTGACTCATCGAGGCATGGACTCCATAAGACCTCTGAAGGTGTGATGTGATATCAGGAACCAAGACGTTAGCAGGAGATCCTTTAAGTCCTGTAAGGTGTGATGTGGGGCCCCTATGGATCAGACTTGTTTGTCCAGAACATCCCATAGATGCTCGATCAGATTGAGATCTGGGGTCATTTGGAGGCCGAGTCAACACCTTGAACTCTTTGTCATGTTCCTCAAACCGTTCCTGAACAATTTTTGCAGTGTAGCAGAACGCATTATCCTGCTGAAAGAGGCCACTGCTATTCGGGAATACCGTTGCTATGAAGGGGGGGCATCAGAAGGCTGGAGAAGTATGGGTTAGTAAAAAGAAACAGCTGGAGGTTAATTGGGAACCGGTCAGTAAGATGATTGGGTATAAAAAGAGTATCTTAGAGAGGCGGAGTCTTTCAGAAGTCAAGATGGGTAGAGGTTCAGCAATCTGCGAAAAACTGCGTCTACAATTTGTGGAGTAAGGAGGCATCGCTCACGCTCTCCGCCTCTTTATTTCTTGCTGA
The DNA here is from genome assembly GCA_012411365.1 of Ameiurus melas. Lineage (NCBI taxonomy): Eukaryota > Metazoa > Chordata > Actinopteri > Siluriformes > Ictaluridae > Ameiurus > Ameiurus melas. Next base: position 19,782,417 of record CM022770.1, on the reverse strand, counting down.
TGCAGTTGTATATCAGAGTTGTGTGTTGAGTCTCGAGCCAAATCAGAGGACTGTTGTAATGAGCAGTGAAGTGAAAAGCCCTCACTCAGTTGTGACTCTTCTGCCGCTAGCATCTTCTTCATTTCAGGTCTTTTTCATTTCATCGCTTGAAGTGCGGCTTGAACCGAGATGTGTATGCTCTCTGTGAGTGTTTGGTGTTCCTTTGAGGCCGGGAATGCATTAACATAAAAATAAGTGGTACAAAAAAAAAAGGAATATACAGCTATAGTTTTCATTCCTGTCTCAATTCCGTTTTACATTATATTCATCTCTCAATGGCGTGTGTCAATTGTGGGCTCATATTGCTTTCACACACCCTCAAAGTGTGTATTATAAACACATACACACACCCACACACACACACAGACGTGTGCCAACTCGTTCTAAGCTGGTGAAAGTATTTGAATACTTTCAGATACGTCGGTCATGTGTGTAGAATCTAAATATACTGTACAAAATAAGATGCAGGAAATGAATCGGAAATGTGAACTGACGTGTATTTTATCCAATATGTATTCATTTAAATCTGTAAATCCGTTTCAGCAGTGATGGTTCAACAGAGGGATTAGAGCAGCGGTCCCCAACCTTTATTGCGCCACGGACCGGTTTAATATCAGACAATATTTTCACGGACCGGCCTTTAAGGTGTGGCGGATAAATACAACAAAATAAAATGATAGGACCGGCATAAAAACTGGGGTATTTTAAAAATATAATAATAAACGTGAATCCAATGTGAAATCGCAGCTTTAATAGCAGCGTCCTGGTAACATCCTCTCTCCCCCCTAACGCTCTCTGATCTCTATGGTAAGGTTTCAACGTACCACGTGACTGAGACAAGCGTCTTGACATGCGTCAAGAGTGAGTCGTAGAAGGATGTAACGGAGAGAATCCGCTCATTTTTCAGATTCAGATAATAAATTAAACGGAAATAATGTAAGTTATTTATTCTTTCAGTGCGGACCGGTACCTAATGACCCACGGACCGGTACCGGGGGTTGGGGACCGCTGGATTAGAGGATCACTAGATTTAAGTGCTATTTTTGTTTAAGATGATAAAAATAGAAGATAAGATAGATTTTATTCATCCCAGAGAGAAATTTCCTGCCGACAGATGCTCTATAGAAGTGAACAGAAGTAACAGAAGTTACATGTACAAAAAAAAAAGTGTATATACACTACCTGTCAAAAGTTTAGACACACTCATTCTTTATTTCAATTTTTCAACCCACATTTTAGAATAATAGTAAAGTCACGAAAACTCTGGAGTAACACAAATGGAACTATGGGGATTATGTCGTGATAAAAAATCCAAAGTAAATTAAAATCATTAGCATCTTCAATGTAGACACGGTTTTTGCGTAGAATTTCCAGAAGTGTGTTCTCTGCGTTTTCTCGACCGGTTTCTTGCAGACTTTCCCTGAGATGCTTTTTAAACAGGATCAAAAGAGTTCACACCTGCGCCGGACAATTATCGGCTGCTTTTCGGAATATTTTGCTCCGAGTCGTTTTTGGAAATAAAAGAAATGAATACGTCGGCACGATTATATTTTTGTCTACAACACCGATTTCAAACATTTGATCATACACAGTCAGATCACATCGGTCATAACATTAAACCACTGACAGGTGAAGGGAATAACATTGATTATCTCGTTACTGTGGCACATGTCAAGGGGTGGGATATATTAGGCAGGAAGTTCTTGAAGTTAAGCAGGAAAAATGGGTAAAGCGTAAAGATCTGAGCGACTTTGACAAGGGCCAAATCGTGATGGCTAGACGACTGGGTCAGAGCATCCTTAAAATGGCAGGTCTTGTGGGGTGTACTTAATGTGCAGTGGTTAGTACATACCGAAAGTGGTCCAAGGACGGACAACCAGTGACCCGCCGACATCTTCATGGCCACCCAAGGCTCACTTGGGTGCATGTGTGGATGCAGAATACAGTGGTGTGAAAAAGTGTTTGCCCCCTTCCTCATTTCCTGTTCCTTTGCATGTTTGTCACACTTAAGTGTTTCGGAACATCAAACCAATTTAAACAATAGTCAAGGACAACACAAGTAAACACAAAATGCAATTTGTAAATGAAGGTGTTTATTATTAAAGGGTGAAAAAAATCCAAACCATCATGGCCCTGTGTGAAAAAGTGATTGCCCCTAAACCTAATAACTGGTTGGGCCCCCTAGCCGCAACAACTGCAACCAAGCGTTTGCGATAACGTGCAATGAGGCTTTTACAGCGTCCTGGAGGAATTTTGGCCCACTCATCTTTGCAGAATTGTCCTAATTCAGTTACATTAGAGGGTTTTCGAGCATGAACGGCCTTTTAAGGTCATACCACAACATCTCAATAGGATTCAGGTCAGGACTTTGGCTAGGCCACTCCAAAGTCTTCATTTTGGTTTTCTTCAGCCATTCGGTGGTGGACTTGCTGGTGTGTTTAGGATCATTGTCCTGCTGCGCAGCGCAAGTTCGTTTCAGCTTCAGTACACGAACAGATGGTCGGACATTCTCCTTCAGGATCTCTTGGTAGACAGCAGAATTCATAGTTCCTTTTATCACGGCAAGTCTTCCAGGTCCTGAAGCAGCAAAACAGCCCCAGACCATCACACTACCACCACCATATTTTACTGTTGGTATAATGTTCTTTTTATGAAATGCAGTGTTCCTTCTACGCCAGATATACTTGGACACACACCTTCCAAAGAGTTCCACTTTTGTCTCATCGGTCCACAGAATGTTGTCCCAAAAGTCTTGGGGATCATCAAGATGTGTTGTGGAGAAATTGAGACGAGCTTTGATGTTCTTTTTGCTCAGCAGTGGTTTTCTCCTTGGAACTCTGCCATGCAGGCCATTTTTGCCCAGTCTTTTCCTGATGGTGGAGGCATGAACGCTGACCTTAACTGAGGCAAGTGAGGCCTGCAGTTCTTTGGACGTTGTTGTGGGGTCTTTTGTGACCTCTTGGATGAGCGTCGCTGCGCTCTTGGGGTAATTTTGGTGGCCGGCCACTCCTGGGAAGGTTCACCACTGTTCCATGTCTTCGCCATTTGTGGATAATGGCTCTCACTGTGGTTCGCTGGATTCCCAAAGCTTTGGAAATGGCTTTATAACCCTTTCCAGACTGATAGATCTCAATTACTTTCTTTCTCAATTGTTCCTGAATTTCTTTGGGTCTCGGCATGATGTGTAGCTTTTAAGGATCTTCTGGTGGACCTTACTGTGTCAAGCAGCTCCTATTTAAGGACCTTCCATAATCAGGCCTGGGTGTGGCTAGAGAAATTGAACTCAGGTGTGGACAACCACAGTTATAGTATGTTTTAACAAGGGGGGCAATCACTTTTTCACACAGGGCCATGATGGTTTGGATTTTTTTTCACCTTTAATAATAAACACCTTCATTTCCAAATTGCATTTTGTGTTTACTTGTGTTGTCCTTGACTATTGTTTAAATTGGTTTGATGTTCCGAAACACTTAAGTGTGACAAACATGCAAAGGAACAGGAAATGAGGAAGGGGGCAAACACTTTTTCACACCACTGTATCTACTGTGAATAAGGTTATGATAGAAAGGTTTCAGAACACATGGTGCATGAGGATCTTAATCCGATTGAGTGTCTATGGGATGTTCTGGACAAACAAGTCTGATCCATGGAGGCCCCACCTCGTACCTTACAGGACTTAAAGGATCTGCATCTAATGTCTTGGTTCCAGATAACACATCACACCTTCAGAGGTCTTGTGGAGTCCATGTCTCGGCGGGTCAGAGTTGTTTTGTCAGCACAAGGGGGACCTACACAATATTAGACAGGTGATTTTAATGTTATGGCTGACTGGTGTATATGTATACACCATATATAGGGTTATTATCCAAATAGTTTAGAATGGCTAGCAAAAGCAAATGGCTAGCGAGACCCAAATGTCATTGGATTATTTTAGAAATGCTGTAAAGCTGAACAAACCCATAAGTCAATTAAATATATTAGTGTAAAAATCATATTACACACACACACACACACACACACATACACACACACACACACACAACAACAACTTAGTTAGGTAGCTAGCCTACAGATCATAACCTTAAATTTATAATTTTATCAACCTTTTTTTCAGCAGATATGATTATAATATTTTGCTTTGCCATTTCTGAAGGTTATTGCAAAAAATATCTTGCGACATCACGTGGTGACATTAATCTAAAAAGTGACAGAACTCTCACAAGTCCATTAAAATGTTAATTCACTAGCAATAAGCCCTCTATTGTATACACACTCTCCTTGAATTAGCATGCAGTACCGTACGTGCGCGACACGAGGAAGTAAATTATAGTAATTACTCTGCTCTGACGTAAATGATTAAATCTGTGATTGAAAATTGCTGCTTGTTGTTTGCTTTTTGTATCACCTCTCCAAACAGTTAGATCTGATTCTCATTAAAGTTGAATTGAAAATAATGATGCCGAAGCTAATCATTCAGTTATCACTGAGATGAAATATTAGTGCATTTCAGCGAAGCCGTGCTACTACACTCTTACACACGTCGCCGTTCTTCTTTCCTATACAGGGATTACACGCATATATAATCTAATTTCACTGACATTTATAACAACTGATAATCTGTAGCATCAATACATGGTTAATCAGGTCTTTTCTATTTATTGGTGTAACAATTTTGCCCCGGGACTCTTATAAGCAATAATCTTTATTTCTCAAGGTTGAAAATAAGAAAGTAAGTGCTGTGTTTTTGTACCAGCAGAAGCGTAATTTGAATATTTCGGTAGTATCGACCTGTTGCTTTTTTTTTTTTTGGAATCTTTCCATTTCTCATTTAGTCATTTGAGCCTGAGAGCAAATTTCTTTCCACTCAGTCTAATTTGTTTGCAGTTCTGCACATATAATTGTGTGTGTGTGTGTGTGTGTGTGTGTAAAGCCACTTCAAAGCCCAGGCATCCGTCTCTTCCCTGTATATCGTCCATATTTAATCTGGACCCTCTGTGTCTGTCTTTGAAGGCATGCTCATTCTCTCCGTGGAGCTCAAATCATAAACGACAGGAAGAGAGACCTTCTGAAAGGACCCGAGGCCTAGGCAGGTAGTTTCTAGAAAGTGCAGCATATCCAGATTATGCCCGAGTATCTCCAAATGATCGAAATGTGTCTTCAAAATCACGACGACTTTTCAAAGATAAACATTGCGAAGATTTTCGCCATACGTTTCGCACTTCCGGTGCCAAAGGCATTGAAATATAGACAGTGAAAAGATTTCCATTCGCACGAAACGCATTCACGTTGTATTTTTGACAGTTTTGAACACCTCTCAGACTTTGATTGGCGTTATACCAGACGCATGACCAGGTGTAGAGGCAATTTGACATCGTTGAGGGTCTGTTAGAGATATTATCTCACAAAAAAACATAACTTGCATATCTTGTGATGCAATTCATGCAGTTATTCTTTATAAATCACCGGCAATATGCACAATTCAGTTTTATCCATTTGCGCACAAAGATTTGCGCACATTATTTGAAATCTTTGCTAATCAGTGCTCAAATATTTTGTTGCTATACTGTAAATGACGTTAGTCTCCTTCATTAAGGGTGTGTAGTTTTTGTACTCAGCTACACCAGGGGTGTAATGAAATGGCACTGTCTGTTTATCTGTACCTGTATCTGAGTAGTGCTCCAAATATCTGCATCTGGACTTGAACCGTTCAGCGCTACAGCGGTGTCTAGCACAGTTTTTTTTTTGTTTTGTTTGCTTGTTTCATGACGTAATTTTTTCATTCACATAACATACAAACAAATAGCAACTTGCAACTAGCTTTATGCAACTCCAGAACTTCAACAATTCCTCGAGTGTCAAATTTTTCTCCACTAGATCTCGGTGGAACTTTTTAGCAAGCTTACAGTCTAATTTGACGGAGTACATTTGCCATCTAGCTAATTATCTTTTAAAACTACGAAAACTGTATCCAAATAAGGCTGCTGTTGTTTATAGGTGACAGCAGCCATCAAGTAATATTTTATTAGATTTAAAATAGTTTTTGAGTTTGGTATGTTCCCGAAAGTTCAGAACTTTGATGGAGATCAGAATCTACTTCTGAGCTGAGACACAATGTCGCTGTCAGTCAAAATGGCATGGGATATGATTTTCCAGTAAGATAATAACAATGGACTGCAGAATGCCGAAAACACGTTCAATAAACACGCGAGTTAAAATTTTATGAAATTTTTTTTTTTTTTTTAAACCCCAGCAGACATATTCAGCCCTGTATAAAGAATGTGGTCTGTGTGGGCTATATGGAGTGTTGAGTTTATAAATAAAAATACATTCCTTTTGTGTATTTCGGGCCTGTTTGTATTGATTAATGGTAGAAATTTGGAGCTTAGTAATTCAGTGTTGAGCAAACCACCGACAATAGAACAAAAATTCAGAATAATGTATTCGTATATATTTGGTTACAGTCCTAAACTATACCTAGTTTCAGTTTTCTCCATAGCGCATGTGTATTTCTTTTCCGTTTTGTGGGAAAGAAATTTTCTTCACGGGTCACAGAAGAATTCCACTGCTGGCTTGTTAGTACTGTACATTTCTAGTATGAACAGGACTTTGCGATTTCTGTAAATCCCTCTGGATGCTATTTGTGCTATAAATCCTGGACGGAGTGCTGGTAATTTTCTTCCCATTAACACACACACACACTCATCTCCTCCGACAGTGCGGCGCTGTCAGAAATGTCAGCTGGCATTCATAGCCACGCACAGATGCTCCAATTATATCATATTACCACAGTGTGCTACAGCTGAGGCCCATTGCCAAAGGGGCTTATGGGATTCGAAGTCCAAAGCTCCTCGACCCCCTAGCAACATTATACTTTAGAAATACCGTGAAACATACAGATAATTAGTTTTTTGAGAATGAAAATCTCTGAGAATGAAAATAATTAGTTTTTTGAGATGGAAATCGGCAGTTGGTGTGTGCATTGGGAGTGTGCACTAACTGAACATGATTAATGAAAGTGCGACTGTTATCTCTTAAATTAACTGGCGTTCCGATTGGGATGCTTTTAGCACGAAACAATATACTGTCGATCATCACTGTCTGATGTCTGGGTGTTAAAGTTCCAGGTCTGATCCAGCTCCATCGGACAAGATATGCATGAGCCAAGTGTGACACTGCTCATCCAACACAACACTGTTTCCAGCCAAAGATCCAACCGAATTAGTGAGTAATGAATGAGATGACACACTTAAGCAGCTAAGCTGTCAGTGCTCTTGTGTGTTCATACTATAAGGCCATTTTCACCCCATGAACTACCGCATCTCCATGATCCCCGGTCTAGGCTAGGAGTTTTTAAACCTGTAGGACATGATCCTGTAGACCACATTGGTGGTCCTGCACTGGGGCGCCAATAGTTTTAAACGGTAAAACTTCACATCTGTGCACGTCTCCTATTTTTATGCCTGTAAAAATTTCAATATTTAGCCATTTTTTGCATCCTGAATTGCAGCAATGCTAAAGAAACCTACTTCAATCAATCAACTTAGCGTATGATAGCAGTGAATTCACATAGACCACATTGGTGGTCCTGCATGGGGACGCCAACAGTTTTAAACTGTAAATAATTCAAATAATGTACATTTCATTCAGACCCCCGGAGCAGGAGCATCGTGGACATTTGGGACAGCTGTTTAGTTTCTGATTACGGAACTGAATTGACTAGGCTTATGTCATGTTCTCCATTGCACATAGCTATCCAACACCTTGATTAAAGCGTGACATTCATTGTGTGAGGAAATCGCAAGGTTTTCGACAGTTTTAGCCAGACTTTTACTTTTACTAGCTCCTTAAACAACATGATCTTTGCAGGAAGGTGAGTAAAACCATATATATGTCCACCTCACTTTGGTGAAATAATGGGATGTTTTCTTAAAGTAGAAATCAAAGTATGTTATAGGCAGAAAAAAAAAAATCAATTCGACCAAAAGACCATTTTTTGGACTTGTTTTCCAGAATTTAGCCACAGAGACATCTAATGGGTTTTCACAGACTGCCACACATATGTCTGTTTTTGTTGAGACATGCTCCAAGCTAAATTTCCTATTAAATTAAACAACAGAACTGAGCTGAACCTAAACGGTACTCGTTTCTACATATTATCTAAGTAGAGAATTCGATTTGTAAATGGTGGCATGTGTACTTATCATTTACTGTATTTGAAACATCAGTTTCAATCACATATGATTGTCTAGGCTAGGAGTTTTTAAACCTGTAGGACATGATCCTGTAGACCACATCGGTGATCCTGCACTGGGGCGCCAATAGTTTTATACGGTAAAACTTCACATCTGTGCACGTCTCCTATTTTTATGCCTGTAAAAATTTCAATATTTAGCCATTTTTTGCATCCTGAATTGCAGCAATGCTAAAGAAACCTACTTCAATCAATCAACTTAGCGTATGATAGCAGTGAATTCAGAATTCCGGTTTCCCTTCTCTCTCTGCACAAAATCTGTGTCTCAATGTGTGTCTCGATCTATTTCTGTCTCTATGCGTCTCTCTCACTTGCTCTTGTCTGTCCCCTCTCCTTCCTCTCTATCAGTTAGCTGAAAGTTGATTAATGGGTTGGCTCCCTTCTGTTTGAACAGTCTCTTTAACTCCGTCGCTTATATAACATGCCCGTGTCATCTACAAGCTTCCATCCTGACCTCATCCTTCTGTTAACTTGTCTGTTCCTGTCTCGTTCCTCTGTGAAAGAGTAATGGAGGAAATGATCAAATGATATCGAGTAAAATAAGCGGAGGAAAATCTTGACATATTCATATTACATAATCTGACAACTGAGAATCTTATAATCAACAAATTACAAAATGAAGTGCAGAGAGGAAAAGAATTGGGGAAAGAACACGCGGGAGGATAACATAGACAGATGGTTAGTGGCATCTCTGATGCTCCTGCTCAGTGGGGTGCCACATGGGTCTTAAGGTTCATATGTAAATGTGTACACACTCACATATGTGCACACACACACAAACATGTCAGTGACATTACTGCCATCAATTCATATGGCTTCATTACTGCCATCTATTCATATGGCTTCATTACTGCCATCTATTCATATGGCAGCTTCATTACTGCCTTCTTTTTATTTGACAAAGCATTACTGCCATCTATTAATTGTGACAGCAACATTACTGCCATCTATTAATGTGGCAGCAACATTACTGATATCCTTTTATATTGCAGCAACATTACTGCTGTCTATTCATATGGCAGTGGCATTACTGCTGTCTATTCATATAGCAGTGGCATTACTGTTGTCTATTCATATAGCAGTGGCATTACTGCTGTCTATTCATATGGCAGTGGCATTACTGCTGTCTATTCATATGGCAGTGGTATTACTGCTGTCTATTCATATAGCAGTGGTATTACTGCTGTCTATTCATGTGGCAGTGGCATTACTGCTGTTTATTCATGTGGCAGTGGCATTACTGCTGTTTATTCATATGTCAGTGGCATTACTGCTGTCTATTCATGTGGCAGTGGCATTACTGCTGTTTATTCATGTGGCACTGGCATTACTGCTGTTTATTCATATGTCAGTGGCATTACTGCTGTCTATTCATGTGGCAGTGGCATTACTGCCATCTATTCAAATGGCAGCTTTATGAATATCACTGTCCGCACACACAATGTCTTTTTTTTAAACGCTCACATGAGCATGTCATGTGATGGAATGTTATAAACTGTTCTGTCAAACAAGTCAAGAATAACGTTAAGAGCATGCGCATTGACTGGTAGAAAAGGTGAAATACAACAGAAGGAAAAATAACAAAATTTGGCAAGTTTTGAAACAAAAAAATCTGCAACCACAAGGATTCACATGTGTGCACTGGTGATGAAGAGGAACTACAGCTTATGGTTTCACTTCTTGAATACAAAGTGTTTGCCCAGGTCTTATCCACAAATCTCAGTTCTCAGTGTGCTTTGTAGTGCTAGAGCAGTAGACTCAGGAGATGTACAATCCATAGCATATTCTGGCACCTCCGCATGAGGGTGTAATAATAAATCAAACCGAAATTAAAATGCAAACACATTACCAAATAAGAAATTATAGACCACAAAGCAACAGCCACATCAGCAGCCATGATAAACAAGCCGTAGTGCATTCATAACACAAACAAACCTGCAATGGATATGCACAATTTCATAATTGATATAAGGGTTAGAGTGTTGTAAATTTCATCCACTATGGAGGGTGATTTCAAAAAGCTTCATTTTTTGCTGATCTAAAATGTAGTTTTTGTGTAGACGGGAGGCCCAAACGCCATCCGTATCCACGTGGGTGGGGCCTTATACACCCTGTCCTGTTTACTTCGTATTTTAAACCAGTGTTGCATAGCCCGCATTTACATTCTGAAAAACGATTGGCTCTTAATATCTATGATGCAATAACCCTTGCTTGTCACAACTTGTCACAACACTATTAACTGATTTTCCACTTTAAATTCCTCCAGCGTTAATAGTACTTAAATCAATTATACGTTCGAAATTATTCCGCAACCTCATAATTTACAGTAAAACGTACACACAATGCTAAACCACATACAGTATACAGAATGCTACACTGATCACATGAGTAGTTCAGATGTGAAACAGGAATACAAGTCTCTTTTGTCTGAGCAAATTGGTGACAGAATTCTGTTTGTGATTTTAAAATACTGCTCTAGTATCAGTATTTAACCTCATAAAATCCCAGGACCTGTAAGTTGGTCGTGTGTGTGTGTGTGTGTGTGTATGTGTGTGTGTGAGTTGAGCAGTGATAATGCCAGTGTGCGCCCCCGGAGGCACACATGGAAACCATGACTCAAGGACAGCTTACCACACAGAGTGTGTGTACGATACACACATTCAGTTGCTCACCATCACATGGCTTTTATCCTTTAGTCACACTAATATTCCTACCTGTGTACACACACCACACCTGCATATGATCCCCCAGTCATTGGAAGGAGTTGATTTTTGTTTATATTGCTAACAATTGTGATTATGTGAGATATAAACTATTGAGTATATGGGAATTTGAATAATATTGAGTATTTTGAGTATTGTTAAAAATGATTGTCATTAATTCAATATGTAGAAGTCTTAGTAGGTAAAAGGAAGTCACTGCCATTCAGATTTTATTTATTTATTTATTTTTTACAGATTTTCTGAGCTAGCTAGCTATCATAAGATGATATCTAAGAGGACTCTATAAACGATGAATGCTTATTCTTATTTAATATTATATATAAAAAAATATTTACTGCTAATACTAGCATCAACTAGCTCGAGCAGTCATAACTGTTGATAATTTCACAGGAAATGTTAGTTACAGTAGCTGGGTAACTCAAGTTAGCTTGACATGCTCATTCCTAACACTAGCTAACTAGCTAACATTAACTACCTTGACTGTTTTCATAATCATTCATACTTTTAGAGTGTCAATGTTGGCTAGCTAGCTAACTCAAGATAGCCTGACAGAATTTCTGAAAGGAATTAAAGCATATGCATAAATGTTGATCATTTTATTGGTGATGCTGAAAGGACTTCTGAAAGGTGTTTGTAATGATAATTTATCAATCCATCCATCCATCTTCTACCGCTTACTCCTTTTCAAGGTCGCAGGGGTACCTGGAACCTATCTCAGGGAGCATCAGGCACAAGGCGGGGTACACCCTGGAGGGCACAATCACATACACACTCACACACCCATTCATACAGACACTTTAGACACGCCAATCAGCCTACCATGCATGTATTTGGATTGGGGGAGGAAATCGGAGTATCTGGAGGAAACCCCCACAGCACGGGGAGAACATGCGAACTCGGCACACACATGTCCCCGGCGGGATTCAAACCCCGGACCCTGGAGGTGTGAGGGAAACGTGAAGTCAAATTTCCAGATGTCAACAATGTTCACTTCTAAAGCTAGCCAGAAAGCTATCATGACAGGATTTCTGAGAGATTTATTTATTTATTTTTTTAACATAATATTCAATGCGAATGTTAGCTGGATAGTTAATGGAGTGCGAAAAGACCCTTCTCGGTAAGACAGACCATGTAAATGATCCTAACTCTGCTGCTCTTTTTCTTTTTGTCTATGTTTACACAGAAACAAAAACAGAACTGGAGGAGCTGATGACAGACATCAAGAAGCTGGCTAACAAAGTGCGCTCCAAGTTAAAGAGTGAGTCCTTGCTCTTCAGATCTAATCACAACACTATTTAATAAAAAAAAAAAAGCTCAATTCTATTCATAAAGATAAATAAACCCTTTGCCTTTCTCCTTCCACTAAATCTGAGACATCCGAGACGAGCGCAGTAGAATGCTTCCCTGCCGGTACTGATCGAGGCATCAGCTCTTATTGTCACTGCGATAGCTGTGACTAATGAGTAATGAATAGTTAACATGAGGGTGGAGGCGCTGCCTCCTAATGTATTTCAGTCTCTAGCCTCCACAGCACAGCTGCAGCCATATGACAGGCTAATGAAAGAGCTGATTGGTGGAGGGAGTGAGACACACAAACGGGCACAGGGGTGCAATGGATGAGAGATGGCAGGAACCGCATGGGGATATTTTCCTTGTTCTGTCTGGTTTGGTTTATTAGGCCAGTCAAGCAGACAGAAATTCGCACACGCACACAGACACACATGGAGTGTGATGATCTGTGCAGCAATACTACTTCCTGTTGTGTTCGTCTGTTGTTATTCTGAGAAGGTGTGTGTCTGTCTTTGCACAGTTGGTGTCAGTTACTATGTCTTGTTAGCAAAGAGGACTTAACAATTATCTCATTCCAGGCTTTTTATTTGTTTTTGTCTGAAATGTTTTCATCTTTTTCCTTTGAAATAAATTAGGTGTGAAAATTCACAGTATGATAACCGTCCAAGCCAAGACGATGGTTATCTGTTTAGTTTCAAAGACGATGGCAGCCCGAGAACACAATCACTGATGATCATTTCCTTGTATTGTTTTCTTTCCTTTAAAAGAAAAAACAAAAAAAATCAAAGACTTGTTAATAGTGTTTTTGTGACTGCTATTATCTATGCAGGTATAGAGAAGCACCAACATCTACACTTTAGCTGAAGTGTTTACATTTTTGTTTACCATTTGTTATAATAATACAGGCTGCTATAAGAACAAAGGGTGGATCAACTCCGTATTAATTCCCATGCATTTAGAATGGATGCATGTGGGTCTGATGGTCAGTTGTCCACATACTTTTGGCCATAGAGTGTACTTTTGTCTTGCGTTTCACTGAATGTGGGACTGTCGTATCTTTTGACAAAAAACAAAAACGGAGCCAATCGTTATAAAGAAGTGTAATAATGTGAATTATTCCCGATGTAATAATTATTATTCCCAGTGTAATAATGGGAATTCCGGGTCTTTCCAGCGAATCAGATCTTTTGCCTTGGCACACCAACAATTCAACTCAAAAACAGTTAATGACCTACCTTAAACTGGAAACTGGACAAAGCGTAAGACTTAATAACATGTCATTGTTCTTCTTTGCTGAACTAAATCTAAAATCGACTCATGAAAATCGTCTCTTTCGCAAAAAAAACCCCCAAAAAAAACAAAACCAAACAATATTTCACACATTTTATGCATTTCGTAAAATGTTCTCCAATAATTCATAGCAAGGCTCTACAATTGTGCAGTGATAAAAGCAGCAAGCATCCCTGCACTGTTATTGTGCCATCGTGTCTGCTTCATTAAGAAGATTTCTTTCTGTTTATCCTGACAGTTGATCTCCTCCCACAATGCGCTCGCCTCGTTCACACAGCTGAGAGTCAAACCGTTCTAACCGTTCATGCGAATGAACAAACTCCTCAGATGTTGAAAAGCAGTTTCCATGGAAGCGTTTAAGTCGTTATTGAAGATAAATGAATGAATAAAGAATGTGTAATGACCGAGTAGGTAGATATATGGGGAAAAAAAGGCACGCGAGTCAGCTCTCAATGCTTAAAGAGTAATATCCTTGGTACGTGTTTTTAAAGTTATTGGGCTTTAGATTACACCACGTGTCCTGTCAAGTAGGCTTCTAACTGTAATAAATAAATATTAACCACAGCAACTTTGATAGCAGTTGATAGCAATCTCCAGCATTGTATTATTGTGTGATTAAATGGAAAAAAAAAAAAAAAAAAGAAAGAATACAACTGCGAAGCTCCTGGATATATATTTGCAGACTCCACTTTGAGAACCACCGACTGAAAGCTCTTACGTGCGTCTGTCAGGGCTGGATTTACTTTTGTCGAGTATTTTTTTTTCGCTGTCACATCACTTCTGTGTCAGCTGTTACGAATAGAAATCTTCTCAGTCATGAGATTTAGAGAAGCTGTAATTGTTCAATGGATTCCTGGAAGCAGGGACGACTGACGATCCTCCTGAATTCATAAAAAATCTGTATGCTTTTAAGTGAGTAAGGGAGTAATACACAACAGGGTGTGCCGTTATAGGAAAATAATCAAAGACACGAAGGCGGAGTTACTGTTACCACCAGGAAGTTGATCGTTTTCCTGTTGTAGCATGTCAGGTGTTTTATTTCTCTTATACTACAGAAATTAGGCAATGTTAATCAATTCTCTTTATTAAAGAATGACACGTGTTGTTAAGTTTAATATTGTGGAACGTTTGCGAAACAAACATGCTAGTTTCTGTTCTCACTTGATTATAACGGCTAGACACAGTCATTCCATTGAATAATCACCAATGTGTTTATCTTAGCGTTTTACTCTTACGGTGTGTTGATACTGGAGACTCCGTCCGAAACTGTCCAATAAGGGTGTCTGCTGTATAAAGCCCTGTGTGAGTCGAAAATCAATCGACAACTTCTGACCAATCAGAATCAAGAATTCAGCAGCACAAGTGGTATACGAATCTGATAATGCACTTCGAGATGTACACTTCAGACGTCCAATGTACTGCCCTTGAATGAATGTGGAGACAACTCCAATTCGGTGACATTCTGCTCTAGTGGTTTTCCACCCGGTTGTCTCCTGTGAGGAAAGACACGCTCGAGCTGATATTTGAGTCATGTATGAGCTTGTATGACCTGTCGAACATGTCCAGAGCCACCTCCATTTAAGAACAAGCAACATAGCAAGCGCATGACATGCTCACTCACATAAACACACAGTGACATGGCTAACATTTAACCACTGCTGTACCGAAAACAGTCACTGCCATGGAAGTACTCCATTACTCCTAACGGATGACTGGTTGTGTGATGCAATGTAAGAACGAGACAAGAAAGGACACTAAGAACAAGAGAAGGAAGTATGGGGCAGCAAGTTGGTGATCGTCACAGATTCACAGTTCCCACACGGCGAGCAGATTTATTTTGGTCCTATCTCAACCCTTCGTCCTGTCATCGGTTTGTTCCACAATTGTGAGCGCCTGTTCTGCGTTTGCTATGAGATTAGCGACATGGCAGTGTAGTATGGAAAGACCAGCACCATTATTGCCAGAGTTGCTGCTCCACCTCTGATGAAGAAGTCATCTGACTCTATCCAGGATGTCACTGTACTGCTTCCGATGAAGATGTCGTCACTCGACCACCTGCCTCTGGCGAGGACGTCATTCTTCCTCCTCCACCTGTAGATATTGTTGCTACTCTTTGAATAAACACAGAACAGGTCCACACAATTGGGAAACTACCAATCAGGTCTACAGGCAGAGACAGGACCGAAACAGTAACCAAGACAAAATACAGAAAGCTAACATCAGGTTGTGTGTATCGTGTATATATTGTATGTGTTCGAACACATTTAGATTAGAGACTTTCTCATTTCTAAATGATATGATGTAACATAAATACAAGCCCATACCTTCAGCATTTCCTCCAAAGCCATGCATGCAAATCACATACACAGTGAGAGACAGAATAACAACAAAAAAGTCCAGAAAAAAACGCATCAAAAATGATATAAATTGATTTGCATTTTAATGAGAGATATAAGTATTTGACCCCTCTGCAAAACATGACTTAGTACTTGGTAATGACTTAGTAATTACTTTTCATCTTCAATGCACTGCCTGAGGGAAGGAGGTTCTCACCCAAGATTTGGCGGTACATGGCCCCGTCCATCGTCCCTTTGATGCGGTGAAGTTGTCCTGTCCCCTTAGGAGAAAAACACACCACCCCAGCATAATGTTTCAACCTCCATAGCGTGATTGTGGATGAAATTCTGGATAGGAGCTTCTCCTCCTTCAAACACGGCGAAGTTGATACGAGCAAAAGAGCTCCATTTTGGTCTCATCTGACGACAACACTTTCACCCAGTTGTCCTCTGGTGGTCAGATGAGACCAAAATGGAGCTCTTTGGCATCAACTCAACTCGCCGTGTTTGGAGGAGGAGGAATGCTGCCTACGACCCCAAGAACACCATCCCCACCATCGTCAAATCTTGGGTGAGAACCTCCTTCCCTCATTAAATTGCAAATCAATTTATAACATTTTTGACATGCGTTTTTCTGGATTTTTTTTTTGTTGTTATTCTGTCTCTCACTGTTCAAATAAACCTACCATTAAATTTATAGACTGATCATTTCTTTGTTAGTGGGCAAACGTACAAAATCAGCAGGGGATCAAATACTTTTTTCCCTCACTGTATGTGAATGCTTGCATGCTAGTGTATGCCTTCTTTCTATTTTCTGTTATTTACAGAGCCTGGGATCTCACGAGAAATAGAACAGTGTTGATATAGTGCGCTATTGACACCCAGATGATGTACTAAGTGTGGATCATTGAAAAAAAAAAAGTCATTTAAGTTTTTTAAATGCAACCTTTTGCTCATTTGGATATCCCGCATGGTCTTCTTAGTGTTCGAGATGAAAGAGTGCAACCCAAGCACAATCAAGCACTACATAATCAAGTACAAAGTGCAGTGTGTAGATTATAGAGCATAGTATGACATTTAAGCAACTAAATTTTCCATGTAAGCACTGCTGGAATTTCATCAAATATTGCGGAAAGTGTTTTGAGTTCAAATCGCTGACCACGCCTGCAAAATTCAGACTTGAAGCTAGATGTCAAGTCATTGACTTATCTTATCTTATACTGTATCTCATATCTTATATCGTATATTGAGTGCGCGGTGTTTTTCTCCCAGGCATCCAGCAGACCATCGAGCAGGAGGAAGGACAGAACAGGTCTTCAGCTGATTTGAGGATACGGAAGACACAAGTGAGTGAGCTTGACCAATGCTACTTTAGACACAAACCCACAGCTAGACTGGAAGTACTGTGATACGTGTATGTGACATAAGATGATGTTTTTGCCATTATAATAATGTGCAATAATGCAAACGCAAAAATAACATGTACGATCAAGGCATTAGTGTGTGTGTGGATTTAATCTTAAAATGAATAGATGAATACGGTTAGAATGAATAAATTACCAAGGGTTGTGGGTACAGTTAGGTGATATCCAGTCTAATCAACTCACTTCCTTTTCAAATCAGAGTATTAAAGCTGGCGGCATTAGATTAGCTGATTAGATTTCGCTTCTAAATATTGTGATAGTTTAGTGAGAGAAATAACAGTTTGGCTGACAGAACCTTTTCTCTCTTTTTTGTGCACTTTTGTGGGCGATTTTTATTTTTTAATGAATATTTTAATAGTATATTAATTACAAATAAGGAATTTGATAAGGATCTTGTCTTAAATGAAAAAATCTTTCCCCCTACCTCTGTCTTAAGATGTACTAAATCACGCAGACGTTCATCTTCATTAAACTTAAATTAGATGCACGAAATTGAACCAGCCTTATGAAAATATAAAATTGCTGCGTATATTTTTATTACTACATCAATAAAATATCAAGCTTCTTCCATGAAGTGCAATACGAGGCCGTGACTTGGTATCAGTTATTATACCGAGCAGGCTTTTCCGGTGGTATAGCACTAAACGACAGTTTCACTTGCATGAAAATAGAGCATGTAGAGCTTGTAGTGTAGATAAAGTGTTGAATTTATTCTCATATCAGTACAAGAACATTTCACGTTTTGACGTTTATGATTCCTCCATTTGCTTTTCCCAGCACTCCACTCTGTCTCGTAAATTCGTGGAGGTGATGTCCGAGTACAACGCGACGCAATCGAGTTACAGGGAGCGCTGCAAGGGCCGGATCCAGAGACAGTTGGAGATCAGTGAGTGCACATCCAGCTAAAATCTTTACTGTAGATGAATAGACACGTAATGACAAGAGGAGGAAGAGTCAAGAAATGTTGGGGATTGGGAGGACATGGCAACATTCTTTCAACGTTCGGTATCAGTATTTGTTTTCCTCCATCATGCTGATTCTGTCGTGACTTTCACCAAAATCCTAGCGCATCACGTTCAATTGATTCAAAACTCCCTAAGATGATATGAGGAAGAAACCTTGTGAGGAACCAGACTCAGAAGGGAACCCGTCCTCATCTGGGTAACAACGGATAGTGTGAAAGTCAAAGAAAGTTCATTATGGTCTGTAGAGACAGTCTGTTACAATAGTGGTTTTAGTCAAATCCAAAAAATGTTAACAAAATAATCATGCGGAAGGTGTGGGAGCTCCGCCTTGCAGCAATTTTCACTGGTTGATGTGAATAATCAACTCCAGACGTTTCTGATCCCTAGATAGATCTGACTGGCTGCTGACAGAGAGTCAGATCTGCTCTCAAATCGTGTTGAACATTACAGTTGCCATGAACTTATGGACAATATTGTAATCCACATGGAATGCTCATATTAGTAAACTGATGTTCACCAAGCTCTAGTAGTTAATAAGAATATTGTGTATTTAATAGGTTTTAAACATATTTCTTAATTTTTACTAGTGGCCTTGCGATTTGCTGAGATAATGTAATGATGATAATGTGTGAATAAATTCTACTGGTTATTCTACTTGGTATCCACCTAACAATGGTCTATTCATTAACTGGAGTAAAATTAATGGGAAAGGTTAGCATCGGATAAGGTCCTGACACGTTTAATTGGAATCTGAACTGAATTTAGTTAATCAAATACCGTAGTATCGGGTCCGACATGTATCTTCTGTGTCTTATTACAGGCAGAGCTTTCAAATCCCTAAACCAATCAATGTCATGCCATGGTTCGTTAATCTGATTGGTCAGGTGTTAGACAGTGTTCATGGGCTCTCTTTAGGGGTGCGGTGGACAAATGGTAATCTGCCTCGACCTGGCTGGCAGGCTTCTGCGTGCAGGCTGCAGCAAGCCACCCCAGGCTCTTAGTGCCTTCCGTCTGCTCTTTCACGAGCACCAGGGGGCTGAACACACTTCATTTGTGCTGGAATTGATCGAACTCTCAGAGAGCGTGGCTTTTGTCAGCTTTTATTTAAAGACAGTGTGTAAGAATTGGTGTTAAGAATTGTATAGACTTTGGTGTAGAATGTGCCATTCATTCTCAGGGTTGCACTAGCTAGGTCTTTGAGTTCACATACACAGACACACACACACACACACACACACACACACACACACACACACAGCAGGTTGAGGCGTTGGCACTAAAGACACCAGCTGGTCTGGTCAGTGGAAAAACTGAGCACAATTCAATGGCGGCAAGGAAGTTGTGGAAGTGAAGAGAAAATTAGATCATTGTGTGTTTGTGTGTGTGTGTGTGTATATATATATACAAAACACACACACACACACACACACACATATATATATATATATATATATATATATATATATATATATATATATATATATATATGTATAATTGTATATATAGAGTGCCCTCCACAAATGTTGGCACCCTTGGTAAGTGTGAGCAAAAAATGTTTATAGAAAAATCTGTCTATTAGAACTTTTATATAAACCTGTAATTTGAATTACAGTGCTGGTACTGCTGCCAAAAAATGAATCAACAATCAGAATCAATAATTCAACAGCGCTTTTCAAATATTTTGCTCATGGCTTTCCATAATGTTTTGTTTGCGAAAAACGAGACATGCCTTGTTTTGGGCAAAATCTTTAGTTGATTTTGACGTCTGAATACTGACTATTCACACTTCCCTCAACTCTGCCTTGTCATTATTCAGCATATCCTGATGAGAATATTTAAAGCATTATAAATATGAATAAGAGACATGCGCCACTGAAACAGAGTCTATTCGACAGTGGCATGCTGGTTTTGCTGGAACCAGGACCTTCCCCCGGCTCTGTGCTAATTAACTCTGCTCTGGCTCTGCTAGACATTTCCACTGATGTAACCTCAATGATCTAATTTTACACACACTTACCGAGCTAAATACAAAGCTGCACTTGTGGAAAACCTTTAGGTGAGCACCTGTTGGTTTTGAAAAAAAAAGTTTTTGCTTGTACATTTGCTTGTACATCTTCACATGGCACTCAGTGACGAGAACGATAGCACTGCTGTTAGTTCAATGAAGGTCTGGGCCTTATCAGGGCGAGCAATTGCGTCATCAGGCCGTGAGTGCACCTTGTTATGTTAATAATTGAGGAAGGAGGATGAAGGGAAATAAAAATGTGGCGACTTTAATATCCACCCCGAATGATTTTTATGCACGGATCCCTCTGGCATTCAAATAACATTGAAGCCAGATTGCATTTCTACAGAGAGCAAAATACTCCAGCGAACACACAATTACGAGGACTCTAGGGTTATAACAAAGCAAATCAATTGCAGACTAGAGCTCTCATTCCTAGAGCAACCTCAATTAAAATACCATCCCAGTGATGTATGGATTTAATGGAATCTCAAAGTAACCGAGTTCCTTTATGCCAAACCAAGGTGTATGCATTTGAAACCATTTTCGGACCATTTCCATGAAGTAGGAATGCAAGCGAATATGAATACATTATATGGACAGATAATGGCTTCTAAACAGATATGAATAGGACACACGTATATTTATATTATTTATTTATTTATTTATTTATTGTAGAAAGCTTGCCAGAAAGGTTCTCAAGGCATCTAGGCATCTGATTGAGACTGGAGGTGTGCTTCTAGACTGGGTTCTCACTGAATACAACGAAAAAGTCATGCGAGTGGAGGTATGAAGGTGTGATTGAGCAGTGAGATGGGAAGCTTGTGGAACAAAGAAAGACCACGCAGCAATCCTTAGTAAATGCCTGGTCTGGGTTGCGGTTTTCAGCGGTTTGCATTTGCATTTTGTAGTTGAGACCAATTATGAACCCGAGTGATGTCGCTGAGGTTGAGGAACTGTCGGAGACAGGAACCTCACACCATGCTGATAGTGCTGGTATTTCTACCTCTGGGTTTTCCAGTATTTCCAGGGTGTAGTGTATATATATATATATATATATATATATATATACACACTACACCCTGGAAATATATATATATATATATATATATACCAATCCATCCATCCATGTTCTACCGCTTACTCCTTTTCAGGGTCGCGGGGAACCTGGAGCCTATCCCAGGGAGTGTTGGGCACCAGGGTGCCAGTCCATCGCAGGGCACAATCACATACACACTCACACACCCATTCATATATCAATCATCCAATTGAGCCCACACCCACTTTGGATTTAAATCTAAATACAGACACAGATAGGGATGTTGAATCACACCCTTAATAGAAAGTCACAGACATTGTATGTGGTTACAACAACAGGATATTGTTGTGCACATTAGGATGGCCCGTATGTCATTAATAGTCACTTGCAAACGTTTTGGCTGTTGCACCATGTTTAATGTTCCAAGTACGTGTAACGCAGCGAAATGTTGCAAGACAAAGTGTGAGATGGTGCGAGTTGAACTGGCTGAAAGCTCATCACTCCATTTGAATGATATGGCTGAATTAAGGAACCAATCGGGTTCCCCTGGTTGACGTCTCCATAGCAACACACTGGTGTCTCACGGTCCTCCTAAATGAATGTGTGTGTGTGTGTGTGTTGGGCTTATGCAGTGTAGGCGTATGTGTATATGGTGTATGGAAGGTTTATTTTACAATGAAATTCTGAGCTGGCATTTTTAGTTTCGACTTCTTTCATTTACACGTTGGTCAATTTTCACTTTGGTTAACGGTTTCTAACATTACCCACGACGCCTTTCAGCGACCAGCTCATAATGGAGCCAGTGGGATTTCTCTCTCTCTGCTTAAAGAGAGCGATGCAGCAGTGCTTTATTCCTTTAGTCTGTCCAGCTCTCTCACTTATTCATCTGTACACTCAAACAGATTCGCGCCCAAAGCTTCAACTTTCATGCTAATCCTGCCGTCAACAACATCACGCTTGCCCTCTCGTTGATCGCTAATTAGCCAAGCCGAGTCCTATAGCTGCTTTGCATTCTGGAACTTTGAATATCCATTACTTCTACGTTGGAATTTTTTCATTAATGATGTGTGAAAAGACGCTTGCTTCATTTTAACTGCGCTTGCAACGTCAGACAACCGCTAACTTCTCACAGGAATTATGAAAATACAGCACCAATCAACAAATTAACACCAGACACATGACTAAACTCATACTTCAATATAAACATATTTAAAGTGCTTCCATGTGGTGCTTATGTCGTTATTACATTATTCCATCCTGTTTAAAATATTACCCTGAGCTGCTTTGTGGCTAGTACTTAGCACTTAGCACATGTGCTTGCCAGTATATCAGAGTGTGCACAAGCAGTGTACGTGAGTGTGAATGTGTCTATATGTACACGTGCATCCTCCAGCGTGGGCAGACTGCCGTCGCTGGGCTGCTTAACAGCTTTTTCTCCAGCACTAATTGCTGCTCATTTGCTCGTCTCCACAGTCGTGAGGGCTTTCCACCTCTGCATACTCTGCATCTCTGCCAACACCCCCAACAACCACCCCTCCTCCATTCTCCTCCCTCCATCCTGTCCCACACGAGATTCTTCCATCCTAATTATGGAGCATCCCACATGCGCTGCTGCTGTTGCTTAATGGTTGTGTTTAGCCTTTATCGAACCCCCCCCCACCACCACCACCAACCCCAACACACTTAAACTATCACGCTTTGGCAGTCGCTCTCACTTGACACACAAGTACATCACGTACCTTTATTCAAATGCTTTTACTCGTCCTCTTTACCACAATCGCATACATCTTTACCCAGCGCACTGTGTGTAATTGCTCGGCTAATGTCAGAGGACAGTTGGTCTGCAGCTTTTACCCGCTGTGACTGACTTAAGATCATAACGAGTCAGGAGGTGGTCTAATGGAGCTGCACTTTGTCTAATAGAACCTTAGACATCCCGTTATTTGTTCCTCTATGATCTCATAGGTAGTTTTTGACCACTAAAAGCCACGAGGCAGGGGTAGGTGGGGGTTAGGTGGGCTGTGCTAATTCACTGTAATAGCACTCTTTTTTTCTTTTTTCTTTTTTTTTTTAAAAACAAAACAATAAATTATTATTATAGAAGAATACTTAAAAAAAACAACTTTGTTTTGTTTTTTGTTTTCTTTTTTTATATTATTATTAAGTATGCCATTATCTTAAAACGGTCTCACTCACAAAAAGGAAATGCGTTTTTAAGCATGCTATCAGCAAAGTATCAGGTAACTAGCTAATAGCCTCTCTGTGAAATGATGGATTATTTTATCTTATTTTCTTCTTAATACATATTTGCATACGTTTATGTATAGCAACTCTAGCCAGTTAGCGCTGAAGCTTATTTTAACACCCTGTTGCCTACTGTAGATAGCTCCCAGCTACTCCAGTGTCGGCCCTTAACTTAGCGAGCTTAGCAATATTTAATAGCAAGCTGACACTAGTTAACTGACTTTTGTGAACTTTTTGTTTTTCTAATGATGGAAAAATGCTTTAGCATTTATTTCAGCATGGCCTGTATGTAAGACAACTGTGCACATAACATTTATTCAATTCAATTAAATTTTTTTTTTCGTATAGCGCTTTGTACAATAGACATTGTCTCAAAGCAGCTTTACAGAAATATCAACACAGTATACAGATATAAAGGTGTGAATTTATCCCAACTGAGCAAGCCACTGAGTGGCGACGGTGGCAAGGAAAAACTCCCTAAGATGTTTTAAGAGGAAGAAACCTTGAGAGGAACCCGACTCAGAAGGGAACCCATCCTCATCTGGGTAACAACAGATAATGTGAAAAAGTTGATAATGGATTTATACGAAGTCTGTAAGGTCTTAGGTGCAACCGTACTCCCAGTAGTCCGGAATTAGAGAAGATTTGAGCTCCATCCAGAGGCAGAAAGGATCTGGATCTCCAGTATCTCCATAAATTTGTGTGGGACTCGGCAAAAGGAGAGACGGAGAAAAAAGATTATTATGACTGTGAATTAGTAAGATAGAATCTAGTCAGGGTAGGCATGAGTAAACAAATACGTTTTAAGCCTAGACTTAAACACGGAGACTGTGTCTGAGTCCCGAACACTAATAGGAAGACTGTTCCATAACTGTGGGGCTCTATAAGCGAAGGCTCTTCCCCCTGCTGTAGCCTTGGCTATTCGAGGTACCGTCAAATAGCCTGCATCTTTTGATCTAAGTAGGCGTGGAGGATCATAGAAAACCAAAAGGTCCCTTAGATATTGTGGCATGAGACTGTTTAGTGCTTTATAGGTTAATAAAAGTATTTTAAAGTTAATGCGAGATTTTACTGGGAGCCAATGCAGTGTTGATAATATTGGTGTGATATGGTCGTATCTTCTATTTCTAGTTAGGAATCTAGCAGCTGCATTCTGGACTAACTGGAGCTTATTTATATTCCTACTGGAACATCCAGACAGTATGGGATTACAGTAATCTAATCTAGAGGTGACGAATGCATGAACCAGTATTTCCGCATCATGTAGTGACAACATGTTTCTTATCTTAGAAATATTTCTGAGATGAAAGAAAGCTATCCTAGTAATATTATCTACATGAGCATCAAATGATAGGCTGGAGTCAATAATCACTCCAAGGTCTTTAACTGCTGTACATGATGAAACTGAAAGACCATCCAGAGTTACTTTGTAATCAGAATGATTACTTCTAGCTACACGTGGTCTTAATAATAGTATTTCTGTTTTATCAGAATTAAGTAAAAGGAAGTTGGTTAACATCCAACGTCTAATGTCCTTTACACAATCCTCAACTTCACTAAGCTTCTGTCTGTCCTCTGAAACATACAACTGTGAATCATCAGCATAACAGTGGAAGCTAATTCCATGTTTACAAATAATTTGTCCTAGGGGTAGCATATATAAAGTAAAAAGCAGTGGGCCTAAAACAGAACCCTGTGGAACTCCAAAAGTAACCTCAGTACGCATGGAGAATTCACCATTTACATCTACGAACTGATAACGATCGGTCAGATAAGACCTGAGCCAGGAGAGGACTGTTCCCTTAATGCCAACAACATTTTCTAATCTATCAAGGAGAATACTGTGATCTATACAGTATCAAAAGCTGCACTAAGGTCGAGTAACACAACCCTGATCAGAGGTCAGTAGAAGGTCATTTACTACTTTAACTAAAGCTGTCTTTGTGCTATGATGAGGTCTAAATCCTGACTCATACATTTCATGAATGTTGTTCTTATCTAAGTACGAGCAGAACTGCTTTGCTACAACCTTTTCTAAAATCTTAGAGATGAAGGGGAGATTTGATATTGGTCGGGTCATATTTGAATTGGGACGGGTCAAGGTCAGGTTTTTTAATCAAGGGTTTAATAACTGCTAATTTAAGTGATTTAGGGACATAGCCAGTGCAGTTTTAAATATTATATTTAATAGTTTAATTAGTGTATTTAATATTTAATTAGTGGTTCAATTACTCCTGGACAAATATGTTTAAACAAACATGTAGGTACGGGATCTAGTATACAAGTTGATGAATTGGCTGAAGAGATTAATGTAGCTAGTTCGGTCTCTCTAAGCGGAGCAAAACACTCTAAACATTGATCTGATATTGCTACATTGTCATTTAATTGGTTTGTTACAGTATTGTCCGGTTTTAATTTAATGGCCTGTATTTCACGTCTAACATTTTCAACCTTATCAACAAAAAATTACATGGAATTTATATACTGTAAGTAACATAGCTATTAACATGACGACAGCCGTCTGCGGAGTGGTCGCCTCAGTCTCGTTATCTGTCTTAGTATTCGAGGCCGTTTATCCCTGCCTCAGAACTGAGGAAATATCGCTCAAACTCACGTTGGTTTTTTTGTGATTGCAATGGCAGTTATTGGCATTCTGTGTTTTGTAAATTTTGTAAAGTCACAAAGCTAATCGTTTTCTTCATTGATTTCTTTAACCTCGGGCCCAGATACCCTTGAGTACTTCCTGTCAGATCATATGAAAAGTCTCGTGGTTGGTTCAAAATGTCAGTCAAAGGACCTGTACTTGTGAAAGCAGGCAATTCTTGGCCATGTTTACTGATTAAACGTACCAGACTGTCTAGAGAAAGCTAGACCTCTGGCTCCAAGACTAGCCACAAGTCATTTAAATGTGATTGGATTTGGGTTTGGGCAATTTTGGCTCAGATTCCAAATGCTGTAAAAAAAACATTTTAAATGAAGCAATTGGGCCATTTTTGGTTTACAATACACTTGCTGTTGACACAACTGACCTTTATGTGCTTGCTTTATTTAACCCTGCTATCAGCTTTGTCGCCGAACAAGGGGACTAGACAGATTGAATGAGAAGTGATTGAAAGTCATGGTATAGAAAAGGAG